>CM065727.1:5066875-5099375 GCA_033310375.1 Conus canariensis
ACCCCAAAATTCACCTCTCGTTTATTTCATTCCTATGACCTAAGTGGTCGTGGGGATGGGGTGGTGGGAGGTATGAGGGATGACTCTGACTCTGTCAATCTTCCTCTCCATCACGATGACCTGTCTGCTTCTCGCAGGATTTCACCGTGGGGGGTGGGGATTGGAAGGGAGGGGGGGGGGGGGGGTGTGTGAAAACCCGTACTTTTTTCAATGATGTGATATCTTGGTGTTTGTCACAGTTTCAGATAGTGCTTTAATTCCAAGCAGCAACTGATTAAATGGTGTGTTCAAATGTCTTTTGTGTGTATTTTTCAAGCAGCAACGATGTGTAAATCCTTCGTGTTTACACAATGTTCACAATAGAGGTTCCCTTAAATCATCAGAACACAGGGACATCAAAACTTTTTGAGTGGCTTTCTTCATGCAGAATGATCACACTAGAACCATGGCAAGTATCATGTCAGTGCTTTTGGGGGAAAAAAGCACTACAGGTTAAATGGCCACCATTGAAAGAAAGAACACTGAGAAATCCATCCTCAGGTCTGCGCTGGTATACCAGTACATGCGTGGCAGTGGTACACATGTTCATATCACTTTATCAGTTATCGGGTAAAAGCAGTAGGATAGGACACTAGGTCAAGATAAGGGTTGCTGGACTCTCAACCAAATTGAGTTACAGGTGGTGTTCTTCCTGGTCCCCCAAACCCACTGGCCTATGACATTGCATTGTTATATATACTTCCTGGTCCCCCAAACCCACTGGCCTATGACATTGCATTGTTATATATACTTCCTGGTCCCCCAAACCCACTGGCCTATGACATTGCATTGTTATATATACTTCCTGGTCCCCCAAACCCACTGGCCTATGACATTGCATTGTTATATATACTTCCTGGTCCCCAAACCCACTGGCCTATGACATTGCATTGTTATATATACTTCCTGGTCCCCCAAACCCACTGCCCTATGACATTGCATTGTTATATATACTTCCTGGTCCCCCAAACCCACTGGCCTATGACATTGCATTGTTATATATACTTCCTGGTCCCCCAAACCCACTGGCCTATGACATTGCATTGTTATATATACTTCCTGGTCCCCCAAACCCACTGCCCTATGACATTGCATTGTTATATATACTTCCTGGTCCCCCAAACCCACTGGCCTATGACATTGCATTGTTATATATACTTCCTGGTCCCCCAAACCCACTGGCCTATGACATTGCATTGTTATATATACTTCCTGGTCCCCAAACCCACTGGCCTATGACATTGCATTGTTATATATACTTCCTGGTCCCCCAAACCCACTGGCCTATGACATTGCATTGTTATATATACTTCCTGGTCCCCAAACCCACTGCCCTATGACATTGCATTGTTATATATACTTCCTGGTCCCCCAAACCCACTGGCCTATGACATTGCATTGTTATATATACTTCCTGGTCCCCCAAACCCACTGGCCTATGACATTGCATTGTTATATATACTTCCTGGTCCCCCAAACCCACTGGCCTATGACATTGCATTGTTATATATACTTCCTGGTCTCCAAGATCCAGGTTAGAGATTGGGATTTCCAGACTGGCAAAACTGTTCTAGCCTCATGTGATGTTTTCTCTGCAACATGTACAAGGAAGAGTGTAAACTGGACCAGCTTTGCGACCATTCCATTTCCCATTATAACATTATTAACATTATAATCCTGTGTATTTACTTATCACTACCATGTACCAGAAAGAAGTACATGCTATAACTAAGAGAAAGGAGGTTGGGTTGGGTGGAATCGTTTATTGAAAGAAATAAAACGAAAACTGTCAATTTTTTGTTTGATTTTTTTTACCTATAATGTTTCTTTGCTGAAAAAAACATCGATTTGTACATAATTGTGTTTGTGAAAGGGGCTGGGCAAAGGTGTAAATAATCTATTAGTAATAAGAAATTAAGATACTAAGCTGACACTTGCAGCAGGCGCTTAGCATCATGCATTCAACTACAGTATACATTGATTGTGTTGGGCTGTGTTGGAAAAGCCAGACATGGAGAGAGATTAATATATCATGTGAATCATATTCCCTGTGCGATGATTATCTATAGGAAAGATACAGCATGTATGTCAAAAGAGGAAGAGGTGCAGAATGTAAAGTTATATGGCAAACCTCTATTTGATCAAATGCAGCCAGGCACTTAGCTGCAGTTTCTTCCTCTGCCAAACAGGTGCGCTTGTGTACCCCAGCATAAAGGCTTGCACTGATGCAGGAAGTAAGTTGTTATGAAATCGTCTCGGGCAACAAGCCTAGTTCTATGAAATAGTCTGTATCACTCTGGCTACAAGCTTAGTTCTGTAAATTTGTGTGTATGAATTAGTATTGTTCGGCTTTCACAAGTTCCCAGGAACTGTTGTTTATAAATCCCTTTCAGCTCTTCTTAGATCACAGCCTGGGCAGCCTTACCTGCCTGGAAGGTGTGTGGTGATGGCATGAATAGAAGGAATATGTTCCCCTGGAAACTGCCTGAATGTAGCCATTCCCACAGAAATTGGTATAAGACTGTGTGACAACACAGTAAAATTGCATTTTGAGATGACACACTATTTTCACTTTGGATTTTCTGCTAGACTGATCATTAAAAAAATTTTTATTTTCGTGAACTGTTTATTTAAAACCATGTCTGAATGTAAGCACCAGACACAGTTTAGGTCAAAAGACAGCAAAACTTTATTTCATGTTTTATAAACTTCTTGTTATTGTAACAATCAAATTTAGACAGTTACTGACATGGTTTTAAAGTGAAATCAACTTGAATAAATAGTTTAATTGCCATGGTTTTGTTTTTTTAAACTGTGTCCAGTTTGGTAACTATTATTTGCATAGTTTTAGAGTTAGAAAACTCTTCAGATAACTGACTAGATAACTTGTAACAAGCTATTAGCCACACTAGCTGACTTACCAGATTACTTGGGAAAGAGAATGTGGCCCAAATCCTTTGACAGGTCAGTTACTTTCAGTGAGGACCTTTTTGTTTTTACTGTTAATTTATTGTTTTACAACTTCAGAACGTTGAATTTGTATTGTCTATAATGGCACTATGTTCAAGGTTTTGGTTTATTTTGTGTGTGTGTGTGTGTGTGTGTGTGTGTGGTGCCAAGGCAGTATTTGGCAGCTGGTTAAGAAATGGGTCAAACCAGTTTGAATTTAGCTTTGTCATCCAAGCAAGGCTTGTACAGCGGTTGACTGAATTAACAATAATGCTGAATATTTCACAGGATCATTTTGGACAAGAGCCAAGAGATCACTTTGAGTGACATTGAGGGGGGGGGGAGGGGAGGAATACTTTCTGCAAAATAGACCGAGTCACCCTAAGCATGTCTCGCTCTCAGACATGTGAGGTTGACAGAAATACCCTTCACATCCTCTGTTATTTCAGGATGTATAGATTGCCCCACTCATTTGAATTCTCTCTCTGTGCTCTGAATTGAAACTAGATCTGGGCTGATGTGTTCAAGGTTCTGAAAAAAAGTCGGCCACCTGTTTTTTAAAAACGAGGCAGAAAGTAGATAAAACTTGTGTAGATAAAACTTGTAGCCTGTCCAGCCAGTATTGATCCTAAGGAGAAAGCTGCAGTCACAGCTGAATCTGCCTATATGTGAGTGTGTCACTCACAGGGCCGACACTGGTGAAGGGGGCAAAAAGGGGTCAGTTGACAGTCACAAGTTAGAGGGTGCTTGAGACTGAGGCAGGAAGAGGAAAGAGGCCCATGTTGTGCCAGTGCCTGCCAAGGTCTCCAGCCATGTGACAGGGTGATTCATCCAGTTACAGGACACACTTTGTGCTATGATTCTGTCATAGTGACAGTCATTATGCTATATCACCTCTTCTGCACACACCCAGTGTCCTTGTGCTGGTTGGATGTTCAGGGGCTATAAATTGAATGGGGTGGGGTGGGGTGGGGGGGGGGGGGGTGAAAAAGAAGTGAACTAGCTCCTTTGATACTTGCTTGGGTTGGCATAAGCCCTGAATGTAATCAACTGATATGTCTTTTATGTTGCGTTGCTATAGTTGAGTGAGCATGCATTATTCTTGGGTCTGAAAAAAACCTACATCTGTGTGCAAGTAAAGGCTCGGGGCCCACTGTCCTTTCTGTACAAAGCAGGCTGGTGCAAGTCATTATGGAAGAAGTTGTTCCTGGAGCATGGTGCATGTCTTTCGACGCTGAAAGGGTGTGGTACAGAGAAGAGTTTAAAAATAAAAACTTCTTAAGACATAGGAGTTCTATTGATTTTCTTGTTTTAAAAGGTGGCCAAATATGAAGTGAGATTATGAATGTTGTAAGAACTTAAATAATAACCGGCTAATCAAGCATTGAGTGTTGCAGTTATGAAAAGGAAGCCATCAGCAAACGCACGCACACACACACACACACACACACACACACACACACACACACACACACACACACACACACACACACACTCTCTCTCTCTCTCTCTCTGTCTGTCTGTCTGTCTGTCTCGCGGGTGCGCGGGTGCGCGTGCGCGCGCGCACGCCACACACACACACACACACACACACACACACACACACACACACACACACACACACACACACACCTCACTCACTCACTCACTCACTCACTCTTCATCAGCACACTGTACTGGTGTGTTGGTTGATTACAAATCTCAGGCAGACATAAACTGTTGGTGAACCATAGACAGACGGAAGCTGACGCACAAAGTCCAACACAATCCTGTACGCAGTCATGAGCAAGCTCTGCAGCCAAGTAGGATACAGTGCATGCTGTTAATGTGTCACTTTACCCTTCCGGCGCCACTCCTGCAGCCTGCACACTGTCGGGGCAAGACTGAAAGGGTGACCAAGCGTCAGCTGACCGACAAAGCTGGCATCCCGCTGAGTCATTGTCAGTTGTGCCATCACGTGTACTTAGTGTCTTATCTTGTAGCCCTGCACTCATTTTCTCTCGTGACTAGGATCGAATATGACTGATACTGTGATAGCGCCATAGCTGTGTCTTCATTGGAGGTGTTTTGGTGGGTGTTTTAACTTCTGTTAATCGAGCACCATAGCCGTGTCTTCATTAGAAGTGTCTTGGTGGGTGTTTTAACTTTTGTTAATCGAGCACCATAGCTGTGTTTTCATTAGAAGTGTCTTGGTGGGTGTTTTAACTTTTGTTAATTGGATTCATTGTAATTGAAGTAATGAGTTTGGTTTGAAGTTAGGTTGTTTTGAAAAAAATTGACCTCAGTTTGTGAGTTTGACTCTTTGAGTTGGTTTGGTTTGAAACAAGCTGCTACCGTTTCATCCGGAGCTTGAACAAGTTGGTTTGAATGCAACTGGTTCATAGCTGTTGGAGGCCATTTCAGTGTTTGTTTTCATTTGCAATTGAAAAGATGACTGGTTTGAAGGAATGGCATAACAGCGAGTGTTTGTCAGCTGCACTGAGTTAGACATTTTGATGAAATTATGGACTTTGGGAGAATGATGAAATCCAGTAAATCCAGTACGACCTGAAAATGATTTTACTGTTTTAACAATCCAGAGATGATCGAAATGATGGGATACTTTAAGTCATCTTTAGAGGGAGAATGAGAAGACATTCTGTGGGTTTTTTTTTGTTTTGTGTTTGACATCTATCTGTTACCTGTGCAAGTCATAGCCCTTCTATTTGTGATGGAATGTGGTGTACAGGTACCTGTTATTGAAAAACCATTGGCAAATACATAATGATAGAATAAGCAATTAAGAAATAATGGTGAGCAAATAGTTACGCATTTTTTTCTGTTAGGACAGGATACTCAGTATGGAGTCATTGGACATGTATTTTGAAGAAAAGGAAAAAAACAACATGGGTGCATATGTAAGGAAAAAAAAAGATTCTGGAGTGTAAACTACCATACTCCTAGTCCCACATTTTAATACCAAGAAACTTGGGGAAATTGCATTGGCTATGTACTGTTCTGTTTCAGAAGGTTTTTTGAAAGAGGGAAGCATCAAGCAACCATCACACCATGAAGAGTGGGCTGTTAGTGTTGTGCCTGGTGACCTTGGCCTGTGCCATGCCCAGATTGGAACAGAAACGCGCCCCCTTCAGGCTCCGTTTTGACCCTTACGAGGTGACCTGGCAGAAGTTTAAAGAGGATCATGGTAAGCTGAGCGTTTGCTGGAGCTGAGTGAGAACAGTTCTCCCAACACAGACTTTTGGCATCAGTGCCTTGACACTGCCAGTTCTCCCAACACAGACTTTTGGCATCAGTGCCTTGATACTGCCAAAGTACCATGCACTGATGGGTTCCAGATCATTTAGATCAGATGGCCCCTGCTTGTTCTGAACTGCTTCGTCCTGACTTACCGTCTTTCCAAGCCCTTCGTCAGACATCTGAAAACTTTCCCCCCTCTTCCCCTCCTTTCCCCTTTGCTTCCTCTTTTCCCGTAAACAACAAACAAGCAAGTAAACAAAACCCAAGGTCAAAGGACAGGCAAATTTGATATCTTTTAGAAAGATTACTGCTCTCTAAATGAGTTGCTGAAAAGTACGAAAGAAAAAAAACGAAAAAAAACAAACAAATTTTTTTATTGAAACAGTGTTTTGTGTTGCTGAAATGAGATGTCTTTTTCATCTTTCAGTGTGTTTGTCATTGAAGTTTGTGTTTAGATTGACCCTGGGCAGTGCTTTCTCTCTAAAGATGCTTTACTAATTTGAAAAAGAACAAATGTCTGTGTCTCTACTACACTAGCACCAAGACACTGTCACTAACATATAGATGCAGCTGAATACACAGGTACATCCACAGATGCGCATTCACATACATATGCATGCATGCATGCACACTGGCATACAGACGCGCACGCACACGTGCATACACACACACGTACGCACGCATGCACGCGCACATGCATATATTCATAAGTCTGTGCATTTCTTGGGAAGTTTTTGTTAATTAGTATCGCAATTTGGTTTGATATGTTTTGACTGTAACATATCACTAGAATATGTGAGTGCATATGTGTGTATATGCATGTATGTGTGTGCATGTGTGTGTTTGTGTGTGTCTCTGATCTGTGCAAACTGTTAGGAACTGCATGCTAAAAGGGAGGGAGAGAGGAGATGTCCCGTTTTATGGCACACAGTAAGTAAGCTACAGTGCAAGAGCAAGGCTTCAATTTTTTTTTCATTATTTTTTTTGTTGTTATTAGCTGTTTCTTGTGCCTTTGAATAATCCCAAGAGGCCAATGGCTTATATTCTGTTATATATGGTACATTCAGTAAATGTAAGTGGTATGTATTAGTATATTTATCTTCTGTAATATATGGTGGATTCAGTAAACGTAAGTGTGGTACCAATTTGCACTTTTATCTTCTTGTTTCCCATTGATGTTTTCATATGGCTGTCCTGTTTGCAGGGAGGGTTTACGGCGATCGGGAGGTGGAGCAGAAGCGCCATGACATTTTCATGGAGAACATCAAGACCATTGAGCAGCACAACTGGCTGTACTACCAGAAGAAGAAGTCTTACTACATGGGCATCAACCATTTCACTGATTTGGTCAGTCCTCTCGGTTAAGAAGAAAACTGATGTCATATACATATTACATTAAGATGTTGTTAGGATGAGTTTCTTTGAATATGAGATTTCTCAGCTGAAAATTCAGTTTGCTTTTCCTGTTAAGAGCATGCTGCTAAAACAGCATTTTCCATCCCATTTCTGCCCTGTCATGTTAAAATCTATTTTTGTAGTTGCTTTTATTTACTGGAGAAGACTGAAATATGGACTGAGAAAAAATGGATGAATTCAGTTTGTGGCAATGAATATTTTTCTTTTTTATTTTACATGGTGGGAGTAGAGGAATGGAGATCGACAATTTTTTTTTTACTGGCCAGGAATACAATGTGGAGGTCGACAATGTTCTTTTTACAAAGTAGGGATACAAGATTTTGAGATGGACAGTGGTTTTTCAATCTTTTTCAGTTTTTGTTTTTTTTTTGGAAAAATATTTCAGAAGACCAGAGTATGGTATATGGAGATAATGTTCACTATAATAGGACGGCAGCACAGGAATACTGAATTTTCTATTCCTAGCTTATACATGCAATGCCCACATCTGTTAGTTGGCATTCTAGCCCAGCTCTGTCAAGGCCAATTGTGTGTGTGACAGACGGCGGAGGAGTACAAGGAGTACAACAAGCTGCTGAAGCAGAGGGCCACCAACAGAACCATGCACTGCACGCAGTACATGCCTCCCCTCAACTGGATCCTGCCCGACTCTGTCGACTGGCGCCAGAAAGGTTATGTCACCCCCGTCAAGAACCAGGGCCAGTGTGGATCGTGCTGGTCATTCTCCACTGTGAGTTAGTTTTAGGATGATCTAAAGTTGTAAAAGAAACTTTACGTTGTTTCTTTTTTTGTCGTTGGTATGTTTGTTTCTGAGTGCATGTGTGAATGATCGGGTTGCTTTAATTCAGGTTTGTGGTTTATTTGAAAACTTTCACTTTCCTTTGATAACACAAGTGGAGACAATGAGAGAATAGTAGAGGAAAGCTGGGAGAATAGGGGGAAATTTTGATAATATGACAGTGCTATACTCTGTTTCTTTCATAACACATTCCAGCGTCATCCGTGCCCCAGAGATACAGACACCTGCAGTGTTGGTTGGGAAATCTGAGGCACATTCACTGAGACATCCATCATGTACATAAAACTTGAAGGTGTGGTTCCCATTTGAGCCCAAAGCAAGCTCAACTCAGAGCAGGAGCCAGTCAGAACAACCAGACCTGCCAACCATTACGCATTTCGCGTAATTTATTACGCCCAAGTGATAATTCTTATGCCCTTACACATTTATCCAAAAAATTACGCATTGAAAGTTTTCAACGAACAAACAAAAAAAAAGAAAAGAAAAGAAAAGGGACGAAAAAATTGGCTTATGTACAGACACGCACAGCGCCGTGCTTATAACCAGTAATCAAGAAGCGTTTCCGGTCATGCGCAGTTCGTTTCACCATCTTTACCATTCAGCGAAGTTGGCGTCCTTTTGAAGTTTTAGCTACGAAAATGTCGAAACGTGGAGTAGAAAGTTTTGGACAAGATGTGAAAAAGAAAAAGCTTGGTCAAAAGTTCCGAAAAGAATACTCGGAAAAGTTCCCCTGCATACGACCTTCGGCTAAAGGTGTAAATTGTGCATGGTGTACCACTTGTGAGTCGGACTTCACAATTTCCCATGGCGGGATGGTGGATGTGAAGCGTCGCCTTGAGACACGCAAGCACATCGATTCCTCTAACGCACCGAATTCTTCCAGCATCACACAGTTTTTTCAGACTGTAGACACCTCAAAAGAGGATGAAATGAGGAAAAGGGTAATTCGGGCTGAAGCATTGGTCGCCGGATTTTTCGTCAAGCACAACATCGCTCTTAGCGCAGCTGACCATGCATCCCAGCTTTTTAAAGAAGCGTTCTCAGATTCGGAGATCGCCAAACTGTTCAAGAGCGGTCGAACAAAGACAACACACATTGTGAGGACCCTTGCCATGGAAGCCCAAACTGCTGCTGCATCTCGACTGCAGAATGGACCGTTTGTGTTGGGGACTGATGGAAGTCAGGAGGGGGGGGGGGGGGGGGGGGGGACAGATTCTTTCCTGGGGTGGTGCGATACTTAAAAAATGATACAATCGCCACTGAGCTGATAGCCAACCCCACATGCACAGAGTCAGCAACAGGGGAGAACATTTTTGAGGTTGTTTCTGGCGCACTATCAAGCCTTGGTGTGCCATGCCATGATGGTGTAGGGGATTTGTGTGTGTTTCCAGTGTATTCTACATTTTCATAATTTGTAAAGATTTCTTGTGACACTTAAAAGAAAAGCTTGTTTTTGAAGAAAAGTTAAGTTCACAAAAATTGTGCGAACAGTTTCATCGCATCGTGTTTGTTTGAAAAAAGGTAAATGTCGCGCTTGATTACTCTTAGTTCTCAGAAATAAAATTACACATTTCGGCCTCACTGAGCTTCAATTCTTACTCATTGGTGTCTTAGGGGGTTGGCAGGTCTGAACAACAGAATTGCATTCATAGATGGCTCTGATGAGAATCAAACCCATGATCTCACAGCACTGTCCTGTATTCACTGACCAGAATGGAACCCCATAGCATCATTCATCAGTCACATCTTCCTCAATCAGTAAAGAAAGAAAAGTCTTGGGTCTGTGGCCCCCTCATGCCCTCTTCTTCAGTTTCGATACTTCCTTTAAGTTGATGCTCTTGGTGGGTTTGTGTTGAGATTGTCAGTATCAGCAGCTGCATGGAGCCTCCCACCAGCTCCATGACTCGCCAGCCATTGTCATCAGCAGGTTGCCTTGCGGATTATGTTGGATCAGAACAGGCTGCGGGCACCACTGAAGTGACTCCGCAGCAGTGCAATGTCTCTTCTGGTGAGTTGCCTGTGGATGACTTGATACTGACTGGTCCTTGTGGCTTGCTGGTGCGAGGGCTGCAATGGGACAGTCTGAGGTGTACAGCCTGTGAACAGGGAGTTATAATGATTTTTATATTTTCAGAAGCAGATTCATAACGGTGGCAAAAATCAGCAAAACACTGATGCCCTTAGGAAAAAAAAAAGGTGCATCTTAGCACTCAAAGCTTCTCAAATATCCCACCTGAGAAGGAAATGGAGAGTCAGTGGTGAGGGGCGGAAAAAGGGAGATCGGAAGTTCAGTGGAGTATGGCAGGCAGATGCAAAAGGAGTTGAAAGGTTACTGCCAAGTAGCTTTGCATGCATGTATTTGGATACAATGGTGTGGGTTATGCACTCATGCATTTGGATACAAATGGTGTGGTTTTTTATCTTGCTGTTTCTCTCTCTCTTTACAGCATTTCTTCTCTGGCCAGCTTTTATGTCTACTGGATGCAAACGCCTTTAAAGAACATGGTGTGTGTGTGTGTGTGATTTTCAGACCGGTGCCATGGAAGGGCAGCACTTCCACAAAACAGGGACCCTGGTGTCTCTGTCGGAACAGCAGCTGGTGGACTGCTCCTCGGCGTTTGGCAACCAGGGCTGTGACGGGGGTCTGATGGACCAGGCCTTTGAGTATATCAACAGTGTGGGTGGACTGGAGTCGGAGACTGAGTATCCCTATGACGCCCAGGTGGGTAGCCAGGTTCAGTGCTGTGGGCCGATTCTTGTATCACTGACAGTGTGAGCATGCATTGTAGAGGAAAGCAAATGGGTGCTGAAAGAAAATGTTTGATCAGATCTAAAGGGCAGATCTCTTGTGATGGGGGTATTCTTTCTGTGAATCATACGATTCTTGTATCATTGACAGTATGACTGCATTATAGACAGGTTTTGTACGCTCCTTGAATTCTGACAGCAAATTTCAAGACTTTGAAAACCTTTGAAAGTCAATAAAATGTAGTTCAGTTGACCGAACCTCCTTGAAAACCTTCGAAAGTCAAGCCATCGGCTCCAAAAATTTTTGATGTGGCAAAAAGAAATGGCAGTTTGATTTCTCTGCATTGAGGTTAATGGAAAATTATTTTAAAACAAATTTTTACAAACACCGCCATGATCCTGGATTGCCTGTCTGCTATTTAACCAAGGGAAATAATTTGAAACTTCAAAAATTTTGATGAAGTTACAAATTATCTCCCTTGGTTAAATAGCCGACGGCAATCCAGGATCGCGACGATGTTTGTAAAATTTTCTTTTTTCACTAGTTCTTTTTTTTTTCTTTTTTTCCTCGAAGCAGTCACTTACACATCATGCATAGTCTGTATGTTCTCTTACAAATGGACATATTTTTGCTGATTCACACCCCTAGTGTTTTGGCATTTGATACAAAGAGTCTGGGTTTGTTAATGTTCTAATGTGTGGTGTACTGGCACACTCACTCTGATAAAAATTGAAAAAAGATATGGCAGTTCGATTTTTCTGTGTTCAGGTTGATGAAAAAATTATTTAAGAAGCAAATTTTTTTGTTGTTTCCTTTGTACAAAAAAAAAAGTTTTTAAGTAGCAATATTTTTTGGGTACATTTTATTTCTTCTATCGTTTGGATATGCAGTCTAACTTCTAGGACAGGAGGAAGGAGTAGTACTCTGGTACTTTGCTGAAAGATGCCATGAGGATGCTGATGGTGTATGAACTGATCAGAACTAGACAAAAGAAAGTCATATTTTCTGTGTATTGTTTAACACCCCAAACTACCATTGGGATTACTGAGAGATTCAGAATTATTGTTCTCAGGTATTTTATTTCTAGAATTGTGTTGGATCAGTTCTGTATGTTTCTGTCTTGCCACTGAAGCCACCAAAACACTGGTGTGTGCTTTTGTCCGAATGAGGGATTACTACCATTCCCTCCTGGTCGGCCTTCCCAAACACCAGTGAGATGGTCTCCAGTGAATTCAGAATAATGCTGACAGACTCGTCTGCAGAGCTGCCAAACAAGACCACATTTCTCCTCATCTTCATTCTCTCCACGGGTTATATGTTTCTGACCACATAGACTACAAACAGGGTTCGTACGCTCCTTGAAACTCCTTGAATTCTGACAGCGAATTTCAAGGCCTTGAAAACCTTTGAAAATCAATAAAATGTGGTTCTGTTGGCCAAACCTCCTCGAAAACCTTTGAAAATCAAGCCATCGGCTCCAAAAATTTTTTTATGTGGCAAAAAGAAATGGCAGTTTGATTTTCCTCTAATCAGATTAATGAAAAATTATTTTAAATTTTTTTGTTTCAAACATCGGCGCGATCTTGGATTGTCAGCCATATAACCAAAGGAGAAAATTTGTAACTTCATTTTGGTGAAGTTGCAAATTATCTCCCTTGATTGAAAGCAGATGACAATCCAGGATCGCGACGATGTTTGTAAGAATTTGTTTTTAAGTAATTTTTTCATCAAACTGAACGCAGAAAAATCAAACTGCCATGTATATTTTCAATTTTTATGCAAGTATTGTAGCCTTGAAATAAAAAAAAACACCCCTTGAAAACTTGAATTTTGTTCTTAGGAGTCTGTACGAACCCTGTTCAAACTTGTCAACTCCAGCGTTTTCTGCTGTCAGTGTTACTGGGCCAGGGTGTCAGTCTGGTCTTCTCCTGAGCTGTGCTTCATGCTGCCAACTCTGCTCTCCTGATCTCTTACTTCTTTGAGTACTGCATTCCAGAATTCAGACCTAGCATCAAAGATCTTTGAGCGCTGCCTTTCAGAACTAAGACACAGCAACAAAGATCTTTGAGCGCTGCCTTTCAGAACTAAGACACAGCAACAAAGATCTTTGAGCGCTGCCTTTCAGAACTAAGACTTGGCAACAAAGATCTTTGAGCGCTGCCTTTCAGAACTAAGACACAGCAACAAAGATCTTTGAGCGCTGCCTTTCAGAACTAAGACACAGCAACAAAGATCGTTGAGCGCTGCCTTTCAGAACCAAGACTTGGCAACAAAGATCTTTGTGTTCTGCATTACTGACTTGGCAACAGAGATCTTTATGTTCTGAATTCCAGGACAAAGACTAAGCAACAGAGATCTTTATGTTGTACCTTTCAGACTTGGCAACAGAGATCTTTGTGTTCTGCATTCCAGGACTAAGACTAAGCAACAGAGATCTTTATGTTTTACCTTCCAGGACTAAGGCTTAGCAGCAAAGGTCTTTATGTTCTGCACTCCAGAACGAAGACTTAGGGAACAATATCTTTTTCTTTCCCAGCCCCAACAACATGGAACAGACTCCCCTCACAACCTCTGGCATTCTGATTCCTTTGCTTCTTTTATGTCTGACGTTAAAACTCGTCTCTTCTGTCAGCGACATGTCTTGTTTTGGTATGGTCATCCAAACCGCATGCATTTCTGCCTGTTATCTGATCTATGTATGCACTTTTGTGGAGAAATGCATACAGGGGCATGTTTCTTTTTCTGTCTGTTTTTAAATGCATGCTCTGTTCAGTGCATTTTTTGTATGTCTAAGTGTATCATTAACGTAATGTGTCAAGTAAAATTGTCAGTGTTTATTATTATTATTATTGTTATCACCGTTATTATTGTCCCTTTTTATTAAAATAATTCTAAAGAAACTAGGGCAATTTTGTAGGTAGCATGCTATATAAGCATGCATTGTTATTGGTATTGTAGTGGAATGCAGATCTGATGGAGAGCGATGTTTGCTTCTCTTCAGTGGTAGTCTTGAATGTCCTGTAGAAATTGTTCCATTTAATAGTGTCTGGGTGGTACTCGTCTTCAGGATGAGAGATGCAAGTTTGAAAAGCGGGAGCTGGTGCCTGACACAGACCCTTTAAGCTGTATGGACATCCCCTCTGGCCAGGAGACCATGCTGGCCAAGGCTGTGGCCAGTGTAGGCCCTATCTCTGTGGCCATCGACGCTGGACACTCGTCTTTCCAGATGTACTCTGGAGGTAGGTTGAAGGCACAGGACTGCTGTGCGTCATGCATGGTTCTGTAGTGCACCATATCTTAGAGGATACTTCATCACCCCACACCTACACCACCCATGGTAGAGGATACTTCATCACCCCACCCCTACCCCACCCATGGTAGAGGACACTGCATCACCCCACACCTACACCACCCATGGTAGAGGATACTTCATCACCCCACACCTACACCACCCATGGTAGAGGATACTTCATCACCCCACACCTACACCACCCATGGTAGAGGATACTTCATCACCCCACACCTACACCACCCATGGTAGAGGATACTTCATCACCCCACACCTACACCACCCATGGTAGAGGATACTTCATCACCCCACACCTACGCCACCCATGGTAGAGGATACTTCATCACGCCACACCTACGCCACCCATGGTAGAGGATACTTCATCACCCCACACCTACGCCACCCATGGTAGAGGATACTTCATCACGCCACACCTACACCACCCATGGTAGAGGATACGTCATCACCCCACACCTACACCACCCATGGTAGAGGATACTTCATCACCCCACACCTACACCACCCATGGTAGAGGATACTTCATCACCCCACACCTACACCTCCCATGGTAGGATTGGTTAGGATAATTGATCATCCCACACCAACACCACACACGCATGCAAATTCACAAAACGGTAAATAGTCTGTTTTGGATGAAGTGTACTTAGCTCATGTTTAGAAACTGAATAGGGGTATGTCGCCTTATTAATTCTCAAGAAAAATCTAAGTTAGATCAGCAAAAACAGACGGAGAAAAAAAATGGGCAGGAAACTGAATGTAACTCATTGTGGTAATACCGTTTCCTCTGGAAGTCAATCTGTAATCCTCCAAGAAAAATACCATGTAGTGAAAGCAGTTACCCAAAACAAAATGTGATATTCCACAAAACCAGTGCATGATACAATACTTAACCAGGAGTGGATGTAGCCACACATTCATGGTGTCCCACCTCCTTGCAGGTACTGATTAGTTTGGATTTATTTTTCTGTTGCTGTGTCATTATCCTTGCCATCTCAATGGCATTACTGCCAGGCCACTTATTCCAATGCCAGTCTGGTGTTATGTCTCAGCTCGGCATCAGCCTTCCACAGTCTATGTCAGGTTATCAGGTGACAACCCACCTAAAGAGACACGACACAGCTGCTGAGTCACTTCTGTGCTGGTCAGGAGTTGGGTGGTTTGACTGAAGAGGATACAAGGCTTTTGAGGCCTTGACACGGTTTGCATGAATTCTTGCAAGCTTCTTTAACGCAAAAGATGTGTCCTCACTGGTTATTCTGTGCTGCAGGTGTGTACGATGAGCCCCAGTGCAGCAGCACCGAGCTGGACCACGGGGTGCTGGCGGTGGGCTACGGCAGCATGGAGGGCAAGGAGTACTGGCTGGTGAAGAACAGCTGGGGTCTCGCCTGGGGCGACCAGGGTTACATCATGATGTCCCGCAACAAGGACAACCAGTGCGGCATTGCAACCTCCGCTAGCTTCCCTCTTATTTAAGCGCCTGGTGAGTTGGGTGGAGGGAAGGATAGCCGGTGAGGGTCAGATGATCAGCACAAGTCACAGTAGGCAACAGCTTGCAGATCCTGTATAGTTCTTGAACAGGTGTGCAAAATGTTCAAAAAAGGTTTCTGTTGCTAATCTAATTTGTTTGAGGGGGGGGGGGGGAGGGGGTTGGGGTTGTGTTTTTTTTTTTTCATTGCCATTTTAGTTTCTCTTTGTTTTTCCTTTACAGAAGCATAAGAAGAAAAAAAATCGGATGAGGACAGAGGGCCAATTCTGATTGATTGATTTCAGGAGCTGATTTGCACATACATCATAGTTAGATTGATTGATTTCAGGAGCTGATTTGCGCATACATCATAGTTAGATTCCTCGTGACATGACCTCGTTTGTATCTCTGTTGTGCTTAGTGATTCTGACAGTTCCTTTCAGTTTTACTCTTTACTGCTTTAGACAGAATGGGGATGTGGAAAAAAGTTTTGATCAGTTGAAGAAAAAAAAATTCTTGGGGCTTGATTTACCCATGTAGACTGAGACTGTGAAAGTGATGGATGTAGAACAGTGCCTCATGGTGTTGATGTCTGTGTCTGCTTCAGGGAATGGTGTCCTACCAGTGGCCATGTCATCATCTCAGCTGCTCTCCGTGGTCGTCTGACCTTTGACCAGCTCTGTCACTGCTCTTCCACCTTTCTTTGGTTGCTTTTTATTTCGCTTGTCAGTGTGGGTTCCCCCCCCCTCCCCCCCGTTAAAGTTTGCACTTTTGATTTTATCTCTTTACTTCAGTTATTTTGGTTTTATGTTTGTTTTAAATTCAGAGTGTGAAAGTAGATCTTAAGGCCTTTTTTTTTTTTCCCCTCTTCAGTGTTGATCCGTACTGGGTTGGTCATCCTGAGGTCTGACAACGAACTCTGTCAATGTAGTTTTGACTTGTTAGGTGCTGTTCACAGATCTGTAGTGCTGAAATACAACTGCATCAGGGTTTTCCAGCCTTCCAGGGTTCTAGGAGCCTGTTAAAAGATCTGATCGAAGAATCTTCAAGGGATCAAGTAGCTTCTTTCCTGCCACCCTGGGTTTTGTCTGTCTCGTTGTCTGTGTGTTTTTGGAAGCTTTTTGAAGGTGATCCATACCTGTCAGGAATTTCGTTTTAAAATCCAAATACAGTCGTAGATATTTTAAAGATTATTTTTAATGTTTTCTTTAATCTGCACTGGAGTTCTGTGTGTTGATCAGCTTTAATTTCAGGTTGTTGTGTGGTGTTGTTTTCTTGTCTGTCAGTCTCTCCCTCTCCTCCCCTAGGTTGGTTGTGTTGCTTAGTTAATTGGCATGGCAAAAAAAAAAGAACAAGGAAAAGAAATCAAAACCATTCCAGTTTGATATGTTTTTGACCCTTACCATCTAACGCATGTGGCTGGCTGTACCTTGGCTCTTCCTTTCTGTCCGTGATCAGTGGTAATAAAGATTTCTGCTGTCGTCGCAATTGCTCTTGGACTCCTGTATTCTTGTGATCGACTTGTTCTTGTTCGTGTGTCACACTTGTTGACAGACTGGGCTTTCATCAATGCTTCTTTCTGAAGGCCTTGTTTCCATGGTTACATGCAGTAAAGATGTGGAAATTTAGAGGATTTTATCTTACAGGGAGGGGAGGTTATTGGATTGGTTTTGTAGAGATTACCAAGGGAACGTTAAAAAAAGATTCCTATAGATACAGACATGGTTTTAAAATTAACACATCAGTTTTGCATCTGGAAGGCCAGTGATTGACATGGCATTTACAATTATTCAGGTGACAACGGTCAGACTAGTGTGTTCCATAACCTGATTCATCATGGAGGTTTCTACATTTCCGTATGTTTTACACTTAATCAGAAACGTGTTCATGTCAATGGTTTCATTGATAATCTGTTTTTGCTCAGCTTAGAAAATCAAATTATTGACATGATTTTTGATTTGGGTAGTTCCAAAATTGTTTCTAGAACACAGTTTGTGCTGCATTGTGTCTGACATGTGTTTGTGTTCTGACATGAAAAGTGGGGAAATATCACATAACATAATGTACAGTGTATTTTTGTCACTGACCAGTGGAAATTTGCTATCCTCCCCCTTTTTTTTTTAAAGATAAGTTTGTGTTGGCCACCAATGATTTTTAATGTGTTGTGGATATTAATTTTACAGTTGCATGAATGAGTGAATAAAAGTTTAGAAGATGGATGAAAGATGAATAAGTGGTAAAATGTATATGACCAACCAGGTTTTTTTTTTTCATGCATTCTCTATATCATGTATGTTTATAGTGAAAAGACTTATTGAAATAAAATGATTTTTTTTTAACAAAAAGCTGTTGTTTCCTGTTTTTGTGTTCTGTTTCTCAAATGTTCGGTCATTCTAATCAGCTATCATGGACACTGTGGTGTTGGTAAGAATGATCAGGGGGAGAGAGAGGGACAGAGTACAGATGACGTTAATTTTTAACCACATGACAGCGACTGGGAGAGTGCGCTAGAGGTTCAGAATCAACATCCCGACTGGATGGGTGTCAAGACTCTCGCTCACATGTCAACAAGCGACCAGTCGGACAAAACAAAAGAGAGTTCTCCCTTTAAACAGCTAAACTTTTTCTCTACAAATTCTTAAAACTTTTTCACGAAAAGTAAATATACATACTTCGAAAAAGAACATCAACAGATCCTCGCGGACAGAAAACAAAAAAAAATTTTCCTTTCAAGGTTTGCACCACGTACAAAAAAACCAAACATTTCTATGGACATTTCTAGTCCTCACCGACCTGTAACAATTCAAGTTTTTAATCTTTGCAACCACTTGTCAACTTACAAACCGTGCTTGTGCCCCTCTCAAGAAAAAAAACAACTATATCCTTGCACAGACACAACCAGCTGTGTCTCCCTGCTGAGTTCCAATCCAGCGGATGAAAGGCCTAGGAGCAGGCAATACAAATAGATCTGCCTTCGAAAGGAATAACAATGGTTCCCTCGTGTAGCTAGTGAAGAGTTTTCACATCTATATTTTCTTAATTTCATGTTCCCATTTTCTTCATCTTCAACCTCCCCCCCCCCCCCCCCCCCCTCACAAGTCCAAATCTTTGCCAAGTCATTACTATGATGACAAAGGAGTTGTTGGCCTGCGCTTGTTTTTTCCCCCACTATTAGATTGTTCGTCTTAGTATTTATCTGACTTTATTCAAGTTTAAAAGGCTGTGCCAGTCTTGAATAAAAGTTACTCTTTGTTAGGTTTTCTTATGGGAGCAAAAGTTACCCTACTTATTTATTGTCAACTATATCCTGTTCTAACCATAGGACAAAATTTATAGTTATCATATTCTTCTGTATCCAAAAAACACTTATCTTCCCTCTCTGTCTCACCTGATGGCTTTTCTTTTTATATGGCCAACCGTGCCATTCAGTTTACAATTAAATAAGACACCTGCAGTATATTTTACAGAAACATGGGAGGTGTGCGTTCGTGCATGTTCTTTCCCTGTCTCTTCAGCTACACAGCTTACAGATAACATCTCCCTGAGCTCTCTGTTCACCGCTAAACATACATGCGTACTGCACAGTGTTATAGAACAGGTGAGCGCAGGCGCAAGACTCTGAAATCCTTTTTTCTTTTTTTTTTTTCGACAGCCTGCATAAATGAAACATGTTTTCCACTGACATACACCCCCAACTAATAAACCTACTGGAAACCACCAGGAACTTACTGGAAACACAACCAGGAACTTACTGGAAACACAACCAGGAACTTACTGGAAACCACCAGGAACTTACTGGAAACCACCAGGAACTTACTGGAGACCACCAGGAAGTTACTGGAGACCACCAGGAACTTGGGCACAGCTCTTGACAATGGGGAGACATAAGTCATGACAAAGACACGCCACTGAACCTGTCCTTTTGTTGTTAGAATACATACTGACATGGAGCTTTCTGTCACTGTCATCTGGATGACCCTTTAACATGTGCACATAAAACTTCCCTGGTTAGATTTAGTCAACATGCCGGAATGTGTGATAATCTCTGAGCAGTGTGAATGGTGCGGACGGTTCTCTCTCTGGCTCTCTATCTCTCTGTTCCTGGACGACGGTGCTGCATTTTGACCACCCATACACGAAGACATGGGTCGTACAGGACACATACTTCAAAATTCTCTCTCAGACTGGATGTCTCCTTTGTTCTGTGTGCTCTTGTGTTGTCATTTCTGCTGGGCGACTCGGTGTCGTAAGTAGGCGTTTAATGATTTCGTCAAGAGTTATCCTTCATGTTCATCGTTCGAGGTTTGAATATGACGGGCTACGGACGTGCCGGGGTCAACAATGGCCGTGCATATGCCATGCATGGGCGAGTTCTACAGACATGAGAACTCGCAAGGTGGCTAGCCAGGTTTGCAGCGAGGGAGGTAAGAGGGAGGGCAGGAAAGAAACGGGCACAAGACAGAAATTTAAACGGACAATGTGCCTGCTTCTCCAAACTCTCTTTGATATTGAAAGGTGAGCATTTTGATATTGTTTTTCTGTGTACCAATCAGCGAACACAACTACTTTTCGTGCACCAATCACACGACATCGCAACAATCGGTCATTTTCCCGCGCCTGCGAGACCGCCCCAGGACAGTCAAGCGAACCCTCGCCTTTACCTAGCGCCGCTGGCCGCACAGGAAAATTCTCGCCAAACTACTCGCCCCTATGAAACGCACAAGTCAGCTTACCCCTGCCTACGAAATGTATCCGATGACTGGCATTTCGTCAGGTGCATGTAGATCTTACCGGGGGAAGAGTTTCAGAGGCTGGGGAACGCAGATGATAATGTGACAATATGTGTGGGGCCGGACTGTGCAGGGACAGGTTCATCCACGCTGCACGCATGTTACAGTACAACTGAGCGGCACAGTACTGACTATCGGCACAGCTGCTCTGATTCACTTGTGACGCTGGGGCTTACTCCTCGGTTTCCATCCTCCTCTTATTTTGATCTGTTGTATTTCATTCTCTCTCTCTCTCTCTCTCTCTCTCTCTCTCTCTCTCTCTCTCTCTCCCGTCTGTTGATCTCTGCCTGTCTGTCATGGCTGTTGATCTGTCAAACTCGCTCTCTTTCTCTTCCGTCTGTTGATCTCTCTCTCTCTCTCTCCTCTCTCTCTCTCTCTCTCTCTCTCTCTCTTCCGTCTGTTGATCTCTGTCTGTCTGTGTCTCCCCCCCCCCCCACGTCTCTCTCTCTCTCTCTCTCTCTCTCTCTCTCTCTCTCTCTCTGCTTGCCACTTCTCTGGCTCTGTCTGTCCCTCTGCTCCCTCGCCAGTCTCCCCTCCCATCATTTCTTTTCACTCGCCACCCCTCCCTCTCTCAGCTCTCTCAAAAGTTGGGGTAGCTGTGCCGATAATGCTAATACCGTGACACGCGTTCTCGACTTCTTATGTGGGGGGGCCGGCTACATCTGCGCAGCAAGCATGGATCCGGATAATGACATTATGATCCTCTAACCCTTAACCCCCCCACCCTACTTTCTGGGACGGCCGACCATACAGAAAGATCGATCTGATAACTGTAGGACTTGCAAGGTCTTGTCCCGTCTTGGTAAAACAACAATAATATTTGTCAACCCGGATACAACCCTTTCCCCGCCCCTCCCTCTCCATCCTCTATTCTCCTCCCCTCTCCTCCCTCCCAACAGCTGTGTTGATAAAAGAAATGCATGCTCATGTGTCGTAGTTGGCCTGTGTGTGTGTATGGATGGGTGTGCTTGGTAATGCAGGTACTTGTGTCTTAGTGTGTATGAACATGTCGCGGTGCAATGTTATCTCATACACAGGTAGAGGTGTGTGTGTGTGTGTGTGTGTGTGTGTGCGCGTGCGTGCGTGTGTGTGTGTGTGTGTGTGTGTGTGTGCGCGCGCGCGTGTGTATGTGTGAACCCGTGTGCATGTCAGCGTAGTTGTGTGCGTGCGTGTGTGTCTGCTTGAGGCGAAGAGGAGTCTGTTGGGGGGAGGGGGGGGGGGGGGGGGGGGGGGGAGGGGGGAAGGCGGAAGGGGAGGGAGGGGTAGAGAGAGGGGCGGGGAGGCAAAAATCATTCAATATTTTCAACAGTATGATTCTGAAAGGAAATATTATCAACAGAGTTAGCATTGTTTAAATAGCGGACGTACACACGGTGCGTACGTGCGTGCGTGGACGTGTGTGTGTGTGTGTGTGTGTGTGTGTGTGTGTGTGTGTGTTTGAGAGAGAGAGAGAGAGAGAGGGCTGGGAAGACGGTCATTTTTCGTTTGACAGAGTGTATTCAGAGAGCAGAATGTTTGGCCACACCAACTTAAGAAGAAGAGAAGAGAAGAGGAGAGAGAGAGAGAGAGAGAGAGAGAGAGAGAGAGAGAGAGAGAGAGAGAGAGAGAGAGCGCGTCCTGGTGCACGCGCGCGAGTGTGCGTGCAAGCGAAAGAGCCGGAAAAAGATCTCAATAAACTGATTTCAGTCAGTCAGCTTCAAGAGAAAAAGAAGTGGGTCGTTCTCGACGTAGCCATTCGATTAAATCCATATTTGACACAAACATTACTCTGCATCAGGTTTAATCAGCTGTATACCGTTTTTATTATATCGCCCCCCCCCCTCCCCTCCCCCACCCCCTACCATGGTAAGTTACCAGCCTTCGGTGTTGAATTCAACTTGAAACCACGACCACAGTGTGGTGTTTTCTGTCGGGTTCTCGGCAGGAGTGGAGAGGAACATAACACGGGGAGACAAACCAGCACAGGAATTCCAGAACTCGAATCTGGCTTTTCTTTGTAAACTTCCTCAAGCGTCCGAGAAGACTGGAAGAATTTCTGCGGGCCCTACCGCTTTGAGGCCACCAATAGCAGGAGACCGCGCCCCTCCAGAATCTGGCTAACCGTCCCGACGAGCAAACGGCATCCCCGACGATTGGCCATGCTAGTCACCAAACCCTCAGCACCACAGCCAGGGCGATGAAGAAGAACCAACTGGGCTGAGAGAGAGAGAGAACATTCCAGGACGAAAACTTTGTCATGATGAACTGTCAAGTACTACTGAAGAACAAGAGAGTCAGAAAAAAAAGAGGAAGTCGTCTTAAATAATTGTAATCTTGACAAACTGAAAGATCCTAACATCTCTGAATCGTTTCAAGCAGCCATTGGAAGAATGTTCGTCCCACCACTGTTGCTTGAAGACGTTGAAGGTCAAATTAATCATTTTGACCCGACTAATGACTGAGACAGCAACGGAAGTCCTAGGAGTAGGCCTCGTAATAACGGGCGTATTAGGAGCTTGGAGGAAGTCCCAGGAGTAAGCCTTAATATGACAGCTATGTTAACAGCTTGGAGGAAGTCCCATGAGTAAGCCTTTTAATGACGGGCATATTAGGAGCTTAGAGGAAGTTCCAGGAGTAAGCCTCATAATGACGGGCATATTAGGAGCTTAGAGGAAGTCCCAGGAGTAAGCCTCATAATGACGGGCATATTAACAGCTTGGAGGAAGTCAGAGGAGTAAGCCACATAATGGCAGGCATATTAACAGCTTGGAGGAAGTCAGAGGAGTAAGCCTCATGATGACGGGCATATTAACAGCTTGGAGGACGTCCAAGGAGTAAGCCTCATAATAACGGGCATTTTAACAGCTTGGAGGAAGTCCCAGGAATAATCCTGATAATGACGGGTATATTAACAGCTTGGAGGAAGTCTCAGAGGTAAGCCTCAACATAATGGGCATATTAACAGCCTGGAGGAAGTCCCAGGAGAACGTTTCATAATGATGGGCATATCAACAGCTTGGGAGAAGTCCCAGGGAGTAAGCTTCATAATGATGGGCATATCAATTAAGAGCTCGAAGGAAGTCCCAAGAGTAAGCCTCATAATGACAGGCATATTAACAGTTGGGAGGAAGCCCCAGGAGTAAGCCTCATAATGACGGGATATATTAAGAGCTTGGGCGCCAACGGCCATACCACCTTGAAAGCACCGGTTCTCGTACCCAGCGTCGAGCCGCGAGGTGTGTGTGTGTGTGTGTGTGTGTGTGTGTGTGTGTGTGTGTGTGTGTGTGTGTGTGTGTGTGTGTTGCCCGAGGTACAGGAGAAACTCCAGTGTGGACGACATACTGTCCAGCTTGGAGTGACCGTCACTGCTGTCCAGGAGACGCAATACATGCCTTGATCACTTTGACACGTTTCATGACAACCTGATCTCCATAAATCGCCAGTGCACTCCGTCCCTGGATTCAGGCAGACTTCAAGCCCTCGCACCAACTCCTGGTGCTGCTCTGTTCCTTCCTGCAGAATAGACTAGCGGAGATTGTCTGTCTGTCTGTCCATCCGTCTGTCTGTCTATCTGTCTGTCTGTCTCCTCTCTCCCTCTTTCTATCTCTCTCTCTTTCTGTTTGTCTGTCTGTCTGTCTGTCTGTCTGTCTGTCTGTCTGTCTGTCTCTCTCTCTCTCTCTCTCTCTCTCTCTCTCTCTCTCTCTCTCTCTCTCTCTCTCTCTCTTCCATCGCGCAGCAGTGGAGTGGAATAAGCTCCCAGATGAGGCAGTATTTACATCGTCTGCAGAGTCATCCTAACATCCAATCGAAAAACAACTCCTCGCCCCCCCCCCCCCCCCCCCTCCACACACACACACACACACTCCAAATATTGTTTTCCTGATGTTGGTAGAGCGCGTGCGCTGTGTGGGTCTGGACGTGGCTCTAGGCCGTGACTGGGGCTGTGCTAGGGCTCCGTTTACATGGAGCCCCACAAGCCGTATAGCCTGCCAGCAGCTCCACATGTAACGGCGCTTTATCCTGTTGGTAGCTGTCTGTCGTAGGCTCTGTTTTGGGTTTTGTCTTTGTTGTTGTCGTTGTTGTTCATTTTATTTTTTTTCTCTTTTTCTCACTCCTTCGTATGTGAAGTAATATTCGTCATGACAAAAGTGTTCACCTGAAGGGAAAAGAAGAAGAACTTGGTTGAACAACATCGTGAGAACATTTAGAAAACGGCAACAACAGCAAAACAACTACGACACAGAGAAAGCTTTGGAGACTGTCAGAAGCTTGACCAAATAAAAGGAGAGTAATGTCGACACCATTCAGGACAAAACCGTCAATTCGGATTTCGGACAACAGGAAGACACCACAAAAACAAAAAAAAAGCTGGACCGAGTATGGCTGTGAATTCTACGACAGAGCAAAGAAGACCACGGGTCCCGGTGTTCTAACTGTACAGGATTCATCAAATGAGGGTGACTCTCTGACGCGCCTTTTACGAGGTCTGTTCACATAGGATGCAGGCACGTACAGGGCAGCCCAGTCTTGATATCAAGAGACATAACTAACTGCTCCCTGGCAGATGCCAATATGTGATGGCCGCTGGACACGACACAACAGAATCTCCATGGAAGCGCTCCCATGGGTGTACCAGCCCGTCTTTCATGACTGCAGAGCTCACCACCAAGCAACCTGCCGTGCGCCTCCTGCAACCCAGCCCCACTGACTGCTACTTCGCCGGACAGTTTGACCCTGTGAGCTGTGACATGGAATGAACTGACAGCCAGCCCGTCAACAGGGCCGGTCAGACCAACAGGAAGTTGTGAATGCCTTCAGTGTGTGCAATGGGACTCAACTGGCAAAGATGTACACGCTTATCCTGTCTCCTCTCCATCTTAGATTGTTATGACGTATTTGGCAGTGGCTGTCACGTGTCTGTGTGTCTTGAAACTCTCGTCACCCCTTCTTCTTTTTTCTTTTCTTTTTTCTTCTTTTTTTTTTGCTTTCTTTTTCTTTCTTTCTTTCTTTTTCTTTTTTTTTTAAAGGCAGGCACACAGTTGGTGTGAGTTGAGTGTTTACGTAGGTACGCCCACACATCAAGAAACGTTCTTTAGATCACAGTTGTTTGAAAAATCATCAGCCTGAGTCAAATTTGTCGTGCAGTATCAAATTAGCTACAAAAGAATGCTTTGTCTCAGCTTTCGTCTTACTTACAACAAAATCGTCTACATAACCGCTTCGTTAGTGATCCACTGATTGATGATTCCCGGGACTGGCAGACCCGTACCTGTTCTAGAGGCAGTTCAGCAGCATGCTCCTATTCGTTAGTGTTTGACCTACACTCATTCTTGAGACAGTTCATCTTTATGTTCCTGTATCTCTATTGTGGGATTCTCAGTGTTATGTTGCTTTTTTTTTTTAATTTTCCCTTTTTGCCGGTTTTCTTTCTTTTAATCTTAGTTTCTGTTGATTGCAGTCCCTCGTCACAAATCTTCGTGTTAATAATCCAACGTTCTCTTTGTTTCCAATTCAATGAACAAGGGAATATACACGAATGAACGGTTCACAGTCGCTGAACGCTGGACATTTGTGTGGAACAGAGAAACGCACTACAGCGCGCAATCCAAAGAACAGAGAGACACACTACAGTGCGCACTCCACAGAACAGAGAGACACACTACAGTGCATACTCCACAGAGCAGAGAGACACACTACAGTGCGCACTCCACAGAACAGAGACACACTACAGTACGCACTCCACAGAACAGAGAGACACACTACAGTGCATACTCCACAGAGCAGAGAGACACACTACAGTGCGCACGCCACAGAGCAGAGAGACACACTACAGTGCGCACTCCACAGAGCAGAGAGACACACTACAGTGCGCACGCCACAGAGCAGAGAGACACAAGACACACTACAGTGCGCACGCCACAGAGCAGAGATACACTACAGTGCGCACTCCACAGAGCAGAGAGACACACTACAGTGCGCACTCCACAGAGCAGAGAGACACACTACAGTGCGCACTCCACAGAGCAGAGAGACACACTACAGTGCGCACTCCACAGAGCAGAGAGACTCACTACAGTGCGCACTCCAAAGGTAGGTGAACTACTCTCCACGACAGTAGTTTCCTTTCATTATGAAGACTAACCTTTAGTTTTGTCCGTTGAATGCTCATCTTCTTCTTTTTCTTCTCCTTCTTCTGCGGTCGATTTTTTTTTAATCGTTGATGCGTGTGTGTCTTGATTTTTCCCTGAAACCTGCGCCTCCATCTTCGACAGGTCGGATCAAGTTTTCTGTAGGGGGCTTCTCCCTTAGCTCAAGACTAAAAAGTCCTACCCTGTGAGCACGGTGGGGTGGGTGTGGGGAGGGGGGGGGGGGGGAGGAGGGAGAGTGTTGTTCACTGGGGTGTCCTTCCCCAGGGCTAAGAGTTTACAGCGCGGCTCTTGATCTGCGGTTGTTGATGTCGTAGGACACATGGGGTATATCAGCGGAGATGACAATGCCTCCTGTTATCCCGCCCCATCGTGCTAGGAACATCACCATTTGGTCCGGGACTGCTTATTCGACCAGCAAAGACTAACTTACATCGCAGCTAACCCTCATAACTGGGGGCATCCCCCTGTCCGCCACCCGGGGACCCGCCTGGTCAGGGATGGTCGCCCCTGCTCCGGGGAATGCTAATCGACACTATGAAGTGATCAACTCAGACTGAAGTCATACTTCATATCAGAGCAATGAATGATCGATTGATGATTTACGCTCCTTCATCTGTACTGTGGAGCAAATGTCCAGGACAGACGAGCGCTCGGTTATCGTCACAAACATTCACGTGACGCTTGAAACGTTGATGCTGTACCTTTCTCTCTCTCTCTGCTCTCTCTTCACCTTTATGAATCATAGCGACACTCTGTAGTTCACCGGAGGTTCCAGCCACACAGCAGGTGTGGTGAATCTGAGGTGGTTGGAGTCAGATGGTGAATGTCAGATTTGGAGGCTTGTTGTTGTTGTTGTTGACACATACTTGCAAGTAACATACCCTGTTGTTTTCGACCCTCATGGGGAGCAGGGAGCAGGAAGTGACGTCATAAACAGGAAATGACGTCATAATTGGTCACGTGCAAGGAGCTGGAAATGACGTCATAAACAGGAAATGACGTCATAAACGGTCACGTTCCGCACGGGTCACGTAGCCTGATAATCAATTGGTCACGGCCTAGGGTCAACACTGATTGGTCACGTAGCCTGATGTTGAAAAATTGGTCACGTTCAAGGGTCATTCGTGACTGAGCATATGACTAAACTTGACCGAGCAACGTGTGTCACGACCAAGTAAACGACTACACACCTCACCCTCTTATTGTACTGACCGGGTTTGACCTATCTTTAGGAACACAGGCGGTGTCCACAGGCCAATGGACGACTACACGGAAAAGACAAAAGACAGTTATGTAATCTGGGGTGTGATGTTGAATATGAAGTGATCTACAACGTTGTGGATTTGATATGTTGTTTTTAAGAATGTCACCCAGAAGCGTTGTGGTGTGAGAAAGTGTGTAACGCTGTCACATGTAAATGTTTGGAGTGCATAATGTGTATGCAAAGACAGTCTAATCTGGTGTGTAATGTTGGTCATGCTTTTTTTTTTTTAATCACATGAACACGTGTATGCAAAGACAATCTTAATCTGGAGTGTGATGCTAGCTGGTAATGTTTTTAAATCACAGTCTGATAATTTGGATAATGTTTTGTTGAAGTAAATTTCATTCATAAACCATACTTGTTTGATTTTTTGTAAATTGGTCTGAATCAGTACTGTACGTTGGTAAGCGTGAGTGTCAGGTGAATGTGTATGATTGCAATGTGTGTTACAGCCACACTTAAGGCCAGTGGACGACTAAACCCTACCCTCTCACTGTACTGCTTCACCCCGCCACCCATGTTTAGGAACACAGGTGGTGGAGTCCGCCATGTCTTGCTGCCTTCCTTTCTTTCTGTACTGTTGCCTACCTCTCTTTCTGTACTGTAGCCTGCCTCTCTTTCTGTATTGTAGCCTGCCTCTCTTTCTGTACTGTAGCCTGCCTCTCTTTCTGTGTTGTTGCCTGCCTCTCTTCCTTTATTGCTGCCTTCCTTTCTGTATTGTAGCCTGCCTCTCTTTCTGTATTGTTGCCTGCCTCTCTTCCTTTATTGCTGCCTTCCTTTCTTTCTGTACTGTAGCCTGCCTCTCTTTCTGTATTGTTGCCTGCCTCTCTTCCTTTATTGCTGCCTTCCTTTCTGTACTGTAGCCTGCCTCTCTTTCTGTACTGTAGCCTGCCTCTCTTTCTGTATTGTTGCCTGCCTCTCTTCCTTTATTGCTGCCTTCCTTTCTGTACTGTAGCCTGCCTCTCTTTCTGTATTGTTGCCTGCCTCTCTTCCTTTATTGCTGCCTTCCTTTCTTTCTGTACTGTAGCCTGCCTCTCTTTCTGTACTGTAGCCTGCCTCTCTTTCTGTACTGTAGCCTGCCTCTCTTTCTGTACTGTTGCCTGCCTCTTTCTGTACTGTAGCCTACCTCTCTTTCTGTATTGTTGCCTGCCTTTCTTTCTGTATTGCTGCCTGCCTCTCTTTCTGTACTGTTGCCTGCCTCTCTTTTTGTACTGTTGCCTGCCTCTCTTTCTGTACTGTAGCCTGCCTCTCTTTCTGTACTGTTGCCTGCCTCTCTGTACTGTTGCCTGCCTCTCTTTTTGTACTGTTTCCTACCTCTCTTTCTGTACTGTTGCCTGCCTCTCTTTCTGTACTGTTGCTTGCCTCTCTTTCTGTACTGTAGCCTGACTCTCTTTCTGTACTGTTTGCCTGCCTCTCTTTCTGTACTGTAGCCTGCCTCTCTTTCTGTACTGTTTCCTGCCTCTCTTTCTGTACTGTAGCCTGCCTCTCTTTCTGTACTGTTGCTTGCCTCTCTTTCTGTACTGTTGCCTGCCTCTCTGTACCGTTGCCTGCCTCTCTTTTTGTACGGTTGCCTGCCTCTCTTTCTGTACTGTTGCTTGCCTCTCTGTACTGTTGCCTGCCTCTCTTTTTGTACTGTTGCCTGCCTCTCTTTCTGTACTGTTGCCTGCCTCTCTGTACTGTTGCCTGCCACTCTTTTTGTACTGTTGCCTGCCTCTCTGTACTGTTGCCTGCCTCTCTTTTTGTACTGTTGCCTGCCTCTCTGTACTGTTGCTTGCCTCTCTTTTTGTACTGTTGCCTGCCTCTCTGTACTGTTGCCTGCCTCTCTTTCTGTACTGTTGCCTGCCTCTCTTTCTGTACTGTTGCCTGCCTCTCTTTCTGTACTGTTGCCTGCCTCTCTGTGCTGTTGCCTGCCTCTCTTTCTGTACTGTTGCCTGCCTCTCTTTCTGTACTGTTGCCTCCCCTCTCTGTACTGTTGCCTGCCTCTCTTTCTGTACTGTTGCCTGCCTCTCTTTCTGTACTGTTGCCTGCCTCTCTGTACTGTTGCCTGCCTCTCTTTTTGTACTGTTGCCTGCCTCTCTTTCTGTACTGTTGCCTGCCTCTCTGTACTGTTGCCTGCCTCTCTGTACTGTTGCCTGCCTCTCTTTATTGTTCCCTGCCTCTCCTTCTGCTTTGCCGTCTGCCTGTCTTCCTGCATTGCTGCCTGCTACTCTTTCTGCCCGACTGTGTTCCAGCATTGCTGCCTGCTACTCTTTCTGCCCGACTGTGTTCCAGCATTGCTGCCTGCTACTCTTTCTGCCCGACTGTGTTCCAGCATTGCTGCCTGCTACTCTTTCTGTCCGACTGTCTTACAGCATTGCTGCCTGCTACTCTTTCTGCCCGACTGTGTTCCAGCATTGCTGCCTGCTACTCTTTCTGTCCGACTGTCTTACAGCATTGCTGCCTGCTACTCTTTCTGCCCGACTGTCTAACAGCATTGCTGCCTGCTACTCTTTCTGCCCGACTGTCTAACAGCATTGCTGCCTGCTACTCTTTCTGCCCGACTGTCTAACAGCATTGCTGCCTGCTACTCTTTCTGCCCGACTGTCTAACAGCATTGCTGCCTGCTACTCTTTCTGCCCGACTGTCTAACAGCATTGCTGCCTGCTACTCTTTCTGCCCGACTGTCTAACAGCATTGCTGCCTGCTACTCTTTCTGCCCGACTGTCTTACAGCATTGCTGCCTGCTACTCTTTCTGCCCGACTGTCTAACAGCATTGCTGCCTGCTACTCTTTCTGTCCGACTGTCTTCCTGTATTGCTGCCTGCTACTCTTTCTGCCCGACTGTGTTCCAGCGTTGCTGCCTGTCTCTACTCATGGTCAGTCTTAGATTCAGACCCAGAGCTGACATTACCTCCTGCTTGGTGCTCAGCCTGTGGCCGCGGGAAAACTATAGTGACAACTGTATGAAGAACGACTCTCCAGATCCCAGTCTTCTGATTTTGTCTCGATGTATTCTTCCTCGCCGTTTCCATGCGTTGCTTGTAGCTGGTGTGCTGTCCTCAAGGGCATTCTTTCTTTGTCCTTCAAACGCCGTGGCTGTGAAACGACGGGCTACGAAATGATGTTCCTGAGACAGATGCTCAACTGCACAAAGCTGAGTGCGGTATATGTTATTCTTTTCCGATTAACGCACACGCACACACACACAGACACACACACACACACAGACACACACACACACACACACACACACACACACAGACACACACACACACACACACACACACACACACACACACACACACACACACACAACACACACTTCCCCATCTTTCATGCCATTCCTGTTAGATACCATACTCACGCCCGTTCCATGCATGCATACGCGCGCGCGCGCACGCACACGCGTGCGCTCTCTCTCTCTCTCTCGGTCTCTCTTTTCCCGTCGTCCAAATCTGTTACTCCCTCTCGCCAGCTCGATCCGCTCTTCTTCTGTGATACTGAACTTTTCAGAAAGACCTCATACCAGAACAAAGACTTGCACTTTTCAGAAAGACCTCATACCAGAACAAAGACTTGCACTTTTCAGAAAGACCTCATACCAGAACAAAGACTTGCACTTTTCAGAAAGACCTCATGCCAGAACAAAGACTTGCACTTTTCAGAAAGACCTCATACCAGAACAAAGACTTGCACTTTTCAGAAAGACCTCATACTATGACAAAGACTCAGTTACCGGAAAGGCCCGTCTGTCTCTTCAGCCCTATCAACACGGAGCAGACTCCCTGGCCATTTCCGGCATTCTCACCCCTTGGCCTCTGGCCTTCAACCTCGTCTCTTCTCTCTGGTCATTGTGGCATGTGCAAACACAGTATTGTGTACTTTTCCGTATGTAATCTATGCTTAATTATGTATTAAGTGTTCATGTATGTGTATATGCGCTACGCTAGACAAAAAAAACACGTGTGTATGAGTATGCGTGTTGTTAGTTTGTATGCTTATTCTTATGTGAATGGTGTGTTAGGTGTGTTGGTGTGGTTGCGTATGTGATACTGGTCGTAATGTGTCACGTGATTCATTATATAGTGTATATACATTGTACACAGGTATCGCGCGCGCGCGTGTGTGTGTGTGTGTGTGAAGTACCCAGAACACTTTTTGATGGTGTATGATGATAATAATAATAATAATAATGATAATAGTAATAATAACAATAATGATAATAATAACAACAATAATAATGATAGTAATTGTAATGATGATGATGATAACAATGACAATTAAAAAAAAAGTCAGCTGATGGCATTAGCAAAATCGCGTCGCCTAATGATGATGATGATAATAATTATCCTTCTACACCCCAATCTTCTCCACC
>CM065727.1:5104375-5144375 GCA_033310375.1 Conus canariensis
TTGCAGAATCAGTAACAATTTTAAAATTTCAGTTTCCGCCTTCAGTCATCTCACTTTGAAACTAAGCTTATTTCCGATCCAGCGGACGAAAGGCCTCGGAGCAGGCAATACAAATAGATCTGCCTTCGAAAGGGATTACGGTGGTTCCCTCATGCAGCTGGTGAAGAGTTTTCATATCTACAAAAGTACAATGTATATTTTTTAATTTCATGTTCCCAGTTTCTCCATCTTCAACCTCCTCCTCTCCCCCCCCCCCCCCTCCCCCCGCTTAAAGTCCAAATCTTTGCCAAGTCATTACTATGAAGACAGTTGAGTTGTTGGCCTGCGCTTGTTTTTCCCCCACTGTTAGATTGTTCGTCTTTGTATTTGTCTGACTTTATTCAAGTTTAAAAGGCTGTGCCAGTCTTGAATAAAAGTTACTCTGTGTTAGGTTTTCTTATGGGAGCAAAAGTTACCCTACCTCTTTACTGTTTCTTGTTTACTGTTCCCTGCCTCACTTCTTTCTCAATTTCGTTTTGATTAAATCGAGGTTATTTGTATTTGTTTCTGTCTTTGTGTTTGTCTTTTGATCTCCCTTGCATGGGTGGATCCTCAGGCGTAGGCTCAAAGATTGTCCCCTACATTTTATACTGTTTGCATAATGTCTTTAGTTTTTCAGCAGCTTTTTTCCTCCCCACACTTTCGTTTGGTTTCATTTACTACCCTTCGCTGGCTGCTTTGGGGGTGCTGTTGGATTCATTTTTGAACCCTTGGTGGTGAGAACACCACAGTATTATGGACTGTGGTGTGTCTATTTCATGCCAGGAGCACAGATACAACCAGGAAAGACTACCGTGAATGAAAAACATGTCCCTAAAAGCTTTCGCTATGAGGACGTAAAACTCGACTATTTTCGACACAACCAGCCGTGTCTCCCTGATGAGTTCCGATCCAGCGGATGAAATAGATCTGCCTTCGGAAGGGATTACTGTGGTCCCCTCATGCGGCTAGCGAAGAGTTTTCATATCTACAATATATTTTTTAAATTTCATATTCCCAGTTTCTCCATCTTCAACCTCCTCCTCCCCCCCCCCCCTCCCCATTAGTCCAAATCTTTGCCAAGTCATTACTATGAAGACAGTTGAGGTGCTGGCCTGCGCTTGTTTTTCCCCCACTATTAGATTCTAGAATTTAGTCTTTGTATTTGTCTGACTTTATGCAAGTTTAAAAGGCTGTGCCAGTCTTGAATAAAGGTTACTCTGTGTTAGGTTTTCTTATGGGAGCAAAAGTTACCCTACTTGTTTACTGTTTCTTGTTTACTGTTCCCTGCCTCACCTCTTTCTTAATTAAGCTTATTGGATTTAGCTCTGTTTTTGTAGCGCCGTGATGCGGAAACCGTGGTTGACGATGCTATGACTTGAGGGAAGGGCACGCTTAGAACAGCATAAGGTGAAAAAATAAACAAACAAACGAAATGACCACCAATACCAAACCAAAACAACGAATCAAATAAACAAAACCAAAGCAGACCGGTAGAATAAAAAATATCCATTGCATATTTTGGTTTCCAAACTGCCATGATTCATTGGGTCCATTTGCTACAAATACACCCCACCCTAACCACACGCGCGCGCGCGCGCACACACACACACACACACTCACGAGCACTGATCCACACACGAGCACGCGCGCGCGCGCTTTCGAGTGCGGACACACCATGCTTCAGCTATCGTCAAACACCACATGTAGGAAGAAGGATAACTCTAGCATTTATGAAAATGAGGCAGTTATCTATCCATCAATCAAATATGGCGGCATAAACAAGTATCTGTCGTCCTGATGTCGAAATGCAGCGTAAAGAGACGATATTCAGCGTGAGCGTGACTGTTTATTGCAAGGTAAGAATGCTCGTTTGAATGCAGCATATACAAAGTCTGTAATTTACCTAAAAAACGCGCCCCATGTTTTCGCTCGTTAATCAACTTCCGGTGAGGTCAAAATGTGCTCACCGACCATTGGCATTTGACAATTAACCCGTCGTTTTCTTTCTTTCCTTTTTTTTTTGGAACGTGTTGAAAATTATTAGCACGTGTATTTGTTTTTATGGCCACAAGTAAGTAATGTGTGTACAATGTATTGATAATTAGATATGAACGTTTGAGACCAGGCAGTGTAAAAATTGCCTTAGTGCAATGCAAATTATGCGGGGACGATTTGTTAGTGGCTCAGACTCAGCAGAGTCGGATACATCTAGTCGAGTGACCCTGTTTTCAGTGAACTCAGTATGTGTGTGTGTGTATACGAACATGTGCGTGTTTGTGCGTCTGTGGCTGTGTATGAGTGCTGTCTTACTTATTGGAAAATGTATTTCACAATTCCTGGGTCTTCTTTGTATCAGATAAAAATATTTCACTTGAAAGTTAAAAGCATCAAATTCAATTTTGCAAATAATTTCTGTTAGTAATGTTACTGTGAATCGGATTCTTTGGTCTTCTTTTTCTATCAGGTCAGCAGTGTTCTTCCTGAAGTGTTCAGCTGACAGTGCCGTAAAATTCTGAATCATTTTTACTGGAATGTTCCCATAAAGCACTACGAACGAAAAATTCAGTTAATGAAACTTTACTAATGGTTTAAAAACAAAAGTATAAAGTACGTACACATGTGGTTATTAATGGATTAGGGCAAAGGGCATTTATTCCTAAAAATGTGTTGGAAGAGTTTTGATACAATTCTGTTGCTCCTTGAAAATAATGTTCTGTGTACACAGTATGATTAGGGCAATTATACGAGCCAGGGAGCACTAAATATCATATTAAGGGACATGATTCCTTCTTTTTAAGTTGGACACCACAGAATATGTGGACCATTATTTGTTCAGCCTCTTGACATGTTTTTTTTTTTTTCTTTGTGTGCGTGTGTGTGATTGAGTGTATGTTATTGTGTGTGAAAACTTTCCACAGTTAGTCTCATTATGATCACATGATCTTAACTCACCCAGAACATTGTTTACATGTGGTCCCCCCTCCCCCCCCCCCACCCACAGCCCCTGCCCCCCTTTTGTGTGTGTGTGTGTGTGCAACACATGATACCCTGTTTTTCATTGATCACTGCTATCTTCTCTCAACAAACATCAGCATATTGATGCCAACACATTATTTAACCTGTTACAATGAACATCATCCCACAGCATTGTTTACTTTTTTTTAAACACCACTGGCTATAAGCAACATTATCTTATCTTATCTTTTAAACACCACTATTTATATGAACCTCCCAACCTCCCACCCCCACCCCCCACCCCCACCCCATAGTGGACGAAGAGATATGAGCTCTCCTTCTCTTGCCCCCCTTCCCCTCCCCCCCCCCCCCACAAAAACATTACCCTCCTTTTTTTTCCCCTCCCCCCCCCCCCCCCATCATACCTTATCACCCATTTATCTTCCATCCCCTTCCCTCCCTTATCAACATTACCCACACACCTTTCACAACTGCCCACGCATAACTACCACCACCTCTTTCATCACCCAGCGAAATCATTTATTTTATTCACCTAAACTTTCTTTCCTTTTTTTTTTTTTTTTTTAAACAGTTTCTTCTGTTCACGTACTTATTTACACCTTATATATATATATATATTTTTTTTTTTCCCAGTTTCCTTCCCCCCCCCCCCCCCCTTTTACCATTATTATCAATCCACCATTACCACAACCGTCACAAAGATATCACACCACCCCACTAAACTAGACACACAACCCTATCGTATCACACAACCCCCCCCTCCCCCCCACGCAACCCCCCCTCCTTTTCCTCTTCCATAATCCCCCCTTGTCATTTCCGCCTAGCGGCTATTCTCCCCACCACATGGACAACAGATGAGTCATTTTTCGTTCTTTGTTTGTACTGTCTTAAATGTTAAATGTGATTTATTTTTTCGCCTGAAGAAGACCCAAGAGGTTGAAATGCATCGTGTCTTGTCATGTGCTTTGTTTGTCAATGTCATTGGCGGTAACTAACACCCTCTCTTTCTAAATTTTTTTTTTTTTTTCAATAATCCGATGGTTTTAGTTCTCGAGCAGATTTTTGCGATGGAATGTTTTCATGTTCTGCCATTGGTATTGTTGTCTTTGTTGTATCAGTTCCTGACTCTTCATTAGCTTGGTTTTGCTGGTCTTCTCTGGGAATTATGGAGACATAACATCCTCTTGTGATTCCATTGTCACCTGAGAAACAAGTTTCTCTATGAATTTTTATGGCTCAATTTTATATTGTGTTGTCAGTTTGCCTTTCTAGTGTTGTTTCAAGAGAACTTCATCTCCTGAAATGTCATTTGGTTTTACATGTCAGTCTGTGCCTGTTAGGATATTGCTGTCCTTGTTCTTCTTAATTTGACCTCACTTATTCTCAGTCTCTGACAAGATCATCTAGTTCAGCTCTGGTCAGTTTGCCAGTCTCTTAGAGTTTGATGCCAAAATGTTTCTTTTGAAAAGAAACTTGATCAGCCTTGCTCCAGCGCTTGGTATATGTATATTGTAGCCACAAGAAATACAGTTTCTGTCTTCCAGTCTTGCCTTTCTGCTTTTGTTGTTGGTGTTATCAGTGATACCCAAACTCACTATCAACTTTACTGTCGGCTTGTGACCACAGTACTGTGGTGTGCCTGTGTTCAACCTTATTCATCCGCATTAATTCTGTGTATTAGAATTAAACCGTGGACCATTGTCAGGTATGATTGAAACTGATAAACTCGGAGTCAAGAAAATGTTTTTGAAAGCCTGAGTAGTGTGTCTACTGTGTGTACCTCTGAACACAGCAGTTTCGAAATACCTACTCAGAGTCATAGTTAACAACCACACTAATCAGCTCATCGCTGGGAAGTAGACCATGAAGGCCAGTCATAAGATAATCCTAAGGACCTTCAGGGAATTTTCTTTGTTGGGGATCTGGTACCTTGTAGTTTTATCTGGCAGCAAGATGGATGGTGTTGAAAATTTTCTGTCATGGCAGATTTTTACCAGTCTCTGGCCTGATGTTTTGTGCAGTACTGTGTGCATGATTTCCAAGTGAACTAATGGATGTAACGGTCTGTAACGGTTTTTCTTCTTCATGGAATATCTCAGAAAGTACTCGGCCTATCTTTGTGAAAATTAGCAGGTATGTTTGTTATGGGTCACGGATGATGCCCAGTGTTTTAGTTTACCCCATTATAGCCGTTACTAACGGCTGTAACGGTTTTTCTTCTTTAAGGAATATCTCAGAAAGTACTTGGCCGATCTTTGTGAAAATTAGCAGGTATGTTCACTATGGGATACGGATGATGCCTGATGTTTTAGATTACCGTTATGGCCGTTACTAATGGCTATAATGGCCCATAATGGTTTTTCTTCTTTATGGCATATCTCAGAAAGCACTTTCTCGATCTTTCTGAAAATTTGTAGGTATGTTCATTATGGGTCACGGATGATACCAGATGTTTTAGTTTACCGTTATAGCCATTACTAAAGGCTATAACTGCCCATAATGGTTTTTCTTCTTTATGGAATATCTCAGAAAGTACTTGGCCGATCTTTCTGAAAATTTGTAGGTATGTTCATTATGGGCGATGGATGATGCCCAACGTTTTAATTTACCGTTATAGCCTTTAGTAACGGCCCATAACGGTTTTTCTTTTTTATGGAATGTCTCAGAAAGTACTTGGCCGATCTTTCTGAAAATTTGTAGGTATGTTCATTATGGGTCACGGATGATGCCCGATGTTTTAGTTTACCATTATAGCCGTTACTAACAGCCCATAATGGTTTTCTTCTTTGTAGAAAATCTCAGAAAGTTCTTGGCTGATCTTTCTGAAAATTTGTAAGTATATTCATTATAGGTCACAGATGATGGCCAATGTTTACCAGAATAGCCATTACTAACGGTTACACCAGCCCAAGTCGGCTTTTTCCTCTTTATGGAATATCTCATGCGTATTCAGAATAAACTGGGAGTACATTTATATGCTTTGCATCTTGTTTTTTTGTGTTTTTTTTTGTTTTGTTTGTTCATATTTTCATTTTGTTTATTTATTTTTGGTACTGGTTATTTTGTGTGCATCTCGTCAGTGCTTAGTACATCATGTCCTTGATCGATTATGCTTGTCCATCATTTTAGCAGAAAGGAAGGAGGGAATTTAGAATAGAAATATGTACACAATGTCATGATGTGATTTACTGTAAAATTATGTACACAATTTTGTGAGTGACTTAGTTTTCTTATTACATTACATAAACAGGAAAAAGGCTTATCACACACACACACACACACACACACACACACACACACACACACACACACACACACGTACATATACAGAAAGAGAGAGAGAGAGAGAGAGAGAATCTTAGATAAAACATCAATTTTGAAGACATTTGCTACATTAAGTTCTTGACATTGGACAGTTAAACTCAGCATGCTAGTGAATTAGACTGCCATAATTTGCAAGTGGGAGTCAAGCAAGAGTTACCCAACTTGTTCATTATTTATTGTTTACTGTTACTTGCCGCATTGAAGATTTACAGTTAGTACTACTTAGTGTACTGCTTTACAAAATATCCAGGCGGCAGATTGATTGTTGGTGTCAGAGTATTTGATGAAATTAGAAGTTCTTCAAATTATTGAAGGTGGATGGATGGATGGATGTGTTGTTAAAACCGCTGCATTTACACTTGATCCATATGTGGAATGTTGTGTAGTTTTCTTCATCATTGTAGCTAGTCTCTCGCCAGCTTTCCTGGAACTTGCCATCAACTTTCTGGTTTGAGTATTTGAACTAGGACAGTGTTGGGTCAGCATTGGCTCAGGGTATATCTCATGCTGAGGTACTATGAAGCTTAGAAGGTAATTCAGTTAGAATGTTTCAAGCTTCGCTCTTCTTCAGCCATTGTTGTGACATAACAATTTTGTGAGAGAGTGATGATGTTGAAGTATTGTCACACCACAGCTGACTGGAATCTCTCTCTCTCTCTCTCTTTCTCTTTCTCTTTCTCTCTCTCCTCTCTCTCTCTCTCTCTCTCTCTCTCTCTCTCTCTGTGGTTTCTGCTGTCTGACTCTCTCTGTCTGTCTCAGTCTGTATCTGCTTCTTTCTGTGTTTGTCTGTCTTGTCTTTCCCTCTCCCTTTCCTTCTCTCTGGGTTGTTCTCAACAGTTGATGAATCTCAATGCATGCTCATACTTTGCCCTCCATACTGACGTGCTGACAGGTACAGACATTGAAGGTGAAAGGGAAAGGTTGTGAGGGAGAGAGGTCAATGAGGCCGTGGACTGACGTTGAGGGGAAGCACGGGAAGAAGTAGAAGACATGAAAAGTGCGTATAGTTTGTGTGAAAGTTGGTGCCTCCAGAACGCCTCCGTTCTCTGAATACCGGCATCCCCTGTCCAGATCTGCTTGATGATCCTACATCTCATGTCCACCTGCACATTCAGCAACCTGAAGTCTTTGCCCGCTATGTGTCCCATGTTCTTCCTGATGAGCTGAATGTGCAGATGGATCAACCTTTTGTGTACAATCTGTCCAGTCTCACCTTCGTACTGCATTCGGTAGCCGCTAGCACAGTTGGTCAGGCAGATGACATTTTCTCTGAGGGATTGTTTCTGATCTTGAACACTTGAAGGACTGGCCAGTGACCATATTGCGGAAAGATGGTGGTGGTGTTCCGCAGGTGGCTGGCATTTGGTACTCAGCCATGGTGTAAAGGGTAATCCTCGCTGCCCAGGGAATGAGGGTCAAACCTTCAGGGCAGCATTGAATTTTAAAGGCTTTTAAATTTCACAGCTCTCGTGAAGGTGTGGAAGTTCAGAGATGCTGTGTTCGGAATACTGGGGATTCGAGCCTGGACACACATTACATAAACTGAGTGATAAGTGTTATGTCCTCAAAAAAACAAACAAACAAACAGAACCTTTCTGCCCATTTAGCTGAAATATTCAGTGGCAAATAATTGAATAGTCTGGAATCCAAGTAAATATGACCTGTTCCAGTGGACCAATGGTCTGTTGAACATGTGTTGGTTGTTTTTTCAGTTATGGTTGATTGTGCCAGTTTTTGGTCAAGTTGATAAACTTCAGTAGCAACTGGTGTACACATTCAAGCCTATCATATGATGGCCTTTTTTTCTATTATATAACTGGCATGAAAACGATGGAGAGGGAGGTTTGGAGATGGATCAGACAATACAGAGAACAGATCGTTTGATGAAGATGGATCAGACAAAACAGAGAACAGATCGTTTGGAGATGGATCAGACAATACAGAGAACAGATCATTTGGAGATGGATCAGACAATACAGAACAGATCGTTTGGAGATGGATCAGACAATACAGAGAACAGATCATTTGGAGATGGATCAGACAATACAGAACAGATCATTTGGAGATGGATCAGACAATACGGAACAGATCATTTGGAGATGGATCAGACAATACAGAGAACAGATCATTTGGAGATGGATCAGACAATACAGAACAGATCATTTGGAGATGGATCAGACAGTACAGAGAACAGATCGTTTGGAGATGGATAAGACAATACAGAGAACAGATCGTTTGGAGATGGATCAGACAACACAGAACAGATCGTTTGGAGATGTATCAGACAATACAGAGAACAGATTGTTTGGAGGTGGATCAGACAATACAGAACAGATCGTTTGGAGATGGATCAGACAATACAGAACAGATTGTTTGGAGTTGGATCAGACAAAATAGAGAACAGATTATTTGGAGATGGATCAGACAATACAGAGAACAGATCGTTTGGAGATGGATCAGACAAAACAGAACAGATCGTTTGGAGATGGATCAGACAATATAGAGAACAGATCGTTTGGAGATGGATCAGACAAAACAGAACAGATTGTTTGGAGATGGATCAGACAAAACAGAACAGATCGTTTGGAGATGGATCAGACAATACAGAGAACAGATCGTTTGGAGATGGATCAGACAATACAGAACAGATCGTTTGGAGATGGATCAGACAATACAGAGAGCAGACTTAAAGCAGGATCTGAGCAAAGTGATCAACTTTTAAGGTTTCAGTTTCAGGGTTCCTCAGAGAACGCAATGGGTGAGCACAGCTCAGGGTTTCACTTCTGACAGCTGATAGGAGTTTCCCTCTCGGCACAGGGGAGTAAAGAGGCTGCACAGATTTAGCTGGGTGCGGCTGTGTATCTAACGGTTGGCTTGAGCAGCATGGGAGTAATTGCCACTTAGGGAGGTGGACGATTAGACATCAAATGATCAATAGAAAAAGAAAAAAAAGAGAGAAAGAGAAAGAAAAAGTTAAGGGGAGTTCAGTTTACTTTAGTTAACACTTTACTAACATGAGAACACGAATCTAAAGAAATAATGTTCAGCGTAATCTGGAATGTTTTTATCAAGTTTGTTGATAGCACCTCGTATCTATTTCTGTCTGATTCTTTCTCTGTGTTTTTTTTTACTTGTGTGACCCAGTCAGTACGTGCTTGTGTGTGTGTGTGTGTGTGTGTGTGTGTGTGTGTGTGTGTGTGTGTGTGTGTGTGGTTTTCAATACATTTACAGGCAGTTTTAAAGTGTGACCCCCCTAAATGTTTTTGTGACCCCCTGAAAATTTGGAAAAAAGTTTTTTGCACGGAGTCTGACCCCTTCATTTTTTTGTTTTTGTTTTTGAAATAATTATTGCTGCAGGCAAGAAGCACTCGGACCAATTACTGGTAGCACAGTCTAAACTGAAGTGAAGCCAAATCATCAGCAGGTTTCATTTCTTGCCAGAAGCCAGTTGACCATCATGGTGAGACCCACTGCAGTAAAGGGAGTGGTTCCTACCCTTGGATTGTTTAGAACTTCATGGGTTTTTCCCCCAGCAACTTGGTATGTGATTTGAAATTTGGTCACTGGCCATCACTTATATAGCTTAAGAGCCATCTCAGGGCTGTCACCATGTTGAAGTCAACTTCTTCTTCTTCTTCCTTGTTCGCCATCCCGTTAGATGAGCAGCCCGGTGTCCTCGATGAAGGCTGCCGTCCGTCGCAGCTCCTCCAGGGTGCCATACAGCTTGGCTTCCACTGCTGTCGGTGTTGGCCAGTACTTTCTCCTGGATGCTGCATGCGTCGTGCAGTCTTGAAGGATGTGGTCAGTTGTCATTGGTCCCTCACTACAAGGGCACTCTCCACTCTGTCCAATGCCAAATTTTGTGTGCATGTGGTGGTGCAGGCGATTGTGTCCAGTCCTCAGGCGGAAGATCTTGACCTGTTCCCGTCGTCCCAGCAAATGGTATGTGTCTTCTGGGTTGTATTTGGGATGCAGGAGGCGCCATTTTACTCCTTGTTGTGCCTTGATGATTGTCTTAATTTCATCGTATGACACCAGGTTGTTGGCCTGCTCCTTCTGTGCACCATCTTTTGCCAGAATGTCCGCTTTTTCGTTGCCTCTGATGCCACAGTGTGCTGGTACCCATTGTATCACCACTTTCTCCACTCTGGCACTCAGGGCAACAAGGGCTGAAGTGATATGGTTCTGTTCTTTGCAGCGGGAGTTCTTGAGGGCTTGGAGCACGGAGAGAGCGTCAGAGAAGACCACCACCTGCCCTGTTGTTCTTTTGGAGTTCTGCAAGACTGTTGTGGCTGCCTCACAGAGGGCTTCTCGCTCAGCTCGGAAGTTGGTGGAGTATTTTCCTGTTGGAATTGCAATTTCTTCATCTCCGTCTTTGTATCGAAGGAAGATTCCAGCTCCACCATCCCTCGTTGCCTCTGTGGCGGAGCCATCTGTGAAGACATGGGTCCAGTCTTCCTGGGGATATTGGTTGCAGATGTACTCCATGGCCAGGGCCTTCCTTTGGGTGTCTGACTGTATTCCTCTCTTCTCCACTCCGGGAATGCTGGTGACGACTGTTGGGAACACCTGCCTCTTCCAAGATGGGTGGGTGACATTTGCCGGGATAGGCTTTGCTTCGTGTTCCATCAAGACTGGGCTTTGTCTTTCAAGGCGTCTTGACTGGCAGATGAAGCTGCCTCTTTTCAACCGGCTCTTGGTGGGTCTGCTCATTCTGTTGTTCATTGGATGGTTTTCAAGGCGTTTGAATTTTGCTGCTTGGATGAGGATCTTTGTGTCCCTTCTGTCCTCTAATGACTGTAGCCCAGTGGTCTTTCCATCTTCAGGATTGGGGTGGATCTCATGGCGCCAATTATGACACGCTGAGCTTGGTTCTGTATCTTATTGAGGTGGTTGAGGTTAGACTTTGCAGCTGATGCCCATGCTGACGTCCCGTACTCAACTACAGGTCGGACTCTCCCTGTATAGAGTCTCTTCAGGATACGTTCGTCAGCCCCCCAGTTCGTCCCCGCAAGTTTCCTCATGATCGCCAGTCTCAACTTGGCCTTGCTACAGCATCTGGTGATCTGCTGTTTCCAAGTGAGCCTGCGATCAAAGGTCACTCCCAGGTAGGTAGGTGTGGGTTCCTCTGCAAGCCTTTGGTTGTTCAGTGTCAGCTTCGCCTCTTGCTTCTTGCTGGATAGGCTGAAGACTGTGTAGGTTGTTTTGCTTGAGTTGACAGAGACAAGCCATTCCTTGGTCCAGTCGCTGATCTTGTTGAGCGCAGTCTGGAGGCGTACCTGTGCTGTGGTGGTGTACTCTTCAGAGCACCAAAGCACCAGGTCATCTGCGTAGATCGCTCCTCTGACCCCTTTTGGCAGTTCTCTGACGATGTCATCTATGAAGATGAGGAACAACGTTGGCGAAAGGACTCCTCCTTGTGGTACTCCCTGTCTCAGCACCTTCTTCTTGCTTTTCTGGCCCTGAATCTTGACTCGGGCTTGGCGATTGTGTAGGTACTGGCTGATCCAGGTGTACATCCTCCCAGACACGCCACATCGCCGTAGTTTGAGCCTAAGTCCGTCCTTCCAGACTTTGTCGAACGCCTTCTCCATGTCAATCCAGACAGCAAGCGTGTTCTTCTTTTCTTGGAAAGCGTCCTCAATGCTTTGCGTGATGAATGTGATCTGGTCTTCTGTTGATCTGTGTTGGCGGAAGCCTGCCTGTTCAGGGCTCAGCAGCTGATGCTCCTCAAGGTGCCAGACAAGCCTTGTGTTGACAAGTCTCTCCATCAGCTTCCCTAAGCAGCTTGTAAGGCTGATGGGTCTGTAGCTGTCAGCCTTCGACTTGTCCTTTCCCTTTTTGTGAATGGGGATCATGTCTGCTTCCCTCCAACACTGTGGTACTGATCCTGTCTTCCAGCTGGAGTTAAAGATTTTTAGAAGGACTGCCTTGCTCTTCATCCCAAGATGCAGAATCATTTCATTTGTGATTCCGTCTGGTCCAGGTGACTTCTTCAGGTTGAGGCTCTGCAACGCTTCCTCCAGCTCTTTCTCTGTGAAAGCTGTGGTCATGACTTCCTCTTGGGGCTCTTCCTCATGAAGTTCACCTTGGGCCCTGTGCACTGCAGCTCTATGTTCAGGAGGGACTTCCAGATTGCTGATGTTTTCATAGACGTCTATGAAGTGGTCTGCTGCTTTCTTTCCAGAGAGGTAATTTCCATTCTCTTGTATTGTTATAGTGGTGTGACTTGTTGTTTCATTACAGAGGGTTCTAGCCAGTTTCCACAGCTTGCTGCCATCCCTGTCGAGATTTAGGCTTTCAGTTTTCTCTTGCCAGCTTTTTCTTGCAGCTTGTGCGCAGGACAGCTTGTATCTGGCAGTTACTTCCTTCAGCGCTATGTTATTCTCCAGTGATGGCTGCTTTTCTGCTCTGTCCCTGGCTTCCGTAACAGCATCTTCCAGATTCTGGAGTTCCTCCGTCCAGTAGGGCTTGTAATCTTTACGTGCTCCTCTTGGGATGGATTCTGTAGCAGCTTTCAAGACGGCCTTTGTGAAGTCTCGAACCATCTTGTTTGAGTCCTTCTGCCTGATGTTGATTGGCTTTGTGTGTGTATCAGTGAGGGTCTCGAAGAGAGTCCAGTCCGCCTTTCTGTAATTCCAGCGGGGAAAACACTTTGCTTGTGGACACTGTAAGTTGAGGTTGATAGAGAGTTTGACGGGCTTGTGGTCACTTCCTCCAAGCTGGTTGAGGACTGTTCTTGTGGTCCTGACGAACAGGTCGTTGGTGGCGAACGCTAGATCTGGTGTTGATGTGGTCATCCAGCGTCTAGAGTAAAAGGTGGGTTCATCATCTTCTTGATTGATGAGATGAAGATGTGTGTCAATCTCCCAATCCTCAACTTCTTCGCCTCTCTTGTCCGTCTCCTCATAGCCCCATCTCTCTGAGTGACTGTTAAAATCACCCACCACCACGCAGTTGTTGTCTGGGATGTTCATGTATGTGAGGGAAAGATCACGATCTTGAGGGCAATAGACATTGTAGATCCTGATGTTGCGTTCCTTAAGGACTATATCAATACCTTGGATCTCTGCCTGTTGATTGGTGTTGATCTTGAGTTCTTGTGCGGCGATGGAATTCCGCACCAAGATAAGCACCCCTCCTTTGTTTCTTTCCTCACGGTCCAACCTGATGGTCTCGTAACCCCTCACTTGAAAGCGATGGTTTACGGTCAAATGTGTCTCTTGGACACATGCGATATCAATATTTTCTTGATGCATCCTTTCTGCCAAGCCAAGTTTCTTTTTTATGCACCCCTTCTGCATTCCACTGGAGAATGTTGAGCATTCTGGGTGGTACCGTTTGCTTGGCATTAGCAGGAGGATGAGGTCTCCTTCTTCGTCGCATTGACATGCAGAATTTCTTTGTCTGACCACCGACCGCTTGGGGTGGGCCCCTTTGAGGCATAGGGCCTGGCTCCCGACCTCCCCGGCGGGTCTCCGAAGGTCGAGCGCCACATCGAAATTCTGTGGACTGCATCATCATGGAAGCGTATATGCGTGGTATCGTGGTTTAAGCTGCGCCAGTGGCCCGATACCTCCGTCTTCAGCTGGAGTTTTCTTTCGGGGTGCCTCACCCTTAGCTCATGGCCCGTGCGTCCTGCCCTGTGAGCACAGGGGGGATTGTTTCTCCGGGGATCCCACCCCGGGGCTAGAGGTTATACCGCGCCTCTTGACCGCATGATGAGCCCGTCATAGGACACATGGGGTATTTCAGTGAGGACAACAGTAAGTCAACTCACAAGTCATCAACCCCCCCCAAAAAAAAAAAAAAAAAAAAAAAAAAAAGAACCCACACCACTTACACATCTCTTTGAAATACACCTTCTAAAAACACACCAGAAACTTTGTTAAAAACCTTTCTTCCGTAAATTCTTAGATCAGATGAGAAATGTTAATCTCTTTCAAAAGTTCAAAGATCATGTCTGGGGTGGGACATCTCTGAACAAAGTTTTCTTGGAGTCGTACTTGTTGGAAGTGATGGGCAGAAGAGAATAGAATTGGACAAGAATTGAAATTGTAATTCTCTAGTTTATGGTGTATGACTTAGCAGCTGTGTGGTTGTTGGAAGTGGTGGGTAAGTTGTTTTGCAATGAAGTTATACAACAGACGTGGCAGTGTAATGGGGTTTGTGAGTGGAAAGGATCAGTAACTCTTCTCCTCTGTTTTCTTTTCTCATTCTCTTGTATTGTCGTTCTTTTGTGTTCTTCTTTTTTTGTTTATTCTTCTATTTTCTGTGTCTCACTGTGGTACTCACGTGTGTGTACTTGTGTGTGTGTGTGCACACACGCACGCATGCATGCACCCATGCATGCATGCACCCAAACACACACCCAAACACACACACACACACACACACACACACACACACACACACACACACACACACACACACACACACACAAAACACACCATTTAGTTCAGCAGCAACACCAACCATCTTCTGGACAGATTTTAAAATTTGAAATAGATAGGGGAGGGGGGGGAATGTTGAGAGGAAAAGGGAGATTGGGTACGGGGAGGGGGTGGGGTAGGTGGGATATGATGTAGACACAAAACAGATTTTTTGTTGTTGCCAAAAAGCGACCAGGAAAAAAAAATTATTATACCATATAGCAAGAAACATCCAGAGTTTGTGGACATAATTGATTGTCACAGTGTAGATGAAAAAAAAGAAAAAAAAAAGAAGAGAAACACTTGTCTCAGGTTGGAGACTTGACCTACACCTGTTTTGATGCAGCCCAGATCAGGGGAAGCTGTTGTCAAGCTGTTGTTGATAAGGGAGTGGCTTTGTGTGAATGGTGAGGGCCTGGTATAGGAAGGAAAGAGTGGCCCAGTGCACAGTGATGACTGACATCTGCTGCAGTGCTTCACCGATGTGTGGATCCCATTCACAGCATCCACTGTCAGTCCATGCACGCTCTGTTCAATGTAGCAGGAGTTGTAACTTGAGTGCTGCCAGGCACAGCACAATGACAATGAACACATGGTTCTCCCCACAAGAGAGAGAGAGAGAGAGAGAGAGAGAGAGACAGACAGACAGACAGACAGACAGACAGACAGACAGTGCAGCCAGGCACACAACAGTGACAATGAACACATGGTTTTCCCCACAAGAGAAAGAGAGAGAGAGAGAGAGAGAGAGAGAGAGAGAGAGAGAGACAGAGAGAGAGAGAGTGCAGCCAGGCACACAACAGTGACAATGAACACATGGTTCTCCCCACAAGAGAGAGAGAGAGAGAGAGAGAGAGAGACAGAGAGAGAGAGAGTGCAGCCAGGCACACAACAGTGACAATGAACACATGGTTCTCCCCACAAGAGAGAGAGAGAGAGAGACAGAGAGAGAGAGAGTGCAGCCAGGCACACAACAGTGACAATGAACACATGGTTCTCCCCACGAGAGAGAGAGAGAGAGAGAGAGAGAGAGAGAGAGAGAGTGCAGCCAGGCACACAACAGTGACAATGAACACATGGTTCTCCCCACAAGAGAGAGAGAGAGAGAGAGAGAGAGAGAGAGAGAGAGTGCAGCCAGGCACACAACAGTGACAATGAACACATGGTTCTCCCCACAAGAGAGAGAGAGAGAGAGAGAGAGAGAGAGAGAGAGAGAGTGCAGCCAGGCACACAACAGTGACAATGAACACATGGTTCTCCCCACAAGAGAGAGAGAGAGAGAGAGAGAGAGAGAGAGAGTGCAGCCAGGCACACAACAGTGACAATGAACACATGGTTCTCCCCACAAGAGAGAGAGAGAGAGAGAGAGAGAGAGAGTGCAGCCAGGCACACAACAGTGACAATGAACACATGGTTCTCCCCACAAGAGAGAGAGAGAGAGAGAGAGAGAGTGCAGCCAGGCACACAACAGTGACAATGAACACATGGTTCTCCCCACAAGAGAGAGAGAGAGAGAGAGAGAGAGAGTGCAGCCAGGCACACAACAGTGACAATGAACACATGGTTCTCCTCAGAAGAGAGAGAGAGAGAGAGAGAGAGAGAGAGAGAGAGAGAGAGAGAGAGAGTGCAGCCAGGCACACAACAGTGACAATGAACACATGGTTCTCCCCACAAGAGAGAGAGAGAGAGAGAGAGAGAGAGAGAAGTGCAGCCAGGCACACAACAGTGACAATGAACACATGGTTCTCCTCAGAAGAGAGAGAGAGAGACAGAGAGAGAGAGAGAGTGCAGCCAGGCACACAACAGTAACAATGAACACATGGTTCTCCTCAGAAGAGAGAGAGACAGAGAGAGAGAGTGCAGCCAGGCACACAACAGTAACAATGAACACATGGTTCTCTCCACAAGAGAGAGAGAGTGCAGCCAGGTACAGCACAATGACAATGAACACATGGTTCTCCCCACAAGAAAGAGAGAGAGAGACAGAGAGAGAGTGCAGCCAGGCACACAACAATGACAATAAACACATGGTTCTCCCCACAAGAAAGAGAGAGAGAGACAGAGAGAGAGTGCAGCCAGGCACACAACATTGACAATAAACACATGGTTCTCCCCACAAGAAAGAGAGAGAGGGGCAGTTACCACCTTGCTAAATACACAGCTGTGGGACAAAGTTTTTTTTCAGGGGGGGGGGGGGGGGGGGGGGGGGATTAGGAATCTTGAACATTTGTTACCGACAGGAACGTGATAGTTTGAGTCGTTCCTTTCATATTCAACCAAAATGTTGTCATATGCTTTTGTGCAGAGTTTTTTTTTTTTTTTTTTTTTTTTTTGCCCTAATTTTTTAGACTTGTTCAGTTTGTTGGGAGAAGGGCAGGCAATGCAGGGTAGTGATGTTTGCCAATCTGAAAATGACTTGAATTTTCAGTGCTGTTGTATTATTGCATGTTTACACAAAGGCATTTGGTGTGCATGCTTATGTCCATGCGTGTGTGTGTGTCTTTGTGTGTGGGGTGGGATGGGGGTAGGGGTGGGTGGGTGTTGGACTAGTGGTCGTGGGTATTGGACTAATGGCTAGATTTTCAGCAACACTTACCGATAGTAATATATTTGCATACAATTACCAGGAAAAACTCCTCTTATTTCTATGATTTAGTGAATACTAATATCCTAAGACTGTCGTTGGGGACAAAGCTGCTAATACATTATGAATCTTTTTTTATTAAATTTTTTTTTTTTTTAATGTAAATGTGCATGTGGGAGATTTTTTTTTTCCTTTTCATTTCTTTAAGACAGGACAGACATTTGGTGACCTATCGACAACCCTGATGTGCGCTAGGCTTAAAAGGCTAGTAATGGAAACCCAAACTGTAGTTCTACATTGGAACTGGAGCCGGCAGGTTCCTGACAAGTTGGATCAGTCCTCAATCCTCTGCCACAGTTCAGAGGTGTTCATTCATATCTTCCCAGTCCTACAGGTTTTGCCCGTGCATGACTGGACAAGGTCCAGCCTTGGCTGTAGCGGTGGCCATTGCCTTGGTTGAAGAGAATCATGGCGGGATACATAGAGGTTTGCGGTCTGATTATTGACTTGTTGCTTCACTTGGGGCTTTGGTTTCTGTTTTTTTTTCTTCTTTTTTTTTCTGCCTGCTGTGCATGTCACTGTTGGGTTAAAAAGAAAGGTTGCACATGACAAACCAAACTTTGTCAGCTTTACAGCAAGCATCAAAATGTGAACAGCAACATGCTAGCGAACACACCCTAAGCCCCAGCTGGTTGCTGTTCAAATGTTGAGGTTTGTTGTCAAGCAGTAACTATTTGGACGTAGATGTTTGTTTATTTGGAAAAAAGAAAAGAAAAAGAAAGAAAATGGAATGCCTGATTTGCTTTAAAGCAATGTGAAGTACTGATGTGCAAACATGCAGATATGATCTTAGGGCAAAAAGTAAGTTTCCGTAAGATGGCTGGTTTAAAAAAAAAAGGAACAAAAAGAAAAAGGATAGGTGGGTTAGATTTGTTGTTGAGGCTGCTGCAGAGCTTTATCACCATTTGCTTGTGAAAGACCTATTGCAAAGAGGTCCACTGAATTTAGAGCAGTGAGTACTAGAAAACTGTGTTTTTTTTTTTCATTTTAAGGTACGAGTTAAGGTATGTTGCACAGTACTTTCGGCAGAATGCCATGTGTTTGAGCTGTTCAGCAGGTTGTGCTGATCCACTTGCACAGCAAGGCATGCTAGGTGGAGTTCCTGATTTGTCTTTCTTCAATATTGTGCCGTACGGGTGAAGTGGCAAGGGAACAAAATGAGAAGAAAATTAAAAAAAAAAAAAAAAAAAAAAAGGAAGGCTTCCATTATGTGGTCGATATGCTCCTTAAAGCATCCTGAACTGTTTAAAGAGTGATACCGAAAAATATGATGCTGTGTATTCTGTTTGCCAAAAATCTAACAACATTTGAGTGATGGGTAGGATGGCTTTTACCTCCACGCAAAGGACAGAAGCGTTAAGAAAATGGATTAAAAAGCCTGTAGATTGATCACATGTTTTAAGTTTCTTCTGTTTGTCATCTGCCTGTGCCAAGTTTTCTGAGGTCTGCAGTGTACATTGTAGTATACAAAGACCAAGTGAAGCATGAGAACAGTTTGAACTTGACTGGTTGTCACTGGTTACATGGTAGCATAAAGGCATTATTTAACAAATGTACAAATACAAACTTTGGAAAAACAGTTTTAATTTTTGAAAGAAACTTTCTGATTAGGACAAAACTGGAGCTCGCGCAGACCCTTTTTTAAATTAAAAATTTTTATTTTTATTTTACCCAGTTATTTTACTGCAAAATGTGTGTCTAGAAATCCTTGAAAAATAAAAAGTTCTTCACAGCTGCTTGTAAACTCCTTGAATTTTGTAGTTCAAAGTCCATGAATTTCAGGTTGGCCTCCAGTTTTCTTCTTTTATTTATCAAGCAAGGCATAGTCATGTATCTGTCTTTGGCTTAGAATGTGAAATGTGAAAATTGTAGGTCAGTTTTGTCAGACTAGAGCATGTCAGGAGATGAATTCATGAGCAAAATAGGTTAGAAAATTCTGTTTTTCTGTTAAAAAAAAAAAAGAAAAAGAAAAAAAATCAGTGGGAAACAGGAAACATCATACTGAAGACTTATATCGGCATGCTATGTTGGGCAACTTGTATCTTCAATTCAAACGTGAAGTCGGTTCTGCTCTATGGCTGCGAGACTTGGAGAATGACCAAGGCAATACAGCAAAAAATTCAGACCTTCATCAACACCTGTCTGAGGCGCATCTTCAAAATCAGATGGCCAGAGAAGATCAACAATGAAGATCTATGGAAGCAAGCAGGACAGGAACCAGTGGCCAAGCAGATTCTGTGGAGGAAGTGGGGCTGGATTGGACACACTCTCAGGAAGCCAGCATCCAGCACCACATGCCAAGCCCTGACATGGAACCCACAGGGGAAAAGGAAGAGAGGCCGACCTCGCAGCAGCTGGAGGCGAGACACTGAGGCAGAGATAAAGAGGCAGGGGACCAACTGGACAGGCATTCAGCGAGCAGCCCAGAACCGAGTGCGATGGCGGAGTGTTGTCGATGGTCTATGCTCACCCTTGAGTTATGGGCCTAAGTAAGTAATGTTGGACAACTTGCGTGGAACATTGCCTTTTTCTGTACTTCAAATCCTGGCAGGTGTGGTTTTTTTTGCTGAAAGAATCTGTACTTGACTTTGCCGGAAAGAATCTGTACTTGAGTTCTTCTGCCATTTGCTTTGTTGGTCCTTGAACACAGATTCCCTGAGTGCATTATTTTTCTGTGGAGTTTTTCTTTCAAGCAAAAAGAAAAAAAAGTTTAAGGTCGGTGGCAAAAATGTAGGGATGGTCAGGTGACTTGAAACAAATAACTTCCTTGTTAACCTTGGGATAAACTGTCTGCATCCAGGTCTTGCATTCATGCAGCAGATTGATGCCATCAGTACGTAGTAGAATTTGATCTTTTGTTGGATGCTAAGAGAACAGGTTTTTTAAAGATTGTAATAAGGGTTTGAAGTCACTCTGCCAAACAACATGGACAAACAAATCACAAGACAAAAGACGATACATTTCGACGTCTTAGGTCTTCTTCAGGCAAGATAAACAACACTCGGTACAACAAAAATGAAGAACGAGCAATCAGTCACTAATCTTGTCAAATTCTGCTCAAGATGGGCGTTGAATGTGTTTTAAGATTATGTTGATTATACTGATCTGTATCATGTGAGCTATGCTGTGGCTCATATGCCCATGCTCAGCCTTCTTTCCACCTCTGTTGTTGACATGATAATGTTCTTGCTGAGAAATGTGGGGCATCATTACAAAACAAGCTAAGGAGAGCGTCAGTAGGTGTGTTATCCAATGGTGTGGGTGCCTGCTTACGAGGCAACAAGTCCCCGCTGCATCCACTGGTTTGAACTTGGCGCTGACCTGAGTGGGGAGTGGTTAGCTGACTCCAGAAGGAGCCACAGTGATAGAAGAGTTGATCGAGGAGGAGTTGTGCAGAAACCTCTCTGTGGTAGCTGTTTGATCTGTGGAGTGCGATGAGCCAGGGTCATGGGTTTCCTGTCCAGTGCATCGAGCCATGCTTCTGGCTGTTAGTGTGGTGTCAGACATTGTCTGGCCAGTGTTGGCAGCCATAGGAATTGAGCTTTGTGTTCATTTAGTTATTTTGTTCCTGGTCTACATTCACCATTACTGGATTGTGTTCTTTCCCAAAGCCACTTTTCCAGAAAAGGATGGGTCAACAAGTGGTGACTATGAAGAGGAGTTATGAGTGAGCTGCTGAAGTGAGCAGTCAGCTGCAGCAAAGCAGAGATGGCATAAAAGAAATGAATGTGGCCTACATTGATTTCAGAGGCACACGCTGCCTGTGTGTGTTTGTTCAGTTTGTGTTTATGTTCACCGCCACAAGAGATGGAGTGGGGTAGGGTGAGGAGGAATAATTCATTTGTGAATCTGTTTGGAATCAAGTTAGCAACTGATTTTAGAACATCTTTGCTGCTTTTTAAACCAAAACTGACTGAAAGAAGACTGATTTTTATTTAGGTGTTTTTCTAGGTGTTATTTTATTTTATTTTTTCAAATTTTGAAGAAGACAAGGATAGATGTGGAATTGATGGGCTTGTCTCAAACAAAGAGTGTATTGCTTGTCATGACATGTATATCTAGATATGTCTGCAGACATGTCAGTGTTCATATATTGTTTTGTGAACATGGTTCAGAGTACGCTTTGTGGGGAGTGCGTAGGTCGGTGCCTAAAACCAGCTACAAGTGTGATTGTAGATGAGGGCTGCTTTTCCTGCCTGTGAATATTAGGCCTAACCTCCCTCCAGCCAAATCCCTGACCAAGACACGGAGGATGACAGAAGTGTTGGAACTGAAGATGCAGAGGTGAAGAGAGGGGAAGTACCCTGATTTGTCTGGTTGGTATAGAAGTGATGTGATCAAGAAGCCCATTCCATGAATCTGGCAGGCAGCACATATGGCAGGGACATTCTCAAACATGCACGTGCACACACGTACACAATTTCACTCTCTCTCTCTCTCTCTCACATGTGTGTGTGCGCGTGCGCACACACAGACACACACACACACACAGGTAAAAGTTGTTTTTCCTTCTGTCTGTTGTGAAGAATGGAGCCGGACAGGTCTGGTAAACATTGTTTTCTTGATCCTGGCCTTTCCTCTCGCCAGTCGACATGTGCGCAGATTCTAACCCTATTCAAGTCCTTCAGACGGGGACTGCAGATGCTAAAAGAAAGGGAAAAGAAGCTGCACACAAGTCTACTTGAACATGTTCTGCACAGAACTGTAGGGGCGACGGATGATGACCATGTATACTGGTGATGCCTTTATGCATGACATAATTGTTAGAAAAAGAAGGCAAATTCACCAAAAAATACCTGGTGTAACCAATGGTGAATCTAGGTTCTACTTCCAGCCAAGAAATGAAGAAGAAGAAGGAAAATATGTCAGGAATGATAATTATGTTAAGACGTGTGAAGGATGACGTTCACTTTGTCGCAACATTGTGCTGTTATTTGCGTGGCATACCATGCTCCATTGGCAACCTTGTGCACATGCATATGTGTGGCTGTTTTGCTTTCCCTCCAATCCCTAGGCCATTTGGCAGTTTGAACTAATGTAGTCACGCTTCCAGTGGGCTGAGAAAGGAAACTCTTGAAAGTGACTTCGACAATGATTTGCCTTTGTTTTTGGTATGTCTGTTGTTGTTATCGTAAGTATGAAGAATACTGATAATATGGTGAGGTCAAGTTGCCTATAGCGCAGCTGACAGCAAAGGGCCACGCCAGGGCTGTTACTGATAAGATGGCGCCTGTCCTGAGTTTGAAACCAAGCTGTATGTGCTTTACAATACACACTTCCCTTTACCACAATGGTCTGCCTACCTGGGCAGCGCTGGCTGAAGAGTTGCCTGCTGGCGCAACAGTTAGACTTTTTCGATATCATTCAGTCAGTCAGTCAGTCGATTTTTTCATTTTGAGTAGTCAGAATCGCTGTATGGACAGAGGTGTGTGCCACAGGCAAACGTGTATAGCGGTGGTGGTCAGTTATCACAGAGAAAGGAGCTGTGCAAATGAAGAGGACATGCCTCAAATAGGGAGACGGAATAGCTCAGTTGGTAGAGCGCCGGACTTGTGATCCTGGGGTTGCGGGTTTGAATCTCCGCCGGGCCGTTTTGGTACAGGGAGATTTTCCCCTCAGAGTTAACATTGATTCTGACTCCATTTCCCATACGGTCCTTCGAATGAGACTATAAACCGAGGTTCTGTGTGTGAACGCACGCATAACATCTTGAACATCTTGCACACACGTAAAATCCCATCACCAGCATTCGGAAGAGTAGGTCAGTTTGGCCGTTGGTATGGATGACACGTTACACATAGCATGCACCCTGCATAAGAAATGGAAAGAATGAAGGAAGTAAGGAAATTGAGTGAACGATATTGACTGGTTGACACGAGAAACGACTGAATGAAGCGCCAGCTGGCAGCTCTTCAGTCGGCACTACCCAGGTAGGCAGCCCGTTGTGTAAACGAGTGTGGATTGTAAAGCGCTTGGAGCTTGGTCTCTAGCCGAGAATAGGCGCTATGTAAGTATTCATTATTATTATTATTGTTATTCACATTTTCATTCTTTCGGTGCAAGCTATGTGTGAAACAGTCATCTGAACCAACGACCAAACTGACCTTCTCTTTTGAAAGTTGGAGTTGAGATTTTAATGTCTATGGGGGATGTTATGCATGCATTCACTCATGGAAATTGAGTTTACTGTCTCGTTCAAAGGACATTTTGGGAACGGGATTCAAAAGCAGTGTGAATTTAGAGGGTAAAAATCCCCCTGTTCCAAAACGCCCACGCAGAGATGTCTCTATGTGTCGGGAGAGCCAGGGGGACTGTTCCTTGCTGACGACCTTGGGGCAGATTGCGTGGGGTAGGCAGACCATTGTGTAAAGGGAAGTGTGTATTGTAAAGCACTTACAGCTCGGTTTCAAACTGAGGACAGGTGCTATCTTATCAGTAACAGCCCTGGCGTGGCCCTTTGCTGTCAGCTACGCTACAAGCAACTTTACCTCACCAGATTATTGGTATTCTTCATACTTATAATAACAACAACAGACCCACTAAAGAAGAAGTATCAGGAATGACATGTTCAAACTGAGGAAGAAAACGTTGGGAGTGGGAGTGACGTGTGTTAAGGGAGTAGAAGAAATAACAGGAATGACTGGAAGAAGGAGAAGAAAAATGAGAAAAGACCGAACGTTAAAAGGAGAAGGATGGGAAATGCTGTGAATGAGACATTGAAAAGGAAGAGTTGAGAATGACATATTCATCTTCACTGGATGGCACTTCAGACACAGATTCCTGACATTGCAGGTCTCCTAGTGCCAAAACATGTCGCATCTATAGGCTTCGGTGTGTATTTTACTGCAGTTACGTCAGTTCAGGTGTTGCAGGTTGTGCAAGACCCATACTCATCTGAGAGTCGTCAGGACTCCAGACTCGGTGTACTGTGGTATCCCATTACTGCCTTACAAAACGTGGTGGGTCCAGCAGACCTGCGTTAATTGGAAGTATGTAGTTTGAATTAAGCTTCTGATTTGGTCTTACCCTTTTGAGGCGCTGACACCAAAATAGGCTGACCTAGAATAAACTGCATTTTTCAGAGATGCCTAACCTTTCGCTAGCATTGTTCTTTTGGTTCCAGAGATATCAAGATGTGATACCTAACCTTTCACTAGAATAGTTCTTTTGGTTCCAGAGATATCAACATGTTTGGTTCCAGAGATATCAAGATGTTTGTCTGGTGAAGGTGTAAGAAGGACAAAGGAGAAATGTTACTTTCTGGTTGTGAATACACTTCAGGACAGTATCGTTACTTGAGTGTGTGTGTGTGTGTGTGTGTGTGTGTGTGTGTGTGTGTGAGAGAGAGAGAGAGAGAGAAAGAGAGAGAGAGAGTGTGTGTGTGTGTGTGTGTGAGAAAGAGAGAGTGAGTGTGTGTGTGTGTGTGTGTGTGTGTGTGAGAGAGAGAAAGAGAGAGAGAGTGAGTGTGTGTGTGTGTGTGTGTGTGAGAGAGAGAGAGAGAAAGAGAGAGTGAGTGTGTGCAGAGAACAAAACAATTATTTCATTCAGTATGAAAACACTGAGAAACTTGACTTGGGTTGGTGTGAAAGCCTTTCCCGGCCTGTCTCTGATTCAGTGGGACACTGTGATCCACTATTAAAGCTGGGTGTAAGTTGGGCAACACATCTGCCGCTAGGTACTTAAAACCTTGCTAACTTGGAGTACTTGTGCATCCATTAGATATTCTGTGTCACACTTTCGTGAACTGCACCCAGCAAGTATGCACAGGCAGATTAGAAGCCATAGTGACAAGGACTGCCTAAGTGGAGACAAAGACGACGCAGATTACAAAGGATACACCTTGGTAGAAAAAAAAAAAGGGCGATGGTGAAGAGTGAAAAGCTGTGAACACTGTGTCTGTACGCTATGAGTTTTCTCTAAGTTGTTCACTTGTGATTTACTCATGTTTTTGATGAAAGGAAAAGTAGATCATCAAACGCTTTCACGTGCTGCCACTGATGTTTGGCTTTTTTTTTTTTTTTAAAACAAAACACTTTCTGTTCGGCATTCTTTAATGATTCTCAAATTTATCTGTAGAGACCTTCAAGCAGTCCAAGTTACAGCGAGGGTCTTTAGTTGAAGTGGTCTTCCTTTGAGGGGTAACTCGGTAGGAGATGGAAGAGAAAGGGCGGGGGGGGGGGGGGGGGGGGGGATCCAGGACACCCAAGTCCTTTCCTGGAGAGATTGTTTATAGGAAAGAACTGGGAGGTGTCACTGTGGTGTGCACTGTGTGTGTGTGATCTGACATCTCTTGTTCCTGATTACACACCAGAAGTGTGCCTTTGTTTTCTTTGTTTCCTCGGCTTGCTTGACTTGTTCTTCGGGGGTAAGCTGTCTGCCCTTACAGTGTAAATTGTGTTCCTGCCTCCTGGGAATTCTCTCTGCCGGTAATTTTGACTTTTTGACTCGTTTTGACTCTTGCCTTTTTAACTGTTTCATTGTCTTCTTTGTCATTAACTTTTTTTTTTTTTCCCTCTTTTGTGAACCATTCCCCTGTCTTTGGTCAAGAAAGGTTTATTACATTTTTTTTCTTCTCATTACCGTTTCTGACGTGATGGTGACACATCGAGGATTAGAAAAAGTGATTGACAAATTAGTCCTGAATCAGAAAAATCAGTAAGACAGGATGTCCTGCTTTTAATTAGAAACAACTGGAGAGTTTGATATTATGAGAGAAACACTACACAAGTCCTGTGATGGGTTCGGTGGATTTCATGATCAGCACGCAGTCCACAAATAACTGTTCTTGCAGATTGCACTGCCAGTTCACGTGTTTATACTATACATTTGGAAATGGAAGATTATATTACTTGATATTTTTGTCGTTGTGAGTGGGTGTATTTGAAGATGAAAAGATTAGATTACTTGTTTTTTTTTTTGTCGTTGTGAGTGGGTGTATTTGAATTTAGAACACATCCAGACAGTGTCAAAGAATAAGTTACGAATTATTGTTTTATATTCACCTGTAATTTAAGTAGAGGAGTGATTCAAACAAGTTAAGTAAGAGATGGGTTAGTTTCAAGCGGCCTTGTTTCATTCAGCGTCCATCTTGCATGGGATTGGAGAAGATAGGTGATTGTTCGTTGTTGATTTTCATTGTTCTGAATGTTGTTTATCCTGTGGCAAGAAGACCAAAGAGAGGGTGAAACGCGTGATGTGTTGTCTTGTAATTTGTTTGTCCATGTTGACCAACAGAGTTGCTTGAAATTACTTTTAAAGGTTTAGTAAAAATATATTATGAACAGATGATAACAAGGTGAACATTTTAAAGTTAATCAAGACCTGATGATTTTCAATAGGTCATTGACTGAGACCGAAGCAGCCAGCCAGCTGCTGAAACTAGTGCAGGAAATGGGCAGTGATTCACTTTTTTTTCTCTCCTGAACCAGCTGTCAGTAGACTTTGTTTACATTAAGAAAACAGTGCAAAATTCGCTTTAGCTTTCAGCTCTGTCTGCCTGTTTGTCACTTTCTCATTCGTTTTCTCTCTCTGTGTGTCTCTCAGTCTGTCGCTATCTGTCCAGTCTGTCTATCTGTGTTGGCTGTCTGTGTGTCTCTCTCCCTCTCCCTTCCTCTCTCTCTGTCTTTCTCTCTCTGTCTTTTCTCTTTCTCTCCTCCCCCCCCCTCTCTCTCTTTCTCTCTCCTCTCTCTCTCTTCTCTCTCTCTCTCTTTCCCTCTCCCTTCCTCCCTTGCACTAACAGCTGATAGTAAGATCAAGCCTTGATCATAATACCCAATTTTTTTTTTACCTAAAGAAGTTTCAGATTCTCACAACTGAACTTGTAAGTTGTATTAGGGGTGCATATCATATATGAGTTAAATTGTTTACCTTGTTAAATAACCAAAACTTAAAACTATTGTTAAAACAGGTTTTGCAATCATTTTGATGAAAAATATTGTTGAAGAACAGGGTTGGACGTGGTGAATTCAGATCACACTGAAAGTCAGTAAGGAAAAGAAGTGCAGTAGATGTCACATGTTTAAACCAAACAGCACACAGAATACCACAGTGACACACTGCACTGTGCAGTCCATGTTATGACAGTGTCACTTACTTGCAGTTGATACTGCACAGCTTGAGATTGATTGTCGGCTTGTGTCACAGATGGATTTGCTCCTGAGTTCCAGAAAAGGTCGCTGATTTTTTTGCTAACCTGGCTGCAGTTCCTTTTTTTTAGGTGGTTCCAATTGTCATTTGTGGGCTGGGGGACAACTAGACGTTATGTGTTTGAATCAGATCATGACTTGAGATGGATGCCACAGTACGTCACTGAATAGTGGCTCTAAAGGAAATTGAAAAATAAGATAAAAAGAATCTGCTAACTGGGTGAGACTGAAAGCGTTCCAGAGTGGACATTAGCAGTTCTTACTGCGGTGTCTGCAGCCTTCATTGAAAGCTGAGGACAGTAGAGTGAAGTTTGGCAATTTTCCTATCAGTTGTAAACTTTTGTTGAAGTTTGTATTTGCTGATATGGCCTTTTAATGTATTTTTGTGGAAACTTATGTGTTTTTCATGATTTTTGTTCAACTTTTTAAATGTAATTTGAGGCTAATGAACGAAGCAGAATTAATTATTGTTGGCTAGCGTTCTTTGCCTGGCTTGGTTTTATCCTCGTAAGGATGTTAGTGTTTGTAATCATGATGCCTGTAAAATGACAGTTGGTAATTAGATCTGTTGTTATTGTGACACCTGAAAAACAGCTGTGTCTTATTCTGTTATTGCTGTGACAGGCTGCATGGATGATAAGTTCACGTATCAGTTGGATGCCTATAAAATGGCTTTTGACTTTTTCCTATAAAATGGCTTTTGACTTTTTCCTATAAAATAGCTTTTGACTTTTTCCAATAAAATGGCTGTTGATTTTTTTCACACAAAATGGCTGTTGATTTTTTTCCTATAACATGGCAGTTGATTTTTTCCCCTATAAAATGGCTGTTGATATTTTTCCTATAACATGGCAGTTGATTTTTTCCTATAACATGGCAGTTGATTTTTTTCCCTATAAAATGGCTGTTGATTTTTTTCCTATAACCTGGCAGTTGATTTTTTTCCCTATAAAATGGCTGTTGATTTTTTTCCTATAACCTGGCAGTTGATTTTTTTCCCTATAAAATGGCTGTTGATTGTTTTCCTATAAAATGGCTGTTGATTTTTTTCCTATAAAATGGCTGTTGACTCTTTGTCCAATAAGACAGCTGTTGACTCTTTGTCCAATAAGACGGCTGTTGACTCTTTTCCTGTCGTTGTCGTGATGTGGGTAAATGGGCTGTTTGTGACTAGTGATGTTTTGTTGCGATTGTTTCAGAGACAACCTTTGACGGCAGCGGCTTGACTTGACAAGTGGGGAGGGAAAAAACTGGTCCAAATCCACTGTTGTGCATGGCGAGGCAAGCTGCGATGGACGACGACTCGTGCAGCAAGTTCATTGGCTCCCTGACCAAGTACTTGCAGTCTCTGTGCCACAGCTATGTGGACTTCAGCAACGGGGTGGAGCTGGTCGGGCACATCTACCTCCACGTGGACCGCGGCAAGAAGATCGACTACGTGCTGAACGAGTCCGTCTGCAAGAATGGGTCCAACGTGGTCAAGTTCACCAGCAACAGCTACCATGCCCAGCCCATGGACAGAAAAGAGAAGAAGGACGCTCCCAAGAAAGCTCCCGACCCTTCCAAGCCGGGCGAAGAGGGCAGGAAGAGGGATGACAACGACGTGATCATCGTGGGTTCAGAGGCGGCCAAGAGGAGGAGGTCCATGGGGAGCGTGTCCCAGCCCCAGCAGTCGCAGGCCTCGTCCAACCCGCTGCAGGGTGGGGGCAACGGGATGCCTGGGAATGTGCCGCCCTCTGCAGGCATGTTCCGTCACCCCCGGGGCCCCAACCCACGCATGACGGCACCCACTGTCCCTGGGCCCCGGCCTGGGGCGTATCCATATCAGGCTAGGTGAGCTGGTTTTCTTTTTTCCCATTTTCAAATCCCCCCCCTTGCTATATATTAAAGCTGACTACTCCCTTTCTTTTCATCTAAACTTCCATGCTGTGTTTCTGACCTGATTGCGTAATCTGAATTTTCAGTTATCTGACAAAGTTGAAGGAAGAGCAGTGTCGTAAATCAAAATTATAGCATATATTGCATGATCTGTATTTCAAGTCAACTGACAAAGTTGAAGATCAGTGTTGTACATTTAAAATTTATGGTGTAAACATTTTTTGTGGTCTGTTGCATGATCTGTATTTTCAGTTAACTGACGAAGTTGAAGGAAGAGCAGTGTAGTACATTAAGATTATAGTATAAATATTTTTTAACATCTATTGCATGATCTGTGTTTTCAGTTGACGAACAAAAGTTGAAGATCAGTGTTGTATATCAAAATTATAGAGTAAACATGTTTTATGGTCTGTTGCATCATCTGTGTTTTCATTTAACGGACAAAGTTGAAGATCAGTGTTGTATATTAAAATTATAAAAAATTTTTTTATGGATCTAGTTGCAAAGTGAGACAACTGCAGGCGGAAATCTAAACAAATCTTAAATAAATGTTAGCGAACCGCCAAGAGAAATGTGGAGAAACGAGTCACAAGACTAAACATGATGCGTTTCGACCTCTTAGGTCTTCTTCAGGCAAGACACAAACAAATAGGACAATGAAAATGAACGAGTTTGTCACTTAGCTTGATCTCTTCAGTGCAAGGTAGGCATTGAATGAAAACGAGGCTGTTAGAAGGGAGATAATGTGTGAGTCAAGGTTGTAATGATGATGATTATATTACTGATAGGAATACTAAGAAAGGTCAAATATTGAAATGATAAATTAAGACAGGATTACTACTACTTTTGGTGACAATAAGGCAATAGCAGTTGTATGGGAGAAAGGAGAGTGGGTTAAAGGATTCTTAAACAGCATGGTTGCCATGGCAACAGTCTTAGAGGCGATGGTGAGATCAATACTAACAGTAGTATTACTGATGATACTGCTAACAACTACTTTGAAGGTAAAGGTAATAAAAGCATGATGCAGAAAAACAAGCGCAGGCCAGCAAATAAAAAAAAAATATATATATTTATATTTTTATATATTTTTATTTGTTTGCATGCGCTTGTTTTTTCCCCCACTATTAGATTGTTGGTCTTTGTATTTGTTTGACTTTATTCAAGTTTAAAGGGCTGTGCCAGTCTTGAATAAAAGTTAAAAACAAAATGAAATAAAAAAATACAAATAAATATGTGTGTGTGTGTGTGTGTGTGTGTGTGTGAGTGAGTGAGTCAGTGAGTGAGTGAGTGTGTGTGTGTGGATATGGATGTGTGTGTGTGTTTCCGCATAGTTACAAACATCTACACAACATATGCACAGGAAAGAGGGAAGATGGAACAGAAGCTTTTGTAGAGGAAATAGTATATGAAATTAAAAGAAAACCAAATGAAGAAAATGGAGTGGACAAATATCTGAATAAACAAAAGATTGATGTGAGAAATAGAGAGAGTGTAGTGAGAAGGGAAAGGAAGATAGCTGTAAGTTATGTGTGAGGTAAATGGTGGGAGATATGGTAGTATGTGGGCTGTTGGAGGATATTATGGGCTGAAATCGCAGTGGTGGATAGGTACATGTTACTTTATGGTGTTGATGCTATGAGGGTGGAGGGAAGAAGGGGATGGGTTCACATACTAACGGGGGGAGGGGAGGGGCAGCATATTCACACCTATATACACAATCTCTCTCTCTCTCTCTTTAATAAAGAAGTTATTGTATCCAAGTATTACTACTACTTTAATTCTAAAATTAATGCTGGCAATGGGATTAGTGAAAATAGGACATAATGATTAAAAGTATTATGGTAAAAATGATAATGATGGTAATAATGACAGTGACATAAGTATTGTTGTAATGATGGTGATGATGATAACAGTAATGGTAATGATAATATGATGATAGTGATACAGTAATCAGTGATACAGTGTCTTTTTTTTATGGTCTGTTGCATGATCTGTATTTTCAGTTAACTGACAAAGTTGAAGGAAGAGCAGTGTTGTACATTGAAATTACAGCGTGATCATTTTTTTGATGGTCACCACGGGTTTGTCTCAGGCACACTGCAGTTGGGTTGTACGTAAATGATCTCTGCCACAGGAGAAGGATGCCTCCACCACAGCAGCCTCGGAGTTACCTGCCCATGGGAGCCAGCGGCTTCAACCCTCGGGTGAGGCACCCTCCATACCAGCCCCAAGGGGTGCAGCCCATCGGGGGCAGAGGAACGTTCCCTGTGCCGTCTGACGTGGCCTCCATTCGTGGGCAGTATCCACCTGCCCCAGGCAAGTCTTGACCTCACTCACTGTCTCTGCGCTGTCTTTACTCTGAAATCATAGTTCATACTCTTGACTTCCTGAAATTATAGTTCATACTCTTGACTTTCTGAAGTTATGGTTCATATGCTGAACGTTCTGAACTTTGGTTCATACTCTTGACTTTCTGAAATTATGGTTCATACTCTTGACTTTCTGAAATTGTTATTCATACTCTTGACTTTCTGAAATTGTAGTTCATACTCTTTCTGAAATCGTAGTTCATACTCTTGACCTGCTGAATGCATAGTTCATACTCTTGATTTTCTGAAATTATAGTTCATACTCTTGACTTTCTGAAATTATAGTTCATACTCTTGATTCTTTACACGGAATCATTGTACCCTTCAACTTCAGATTCCCAGCTTTGGGGAAACTGCACCAGAAATGTTCCCTTTTTGATTTTTTTGGTGTTTCATTGATGCTTTATTATAATCTGGTGACCAGATGGCGAAACCACCACATTACAGTGGGTGTAAGCTGTCCTTTCTGTGGTGGTATTTGCCAGTATGTTAGTGTTGTGAATATTTTTTTTTTGTGGCACTAAAATCTCATTTGTGTACATGTGTTTGAAAAAAAATAAAAAGAAAAAAGGAGATGAGAGAATGATTTGATGGGTGAAATGATTTGATAGATGAAATGTGAAATGATTTGATAGGTGACATGATTTGATTGGTGAAATGATTTGATAGGTGAAATGATTTGATTGGTGAAATGTGAAATGATTTGATAGGTGAAATGATTTGATAGATGAAATGTGAAATGATTTGATAGGTGACATGATTTGATTGGTGAAATGATTTGATAGGTGAAATGATTTGATTGGTGAAATGTGAAATGATTTGATAGGTGAAATGATTTGATAGATGAAATGTGAAATGATTTGACAGGTGAAATGATTTGGTAGATGAAATTTGAAATGATTTGATAGGTGAAATGATTTGATAGATGAAATGTGAAATGATTTGATAGGTGACATGATTTGATTGGTGAAATGATTTGATAGGTGAAATGATTTGATTGGTGAAATGTGAAATGATTTGATAGGTGAAATGATTTGATAGATGAAATGTGAAATGATTTGATAGGTGACATGATTTGATTGGTGAAATGATTTGATAGGTGAAATGATTTGATTGGTGAAATGTGAAATGATTTGATAGGTGAAATGATTTGATAGATGAAATGTGAAATGATTTGACAGGTGAAATGATTTGGTAGATGAAATTTGAAATGATTTGATAGGTGAAATGATTTGATAGATGAAATGTGAAATGATTTGATAGGTGACATGATTTGATTGGTGAAATGATTTGATAGGTGAAATGATTTGATTGGTGAAATGTGAAATGATTTGATAGGTGAAATGATTTGATAGATGAAATGTGAAATGATTTGACAGGTGAAATGATTTGGTAGATGAAATTTGAAATGATTTGATAGGTGAAATGATTTGATAGATGAAATATGAAATGATTTGATAGGTGAAATGATTTGATAGATGAAATGTGAAATGATTTGATAAGTGAAATGATTTGATTGGTGACATGATTTGACTGGTGACATGATTTGATAGATGAAATGTGAAATGATTTGATAAGTGAAATGATTTGATTGGTGAAATGATTTGATAGATGAAATGATTTGGTTGGTGACATGATTTGATAGGTGAAATGATTTGATTGGTGAAATGATTTGATAGGTGAAATGATTTGATTGGTGACATGATTTGATAGGTGAAATGATTTGATAGAAATGATTTGATAGATGAAATGTGAAATGATTTGATAGGTGAAATGATTTGATAGGTGATATGATTTGATAGGTGAAATGATTTGATAGATGAAATGATTTGATTGGTGACATGATTTGATAGGTGAAATGATTTGATTGGTGAGATGATTTGATTGGTGAATGGTGACATGATTTGATTGGTGACATGATTTGATAGGTGAAATGATTTGATTGGTGTGTTGTTGTTTGTGTACAGGTCAGCTGGGGATGGGGGCTAAAACAGGAGAGAACCGATTCCAACATCCCTACCACCCTCGCCAGTCTGTGCCCCTCTCCCTGCAGCAGGGTCGGCACACCCAGGGCTCGGGGTCACAGGGGCACGGACCTCACCTCCTGACCTCCATGGGGTCCCACCTGTCCACCACCATGGGCCAGCGTCTGCAGAACCCCATGGGGGCACACCTGCCCTCCTCCATGGGGCCGCAGGGCCTCATGCAGTCTTCCATGGCTCCCCAGACCCATGGACATCGCTTCCTGCCCCCCTACCCACTGGGCAGCCACAGCCAGCGACAGGCCCCCAGCATGAGCCTCCCTGTCACCACGCAGTTGACATCCTCGTCCTCACATCCCACCTCTGCTGCGGTCCCCACCACCACCACCACCAAGGCTCCCCCTGCAACCACTGCCGTCCCAGCCACCACAACGGCTCCTGCCTCCACATCAGCTCCTGCCACCAGCACTGTGATGATCAAGGGTCGTCCTGTTCCTATCCCAGCCTCCCTGGCCGCCACTGGACAGAGCAAGACGCAGGGACAGGACGGTAGCCTTGTCAAGCCTCAGACCTCATCTTCGTCCAGCGCTTCGGTTCCGTCATTCCTCCATCATAATCAGTCCTCTGGAACATCTGCGGAGTCGGGAGGGAGCTCCACATCGACTACATCTTCCTCACATGGTGTGTCAGGCTCACAGCAGCGAGGAGTGGAGGTGATGAAATCTGCCTCTTCGTCTGCAGCCTGCGCTGGTGCTGACCCCTTGGCCTCGGCCATGTCTGTGGCTGGCGTGTCTGGTGTACAGAGTTTGACTGGTATTTCCCCCAAAGGCCGACCAAGCACCCCAGCCCTCGAGCAGTGTGCTGCCAAGAAGAACCAGTCCCCCCGAGGCGGCGGCAGTCACTTCCAGTTTCCTCCAGCAAGCAGTGACAGTCACCCGTCCGTCCCAGGTGGGGTGAGTGGCCCCTCGTTTGTACCCAGCGGTCAGACCTCCACGGAGATGTCCCTCAAGACCCAGGCAAGCTCGTCCTCCACTTTGGATCCCAACACGACCAAAAATACCCTGTCCCCTCGAGCTGGTGGCTCGTCGGGTTATTTCCGCTATCCTGGGAGTGAGAGCAGTCAGCCTAGTCATTCAGGAAGCGCAGGTGCTCCGCCTCTCTCCTCTCTCAGCATCAGTATCCCACCTTTCTCTTTGCCTGGCAGTGGAAGCCATTCGCACAGCGGCAGTGGTAGCAACTTTCACTCTCCTCGTGCTGGTGAAAGGAGTAACCCTTACAGCAGCCTGAGCGGCATGGATCTTTCTCAGCCGGTCAGTGGAGGTAATCACCACTCTCCCGGGTAAGTGATAGGAGTCACCCGTACCACAGCATGGCCGATGGGAGTCATTCTCATCTTCCAGCCAGCGGAAGCAGTTTGCATTCTCCACGTGCAGGTGAGCGTAGCCACCCTTACATGGGCAGCAGTAATGTTTCCTATCCATCGTTCAGTGGAAGCAGTCAGCTCTCTCCTCATGGAGCCCAACCTTACATGGGCAGCAGCAGCATGTCATTGTCTCATTCTGTGGTCAGTGGAAATAATTTGCATTCTCCTCATGCAAGCAATGGAAGCCTCCCCTACATGGGCAGCAGTAACATTTCTCATGTGTCGTCAGCAAGTGAAAGTAATTTGTATTCCCCGCGTGCAAATTACGGGAGTCTCCCCTACATGGGCAGCAGTAACGTTTCTCATGCGTCACTTGGTGAAAGTAATTTGCATTCGCCTCGTGGAGGAGGCGATCGAAACCATCCGTACATGGGCAGCAGTAATGTTTCTCACCCGTCGGCCGTTGACGGTAATTTGCGATCCCCTCGGGGTGGCGGTGGCGACAGAGGCTACCCCAGTTACAGTGATATTGGCAGCGTTAAGTTATCTCACCTTCCTGTCAGTGCCGCTCACCTGGCCTCCCCGCGGGGCGGCAATAGAAGCCACACCAATGGTGCTGGCTCTGACAGCGATGAGAGAAACCAGCTGTTCCCCCCCCTGGCGGCCAACAGCCTGCCCTACTCCTCTGAAGGGAGGAGCCAGGCTTCTTTCCCTGCATTGACGCATAACGAGTCTTTTCCTTCAGCCAGTGGCACTCACTTCCCTTTTACGTCCCTCAGTGACAGTGATCTTCCCTTCCCTCCTCCAGTGTCGGGAGACAACAACAACCCTTACCCACCAGTCCAGAATGGACGCCTTCCCTACTCTTCTCTCAGTGGCAGCAGTCTTCCGTACCCGACGTTTGGTGATAGCATTCTTCCTTTCTCGTCAGTCAGTGGCAACAACATCTCTTGTCCTCCATTGCCCCTGTCAGACATGTCCACAGACGAAGCCATGAACTCCCAGTTGAGCCAAGACAGGGTGAGACAATCAGAGAACGTGTTTGACATGTTCAGTCAGCAGGCGCAGACCGACCCCCTGGAGGCCAGGTTCAACGCCCCGCCACAGACGGACGCTCTGCAGGCCAGGTTTGGCCCGCTGCCAGACACAGACACCCTGGCCGCCAAATCCCAGGCTGCAGATCTCCCACCTCCATCCACCTTCCCTCTGAACCTGTCCCACCCGGCGCCGTTCTCCCTGGACCAGGGGCCAGGGGACAGAGACGGCTACAGTGAGCTGGTCTCGGAGCTGCAAGCGTTGAACCAGCCCACCCTGAACCAGGTCCCAACCAGCCCTACCTCTTGCCTTCCTGCCGACTGCATGCCCGACCACGGGGGGATCAGTCTGCCTGAGGGGGGCTACCCTGAAAGTGATGCTCAAAGAGAACAGGTGGTGAGTGCTCAGCCCAGGACTTCCAGTGGTGATGAGGAGGGAGATGAAGGTGCCGCCTCGCCCGTGCTGCCTGAGTGTGAATCGAGAACAGAAGAGGAGGGGCAGTGTGGGGATGGTGCTAGCCCTGAAACCACTGCCACCGCTTGCCAGACCTCCTCGCAGCCTGTGACTGGTGATGTGCCCCAGACGTTCTTGATGCCCTGTGAGATCAGTGCTTCTGCAGGGGGCGTGGGTCAGGCAGGAGGGGACGAGTTCCAGAAACGCAGTGGGTCGGTGTCCTCACACTCCCATGAGACACCCAGCCCCAGCCCTGGCAGTGTGGCTGGAACGGAGACTGCGGTCACAGAGACAAGTAAGTTGATCATTCTGAATCTGAGGCTTTAACCTGGTCTGACCTAAATCATAGCCATAGCTTTGCAGTGCTTTTGGTATCTTCATCACAACACAAGTGACAAAGTGGAGGGTTGGATCTGTTGCCAGTGTTGGTATGCTTCAGAATGATGTCATCTATAATCACAAGGGGAGGGGGCAGATCTGAGCTTCAGGACAGCGTGACCAGTCTCTTGCAGAGTACTCCAGTTTGTTTATAATGGAATAAGTATAAAGAATGGTCCCAGTCTATGTGTGTGTGTGTGTCTGTCTTCTGTTTTGAGATTGTGCAAGTCTATTTTGTTTTATATGAGTTTGGTGTGTGTGCGTGTGTGTAATTTTCTTTTTCTCTATTTTTTGCTGTCCCACCTTCAGTCGGTGGCATTGCACCCACGCAGCTCGTTCTGAAACCGAGGTCACTAGGAGAGCAGGGCATAAAGGGCCACAGGATTTCAGACTTTTTAAAAATGCTTATTGATGATGATAAGGATGATGAGGATGGTGCTACGGATTTCCATTGCAGTCCGAGACTGCATGACAGGGCTGTATTCTATGCTTACTTTCATCATATATCCCGGTGTCAATCAGGTCCTAGAGAAACAGACACCTGCAGCATTGGTCAGGAAATTTGAGCAGTACTCACAGGGACACTTCCCACAAGGCTCTGATGGGAACCAAACCCATGACCTCCCGGCCCCGAGTCCGCGATGCTGACCACTTCACTGTTCACCATGGTGGCTTGTGTGTGCGTGTGTAATTTCAGTTGGATTAAAAAAACAAAGAGAACATGCATGTCTTAGCTAGAGCTTTGCACTAGCAGACAGCATTATATACATTCAAGCAAAAAGAAAACATTGTCCAGCAGGGTGATCTGTGTTTGTTCTAGCAGTTACCAATTTTCTTCTGGCTGTAAACAACATGAAAAATGAAACAGACTGTGGTACATGTGCATCGTATGTAATGCACCAGTTCAAAATTCAGTGCTGTTCGAATATTGTGGAGGCACCGGTAATGTGAAGCCCTGAATGTGTTCAGCTTAGAGCATGTTACCGTCGTTAGTTAGAAGGCAAACCCAAACCTTTATCATTCATAGTAAGGGGTAGACAACCAAACAGAGTTATGTTCTTTGTGCTGGCAAATTACTGTTTTGGAGCTAGATCCAATGTTGTACTTGGTTTCAACTGGGGAAAAAAAGTTAATTTGAAAGGGAATAGAATCAGTGCTGTGGGAATCATTGAAAGAAAAAAGATGCTCTTTTAGAAATAGGATTTTTTTTTTTTTTATAAAACTGTAATACTTGACCTTAAAGGGGATGAGTTATCTGGTTTTTGTTGTAAATGTGGATGGAATATATTGTTGTTATGTTGTTGTTATTACTACTGATAGCCGTATAATGATATGTATCAGACCTATGTACATTTTTAAGCAGTTAGAGCTTTACGCTGTAAGAGTGCTAAGACCGTACCTGTTTTCATTGTGTGTTGTTGATAGTGATCTACAGACTGGTAGATTTATTTCCCTCTGCACCAGCTCACCCTCCTACAGCATGGCCTCCCCTGTATGCCCTCCCCCTCCCTCCCCCTTCTCAAAAAAAAAAAAAAAAGAACATTGATCACAGGAACTGGCTGGGATAGTTGGAAGGCTGGGTCATGTGCATGGAGACAGACAGATGATGATGTTGTGAGAGGCAGGGACGAAAAGACTGAAATAGGCAAGGAAGACAGAAGGGGAAATGATGATCAAGATTTCTTCGGTTTGATCAGGCGCGAGCCATCCATTCCAAACCCAAGGAACGCTGAGCAACAAAATAATTTTACTCATTCTACCATGTGCTTACATGCATGTTGTGTAACAGCAAAGCTACCACAAAGCCAGTGATGCATAGAGGAAAGCAGATCAGTTTGTTTGGTGCCTGAACACCTCAGTATTGTCTTTTTTATTTTATTGCGGCTTTTGTGTTTGCTAGCTGGCCTCCATCCAACACACCAGTGCTTATGAATTACGTTTGGAAACCTCAGAACCTAAGCATTAAAATGAATTGTGCCATTTATTAGTTTGCATCATCTTTCCCTTTGAACATAAGGAAAATGAAATAAGAGCATGTAATGACAAAAAAACCAAGGCAAAATACATGCTGACTGCAGTCTGGGCAGTATTGTTTTGAGCATTTGTGATGTCTGTTCTTTGTAACATTTGAAGAAAACCATTATGTTGACGATTCATTTGTCTGTTTCATATTGCGCATGAAATGATTGTTACTTTCCATCTTGTTTAGTGTGATCAGGTATATTTCTACATAAGATTTTAAAGCATAAAATTAGAATTTAGATCAAGCGTTCACTTGACAGAATTACTTTGCATCTTGTTTAGTGTGTTTGGGTGTATTTTAACATGAGTTTTTAAGCACAGTATCAAGTATTATTTCACAGTATCACGTTGCGTTTTGTTTAGCATGTTCAGTTATAGTTTGAATGTGTGTGTGTGTGTGTTTTTTAAGACCTTAGCCAGTAGTATTTCTTTGCACCTAGTTTAGAGTGTTTAGTTGTAAATGTTTGAACATATGTTTTTAGGGGTTAGGTCTAGTATTATTAGTTGACAGTATGAAATACTTTAATAATGTTTAAACATATATATATATACAGGACACCCCCCCCCCCCACACACACACACACACAGTTGGATACTCAGAAGGGAAGACCCCCCATGGTGTGTTGCGTGTGACACTGACAGCTTGTTCAGTGTTAATCATTTTTTGACAGAATGTGCTGATTTGATGTGTATCAGAGAGAAGTTCTTTTCCACCAGTGATTTATCAGTTCTTTTTTGTGAGATTTCAGTAGATCTTATTTTTTCTTTTTTGAAAGAGGTAAACTTATTTTATAAAATATAGTGTTTTAATAATGTATACAGGTGTCATTGGAGTTGAACAGATAATTGTGCTTTTGTCCTCATAAATTTTAAGCGATGTGTTAATACTAGTGTGGGTATTTGTATCTAGAGACTTAGCAGATATGATAGCTGAGGTCCTGATTTGGCTCTTAGTAGTCCGCTGAACCCTATAAC
>CM065727.1:5149375-5224375 GCA_033310375.1 Conus canariensis
TATGTGTATCTGCTTAAAGTGGTCAGTTGTTTAGCAGTCTTTCAGTCCTGGTGAAGGTGACATCATGTCACCTAGAAATTATGCATGGCACCTCAGAACTGTGTGCGGTCGTGTTTGGCAGCATACTTTGAACTGCTGTTGTGAATACTTCACTGATGATGGATTCAATGTGAAAAGCTTTTTGTTATTAGCAAGACTGGCAGAGTGACTGTAATGGTTTATAAGACTGTTGTTGTGTTGGAGATCTGTTTTCTGTAAAGTCAGAAATTGCATGTTGCATATGAGAGGAAAGGAAATGAGGGGGGATTATTTGTAAGGCTCTGGCAGCATGCGTGAACAGTCACTACCGAACTGTGCCACTGTGTCTGCCATCCAGTAGCAATCCCCTCAACGTGAAAGAATTTTTTTTTTGTCTTACCATGGCCATGGATGTGGAGAGGAAATACATTGATTGAAAACAGTAATCAGGAAGAGAATGCCTGCACTGTAATGCCCCCTTTCGCAAAATGTTATGGTTAGCTGAGATGCTTGGCAGGTGCTATTTTGCTCCTGAACTGAATCTTGAAACGATTTGTCAGGGTTGCCTGGTCGAATTAAGCAGTCCCGGACCAAATGGCAATGTTCCTAGCAGGATGGGGCGGGATAACAGGTGGCACTTATCTCCACTGAAATACCCCATGTGTCCTACGACATGAGCATCATGCAATCAAGAGCCATGCTGTAAGCTCTTAGCCCTGGGGAAGGACACCCCAGTGAACTAACCATCTCCAGCTATGGAAAAATAGTTGGGTAGACTGGACTCGTCAGCCCAGTAAAGCAAACTAGTCTTTGAGGAGAGGGGATAAAAAAGGTTGATAACTTCTCTGAACTGTTACAATGAAGTGCAACTTTGCAGAAAGGTCAAGGTCATCAGGATGAGTCTTTCGATTATCGCAAGAGTGGGAAAAATTATTTTGCTGGTAAAATCCATACGTTGTTTCTGATTTCAATCACATGCCAGTCTTCTGTAACCAGGTTTAATCTGGAAGAAAACAAGTCTTTTCCAAGGACTGTCTTGCTGCTAGTCATTTAGCTGTCCTAAATGATGACTGGTCAAGCTGCCCCAGAACTGGTCAGTCACCACAGCAGACGCTGACTGTGCAGGGTCAGTGAAGAGGGGCAGAAGCAAGAAGACGGAGCGTGTCAGCCGGGGAAAGAAGCGAAAGGTGGACAATGAGGAGAAAGGTAGGTCCTGTAGTTTTGTTGTTTGAAAGAGGAGCGACAGGGCCCAGTCAAATGCCACCACGCCAGTCTTTCTTTTTTTTACTTGTGATTTTTTTAAAGATTTCATTTTGCTGTGTTTATTATGGTATGATAAGTTTCAGGTGTCATTTTTTTTTCTGATTTTTTTTTTTCAGTGAACATTTTTTTATGTAACAAAATCATTTTTCACACTAACATTAAAAACCAATTACACATACGGCGATTGATTACAAAAAACAACAACCCCAACCAAACGTCAATGCACATAAAACAAAAGTGGGACAAGGGGGTGGTGGGAGAGGGGGGGGGAGGGGGGGCACTAACATTCTCATGCAGGACATCAATCATACTCATACAGATGCATACAAATACACAACCATTTGTTATGGTTATAATGGTACAAAAAGTTTCAAGTGTTCATTTTTTTTTTTTTTTTGTAAAGTACTATTTACTTTTGGTACATTAGCGCTTTAGTGGAAACCTTGGTAAAGGTCGGTTAATATTGAAGCTTCTGGAACTTTTTTTGTGGATTGTATGTTTGAGGTGTGAAAAAAAAACAATGAAAAATCTAAAGGTGATGTTGACAGCCTGATCAAGTTCCACAAGGTGAACCTCTGTGATCAGATTGAAGTCTATAGAAGACCCTCTCCCACCTCTTCCTTCCCCCCCCCACCTATCTTTTTTTAAAATACGAATATTGTTCATTGTGTTTCTGGAGTCAGACTTTCTCTCTCTGTCGCTGTCTCTTGCACACACACACACACTCTCTCTCTCTCTCTCTCACTCTGTCTCACACACACATACACTCATAACTACCTAAAACCACCCAAGCCGATGTTGGATGATCAGTAATGCCGATTTTTCATCAGGTGTAGAAAAAGAGGGACATAACTCAGGGAAGACAACAACACAGTCGACAGAGAATGGCCCAGCTGAATTGCCTCCCCATGACGAGTCCTCTGGCCAGCCTGAGTGAGTGCTTTCTGCTCTTTGACATTGATGGTGTGGGGAAGGGGTTAGTGCTGCTGTGAACACTACAGGCAGGAGACACTTCATGAGAATGTGTTTTGCAGACATGCAGGATGAATGTGTTTCTGCATATGTGTTTGAGTGCCTGCCTTAGAGAGTGGGTGAACTTTGTATGGAGATTGACATCTTCTGGGGCTATGGATGATTTTCAAAATGCACATGCACATACACACTTTCACACACACGTACACACACACACACACACACACACACACACACACACGCACACACGTAGACACACACACACATACACACACATATATGCCTGTAAAAGGATACAAATGAGGCGTAATGCAAAATGCCGTGATATGAGGCAGACAGAAAAAATTGGTTTACATAAATACGAAGACTGGAATCAAACTTCTTTCAGTTTCGGGGGATTGTTACAGGTCTGTGCTGCACAATCAGGTTGTTTTGTTTTGTAAACACACACATACCTGTAAAATAATGCAAATGAGGTGTAATGCAAAATGCCGTGAAATGAGGTGGTTCAGGGCGAAGTGTGTGAAAAAGTGTGTGAACAGTGCAAATTCAAACTGAGGCGATTGCCTAGGAAGGCACTGACGCATCACATATGACTTTCTGCACTGCAGTATAGGCTTAAAAACAATGAGGCGAAAAAAAAATCCACTCATTTTTAAAATCGTGTGGTTTGTGTACATTTTGCAGGGAGCAGTCCTCTCATTTATGCTGTTTTGTAAACACACACACTCACTCACTCACTCACTCTCCCTCTCTCTCATTCTCATTCTCTGTTTGTCTTTCCAGGACTACATGAAACATTTAAGGCAACAAGCGGTTTTGAACTAAAATGAAACAGATTACCAGTTTGATCTTTCAGAAGGTTAGACACACTGGAGGACTGTTTGTAAACAAAAAAACCAGTTGTGGAATGTGCTTTGATGTGAGCCTGTTGTTTGTATGTTGCTGGTGTGTGTGAGATTGAGTTTTCGAGAGCTGTTTTTCCAGCCTTGTTTTTCATCGGCCATACTTCAAAGTTGATGATGATCACTGCCAATGCCAGCTTTGGAAACATCCTTGTTTAACTCTCAGCAGTTTTTGAGATTTTTGCATGATGGATGTTCTTTTATTCGTAACATTCTGCGCATTGTTTCTAAAATAATAATATTTTTGTGATGAATGTGTCTATTTCGGGTTTTTTAGGCGATATATTGCTTCAGATAACAAAAATGTTGTTTTAGATACGATACCATAATTCCGGGAAGAAAACTGTCGATCACCGGTGATCGAAATTCAAGAGGAAGAACTGAAGAGAGTTAAGCCCTATTGATGCTATAAAAAATGGTGTGCTGACTTGAGCTGCATCCCTGGCCATGCTCAATGGGTAGTTGGGTATTGTGGGCGAAGTCTGCTGTGAAGTCTGGGCAGTATTGCTGGTCCCCACAGCTTCTCCGCAAGGTTCAGTGCACTGGTCCACGTGCCCAGTCCTAGGGTGTCAAAGGTGGGACAGGATTGAAGGATATGGGCTGGTGTCTGTGGACCGGTGCCCTATGGGCACTCATGTCCTGTTCTCAGTGCTGTTGGTACCAAGTTGCAGAATGGGCAGGGAAGCATTTGCAGAGACCCTTGGCCTTGGCACAGAATGGACAGAGCTGACAGAAGCTGGTGAACTTGTTCTCCTGTGTGGCGCCCCAGTGACCCTTGAAAGTTGAAGGAGGAGGAGAAGAAGATACCGAGACTGATGATTGTGATCACCAGGATTCTGCACATTCACTCCTGCTCATCTGAATCACCATAGGTTGAATGGATTTCAGTTACATTCATGTAGACTGCACTAACATGCAAGTCTTTGTTTGATCTTGTGTGGCACATGGGTGGCTGAATCATCCACACTCATGATATACATACTGTCTCTTATCACCTGATGCTGATTTGTTGTCAGTCATGTGTAAGACAAGATGAAAGAAAAGGTTGTCGCCTAAAGGTTTGTCAGTGTGCAGTCGAGCTGGATCCATGGACTTTGTTATGTAATGCAGTATGATTGTTATGTAAAGTAGTATGAGGATTGGTTGTTATGTAATACAGTAGGAAGACTGTTGCCTTCGTTTATAGTAGATCATAACTGCCGACCTTGACTAATTTTTTGCAGGTTTTATGAATTATTACCATTTTTACTAGTGCAAAATGACTGTTTTCTTCAGTGTTGAGCAATTCTGACAAAAGAGCAAAATAACAGGAAAGGGGATGGAAGGAGGAAGGAGAGTGGAAATTAAAAAACAACAACACCCCCCCTCCCCCCCAAGAAAAAAAAAAAAGAAAAGAAGAAGGCACTGATTTGTTGCAGATCCATGATATGGATAACATATGTTCTAATGCAAGTACAATATTCTCTGCACACAGATGTAGGGTTGTTCCCTGTAGTGAAATGGTTCTGTGTCGGTGGATGATGACATTGACCCACTATGATCTAAGAAGGGAGGTAATCTTCCCTTTGTCCCACTCCTGTGACCAGTCATTTTGTCTTCCAAAGGTTTGGCAGTTGTGGTGAGTTTTTAGCAATCAACAGTCATTCTGTAGAAAACAAATTCCATTTGTCAGAGATGGAGTGTGGCTGCCTATATGATGAAGTGTGCTCTAACATGACGACTATACAGGCAGTTCTCCCTCTCCATGAAATGCACTTTATGACTTGGGTTTGGCTTGTTAGGCTGCTTATTGGTACACACACACACACACACACAACACACACACACACACACACACACACTCATGCCAATCTTCCCTGTCTCCCTTTATGGGCAACACAAACATTTTCTGTCCCTTTTTTGCTGTTCAAGTACATGGATTTCTGATTTCAGTGCCAAAGGCCCTTCCATGTCAATGTGATGTAGGAATATGGAGTAGGTGGGACAGACTGACAGTGTTGTTGGTGTGTTGTGTGTGACAGGACCATGAAAGGTGATTGTTGTTGTGTACACTGACAGTGTTGGTGTGTTGTGTGTGACAGGACCATGAAAGGTGATTGTTGTTGTGTACACTGACAGTGTTGTTGGTGTGTTGTGTGTGACAGGACCATGAAAGGTGATTGTTGTTGTGTACACTGACAGTGTTGTTGGTGTGTTGTGTGTGACAGGACCATGAAAGGTGATTGTTGTTGTGTACACTGACAGTGTTGTTGGTGTGTTGTGTGTGACAGGACCATGAAAGGTGATTGTTGTTGTGTACACTGACAGTGTTGTTGGTGTGTGTTGTGTGACAGGACCATGAAAGGTGATTGTTGTTGTGTACACTGACAGTGTTGTTGGTGTGTTGTGTGTGACAGGACCATGAAAGGTGATTGTTGTTGTGTACACTGACAGTGTTGTTGGTGTGTTGTGTGTGACAGGACCATGAAAGGTGATTGTTGTTGTGTACACTGACAGTGTTGTTGTGTTGTGTGACAGGACCATGAAAGGTGATTGCTGTTGTGTACACTGACAGTGTTGGTGTGTTGTGTGACAGGACCATGAAAGGTGATTGCTGTTGTGTACACTGACAGTGTTGGTGTGTTGTGTGACAGGACCATGAAAGGTGATTGTTGTTGTGTACACTGACAGTGTTGTTGGTGTGTTGTGTGTGACAGGACCATGAAAGGTGATTGTTGTGTACACTGACAGTGTTGGTGTGTTGTGTGACAGGACCATGAAAGGTGATTGTTGTTGTTGTGTACACTGACAGTGTTGTTGGTGTGTTGTGTGTGACAGGACCATGAAAGGTGATTGTTGTTGTGTACACTGACAGTGTTGTTGGTGTGTTGTGTGTGACAGGACCATGAAAGGTGATTGTTGTTGTGTACACTGACAGTGTTGTTGGTGTGTTGTGTGTGACAGGACCATGAAAGGTGATTGTTGTTGTGTACACTGACAGTGTTGTTGGTGTGTTGTGTGGACAGGACCATGAAAGGTGATTGTTGTTGTTGTGTACACTGACAGTGGTTTGTTGGTGGTGTTGTGTGTTGTGACAGGACCATGAAAGGTGATTGTTGTTGTGTACACTGACAGTGTTGGTGTGTTGTGTGTGACAGGACCATGAAAGGTGATTGTGTGTTGTGTACACTGACAGTGTTGTTGGTGTGTTGTGTGTGACAGGACCATGAAAGGTGATTGTTGTGTTGTGTACACTGACAGTGTTGTTGGTGTGTTGTGTGTGACAGGACCATGAAAGGTGATTGTTGTTGTGTACACTGACAGTGTTGTGTGTTGTGTGTACAGGACCATGAAAGGTGATTGTTGTTGTGTACACTGACAGTGTTGTTGGTGTGTTGTGTGTGACAGGACCATGAAAGGTGATTGTTGTTGTGTACACTGACAGTGTTGTTGTGTTGTTGTGTGACAGGACCATGAAAGGTGATTGTTGTTTGTGTACACTGACAGTGTTGTTGGTGTGTTGTGTGTGACAGGACCATGAAAGGTGATTGTTGTTGTGTACACTGACAGTGTTGTTGGGTGTTTGTGTGTGACAGGACCATGAAAAGGTGATTGTTGTTGTGTACACTGACAGTGTTGTTGGTGTGTTGTGTGTGACAGGACCATGAAAGGTGATTGTTGTTGTGTACACTGACAGTGTTGTTGGTGTGTTTGTGTGTGACAGGACCATGAAAGGTGATTGTTGTTGTGTACACTGACAGTGTTGTGTGGTTGTGTGTGACAGGACCATGAAAGGTGATTGTTGTTGTGTACACTGACAGTGTTTTGGTGTGTTGTGTGTACAGGACCATGAAAGGTGATTGTTGTTGTTACACTGACAGTGTTGTTGGTGTGTTGTGTGTGACAGGACCATGAAAGGTGATTGTGTTGTGTACACTGACAGTGTTGTTGGTGTGTGTTTGTGTGACAGGACCATGAAAGGTGATTGTTGTTGTGTACACTGACAGTGTTGTTGGTGTGTTGTGTGGACAGGACCATGAAAGGTGATTGTTGTTGTGTACACTGACAGTGTTGTTGGTGTGTTGTGTGTGACAGGACCATGAAAGGTGATTGTGTTGTGTACACTGACAGTGTTGTTGGTGTTTGTGTGTGTGACAGGACCATGAAAGGTGATTGTTGTTGTGTACACTGACAGTGTTGTTGGTGTGTTGTGTGACAGGACCATGAAAGGTGATTGTTTGTGTACACTGACAGTGTTGTGGTGTGTTGTTGACAGGACCATGAAAGGTGATTGTTGTTGTGTACACTGACAGTGTTGTTGGTGTGTTGTGTGTGACAGGACCATGAAAGGTGATTGTTGTTGTGTACACTGACAGTGTTGTTGGTGTGTTGTGTGTGACAGGACCATGAAAGGTGATTGTATGTTGTGTACACTGACAGTGTTGTTGGTGTGTTGTGTGACAGGACCATGAAAGTGATTGATTGTTGTGTACACTGACAGTGTTGTTGGTGTGTTGTGTGACAGGACCATGAAAGGTGATTGTTGTTGTGTACACTGACAGTGTTGTTGGTGTGTTGTGTGTGACAGGACCATGAAAGGTGATTGTTGTTGTGTACACTGACAGTGTTGTTGGTGTGTTGTGTGTGACAGGACCATGAAAGGTGATTGTTGTTGTGTACACTGACAGTGTTGTTGGTGTGTTGTGTGTGACAGGACCATGAAAGGTGATTGTTGTTGTGTACACTGACAGTGTTGTTGGTGGTGTTGTGTGTGACAGGACCAAGTGGAAAGACGGACCGAATGGTGATTGTGTTGTGTACACTGACAGTGTTGTATGGTGTGTTGTGTGTGACAGGACCATGAAAGGTGATTGTTGTGTGTACACTGACAGTGTTTTGGTGTGTGTGTGTGACAGGACCATGAAAGGTGATTGTTGTTGTTACACTGACAGTGTTGTTGTGTGTTTGTGTGACAGGACCATGAAAGGTGATGTTGTGTGTACACTGACAGTGTTGTTGGTGTGTGTGTGTGACAGGACCATGAAAGGTGAATTGTTGTTGTGTACACTGACAGTGTTGTTGGTGTGTTGTGTGTGACAGGACCATGAAAGTGATTGTTGTTGTGTACACTGACAGTGTTTGGTGTGTTGTGTGACAGGACCATGAAAGGTGATTGTTGTTGTGTACACTGACAGTGTTGTTGGTGTGTTGTGTGACAGGACCATGAAAGGTGATTGTTGTTTGTGTACACTGACAGTGTTGTTGTGTGTTTGTGTGGTGACAGGACCATGAAAGGTGATTGTTGTTGTGTACACTGACAGTGTTTGTTGGTGGTTGTTGTGTGACAGGACCATGAAAGGTGATTGTTGTTGTGTACACTGACAGTGTTGTTGGTGTGTTGTGTGTGACAGGACCATGAAAGGTGATTGTTGTTGTGTACACTGACAGTGTTGGTGTGTTGTGTGTGACAGGACCATGAAAGGTGATTGTTGTTGTGTACACTGACAGTGTTGTTGGTGTGTTGTGTGTGACAGGACCATGAAAGGTGATTGCTGTTGTGTACACTGACAGTGTTGGTGTGTTGTGTGTGACAGGACCATGAAAGGTGATTGTTGTTGTGTACACTGACAGTGTTGTTGGTGTGTTGTGTGACAGGACCATGAAAGGTGATTGTTGTTGTGTACACTGACAGTGTTGTTGGTGTGTTGTGTGTGACAGGACCATGAAAGGTGATTGTTGTTGTGTACACTGACAGTGTTGGTGTGTTGTGTGACAGGACCATGAAAGGTGATTGCTGTTGTGTACACTGACAGTGTTGGTGTGTTGTGTGTGACAGGACCATGAAAGGTGATTGTTGTTGTGTACACTGACAGTGTTGTTGGTGTGTTGTGTGACAGGACCATGAAAGGTGATTGTTGTTGTGTACACTGACAGTGTTGTTGGTGTGTTGTGTGTGACAGGACCATGAAAGGTGATTGCTGTTGTGTACACTGACAGTGTTGTTGGTGTGTTGTGTGTGACAGGACCATGAAAGGTGATTGTTGTTGTGTACACTGACAGTGTTGTTGGTGTGTTGTGTGTGACAGGACCATGAAAGACTGACAGTGTTGTTGGTGTGTTGTGTGTGACAGGACCATGAAAGGTGATTGTTGTTGTGTACACTGACAGTGTTGTTGGTGTGTTGTGTGTGACAGGACCATGAAAGGTGATTGTTGTTGTGTACACTGACAGTGTTGTTGGTGTGTTGTGTGACAGGACCATGAAAGGTGATTGTTGTTGTGTACAGTGACAGTGTTGTTGGTGTGTTGTGTGTGATAGGACCATGAAAGGTGATTGTTGTTGTGTACACTGACAGTGTTGGAGTGTTGTGTGACAGGACCATGAAAGGTGATTGTTGTGTACACTGACAGTGTTGTTGGTGTGTTGTGTGTGACAGGACCATGAAAGGTGATTGTTGTGTACACTGACAGTGTTGTTGGTGTGTTGTGTGACAGGACCATGAAAGGTGATTGTTGTTGTGTACACTGACAGTGTTGTTGGTGTGTTGTGTGACAGGACCATGAAAGGTGATTGTTGTTGTGTACACTGACAGTGTTGTTGGTGTGTTGTGTGTGACAGGACCATGAAAGGTGATTGCTGTTGTGTACACTGACAGTGTTGTTGGTGTGTTGTGTGTGACAGGACCATGAAAGGTGATTGTTGTTGTGTACACTGACAGTGTTGTTGGTGTGTTGTGTGACAGGACCATGAAAGGTGATTGTTGTTGTGTACACTGACAGTGTTGTTGGTGTGTTGTGTGACAGGACCATGAAAGGTGATTGTTGTTGTGTACACTGACAGTGTTGGTGTGTTGTGTGTGACAGGACCATGAAAGGTGATTGTTGTTGTGTACACTGACAGTGTTGTTGGTGTGTTGTGTGACAGGACCATGAAAGGTGATTGTTGTTGTGTACACTGACAGTGTTGTTGGTGTGTTGTGTGACAGGACCATGAAAGGTGATTGTTGTTGTGTACACTGACAGTGTTGGTGTGTTGTGTGACAGGACCATGAAAGGTGATTGTTGTTGTGTACACTGACAGTGTTGTTGGTGTGTTGTGTGTGACAGGACCAAGAAAGACTGACAGTGTTGGTGTGTTGTGTGTGACAGGACCATGAAAGGTGATTGTTGTTGTGTACACTGACAGTGTTGGTGTGTTGTGTGACAGGACCATGAAAGACTGACATTGTTGTTGGTGTGTTGTGTGTGACAGGACCAAGAAGGGTGATCGCTATGACCCAGGCATGTTCCTGTTGCTGAACACCCCCAGCGAGCCTGACCGCACAGGGCGGATGAAGGCCTCCCACACACCCGCTGAGGTAGGTCTAGTCCAGCTGGGATGCCCATTCTGACACTATCCTGAGGAGACAGTACAGAGAACATGTATGTTCACCAAGGGTCTGGGATAGTAGGTCTGGTGTGCATGTCATCCAAGGGTTAGCCTGACGTATGTGACTGTTCTTCATGGAACAAGACAAAAATGACGTTGGGGTACAAGGACGTAAAATAGTTAGATGGTGTAATTTATCCAACTTAGAGTAGAAGACTTTAAATTTCAGTCCTTTTATGGGGTTGCTGTGAGAAGACACAGTTTATGCATATTCTGTGGAATTGGTCATTTGAATGCTTTCAGATCGACTTGAGGACATGTGAAAACTTCACGCATAGTTTATGCTGTTCAGCCCTTGAAGAGCTGGGTGTGATTGGCTTGGTTGTGATGAAGGAGAAACAGTTGAGACATTTAATTTCCGTTTCATTTTCATCAAGGATGTGTCACTGCACATGGCCTAGCAGACATATGCTACGCTAAACTACAAGACTAAGGTGTGCAGGATTGACATCCAGCAGGTCTCAAGCTAGCTGGTTGTCTGGATGTGTGCATGTGGGGGCAGGTTGGTAAGCAAAGGGAGAGAATACAAACAGAAATCTCACAGAGTACCACCTACTCATCAAACAGCAGCAGCAGTGCCCAAACATGAATTTGGCAGCACCACATTTTACGTATAATTTGGAAAATAAAACCTTCTTAGTCATACACACACTCCAGCGTAACGATCAGGAGAATGGTCTGAAGAGGGTCACCGTCTAGGAGACTTCTGAGGCAGAATATCACTGAGTAGCTTTTAATCCTGAATCAGAAGTGCATCCAAAGCAACTCTACGTCGCCTGATGGAAGAAAGCCCATGCCCTACACACAAAGGAGCTCTCTGTTGCACTCCTCGCATTAGAATGCACAGGGGACAGGGTTAGTGGTCAGTTGTGACTATCAATAAAACGCAGGCATGTCCAGCTAAGAACACCTTCCACAAGATTTTACTGACAGTTTGTATGCGGTTTAGACATACTTTTGAAATTGGGGGGGAGAAAAATCGAGTTTTGTATTTATGTAAATGCAAGGTAAACAAATCATGAAATGACATGGGGTCTGGATAGCGCACACAGTGCAAGGGGAATAAGCCTAGTTGAGTATGGTATGTGTTGGTGTAGCAGCAGGTGATCTCCCCTGAAGGCAAGACAAGAGGGCACAGAGCAAGGAGAGTAATCCTAGTTGAGCATGGTACCTGTTTGTGTGTCACCAGGTGATCTCCACCCCTGAAGGGGAGACTGAAGGCCTGTGGGTGCATACGCTGGTGCCAGCAGGGCATGGCCTGTGGCGCCTGCCCCCCGACGACCACAAGTGCCAGACCAAGGTGGACCCCTCCCATATCCTGCGCACCCTGTATAAAGTGACCGTGAAGATTGTGGCCGGCAAGGTGCTCTATAAGTTTGATGACATGTGAGTTGGCACAGCTGTTCACTTTCTGTCTTTTGGTGGATGACCCGTGAGTGTGCACAAGTGCTGCTCCTGTCTGTAAGTTTTAGGCTATGTGAGTGTGTGTGTGATTGTTTCTCTCCAAGACTGGTGACATGTGAGCGTGTATTGTTACTTCTCTCCACAACTGGTGACATGTAAGCATGCATTATTACTTCTCTCCACAACTGGTGACATGTGAGTGTGCATTATTACTTTGCTCCAAGACTGGTGACATGTGAGTGTGCATTATTACTTTGCTCCAAGACTGGTGACATGTGAGTGTGCATTATTACTTTGCTCCAAGACTGGTGACATGTGAGTGTGCATTATTACTTTGCTCCAAGACTGGTGACATGTGAGTGTGCATTATTACTTTGCTCCAAGACTGGTGACATGTAAGCATGCATTATTACTTTGCTCCAAGACTGGTGACATGTGAGCATGCATTATTACTTTGCTCCAAGACTGGTGACATGTGAGCATGCATTATTACTTTGCTCCAAGACTGGTGACATGTGAGCATGCATTACTACTTCGCTCCAGACTGGTGACATGTAAGCATGCATTATTACTTTGCTCCAAGACTGGTGACATGTGAGCATGCATTACTACTTCGCTCCAGACTGGTGACATGTGAGCATGCATTACTACTTCGCTCCAGACTGGTGACATGTGAGCATGCATTACTACTTCGCTCCAGACTGGTGACATGTAAGCATGCATTATTACTTTGCTCCAAGACTGGTGACATGTAAGCATGCATTACTACTTCGCTCCAGACTGGTGATGTCAGTGTGCATTATTACTTTGCTCCAAGACTGGTGACATGTGAGTGTGCATTATTACTTCGCTCCAGACTGGTGACATGTAAGCATGCATTACTACTTCGCTCCAGACTGGTGATGTCAGTGTGCATGCTGCTACTTCTGTATGTAAGTTTCATGGTGTGTGAGTGTGCATTATTACTTCTCTTCAAGACTGGTGACATGTGATTGTGTTGTGTTACTTCTCTCCCAGACTGACATGTGAGTGTGCATTATTACTTCCCTTGAAGACTGGTGACATGTGAGAGTTGTGCATTACTTCTCTCCAAGACTTGTGACATGTGAGTGTGCATTATTACTTCTCTCCATGACTGGTGACATGTGAGTGTGCATTATTACTTCTCTCCACGACTGGTGACATGTGAGTGTGCATGATTACTTCTCTCCACGACTGGTGACATGTGAGTGTGCATTATTACTTCTCTCCAAGACTGGTGACATGTGAGTGTGCGTTATTACTTCTCTCCAAGACTGGTGACATGTGAGTGTGCATTATTACTTCTCTCCACGACTGGTGACATGTGAGTGTGCATTATTACTTCTCTCCTAGACTGGTGACAGTGTGCATTATTACTTCTCTCCAAGACTGGTGACATGTGAGTGTGCATTATTACTTCTCTCCAAGACTGGTGACATGTGAGTGTGCATTATTACTTCTCTCCTAGACTGGTGACAGTGTGCATTATTACTTCTCACCTAGACTGGTGACAGTGTGCATTATTACTTCTCTCCAAGACTGGTGACATGTGAGTGTGCATTATTACTTCTCTCCAAGACTGGTGACATGTGAGTGTGCATTATTACTTCTCTCCTAGACTGGTGACAGTGTGCATTATTACTTCTCACCTAGACTGGTGACAGTGTGCATTATTACTTCTCACCTAGACTGGTGACAGTGTGCATTATTACTTCTCTCCACGACTGGTGACATGTGAGTGTGCATGATTACTTCTCTCCACGACTGGTGACATGTGAGTGTGCATTATTACTTCTCTCCAAGACTGGTGACATGTGAGTGTGCATTATTACTTCTCTCCACGACTGGTGACATGTGAGTGTGCATTATTACTTCTCAGCTAGACTGGTGACAGTGTGCATTATTACTTCTCTCCACGACTGGTGACATGTGAGTGTGCATTATTACTTCTCAGCTAGACTGGTGACAGTGTGCATTATTACTTCTCTCCACGACTGGTGACATGTGAGTGTGCATTATTACTTCTCTCCACGACTGGTGACATGTGAGTGTGCATTATTACTTCTCTCCAAGACTGGTGACATGTGAGTGTGCATTATTACTTCTCTCCAAGACTGGTGACAGTGTGCATTATTACTTCTCTCCACGACAGGTGACATGTGAGTGTGCATGATTACTTCTCTCCAAGACTGGTGACATGTGAGTGTGCATTATTACTTCTCTCCACGACTGGTGACATGTGAGTGTGCATGATTACTTCTCAGCTAGACTGGTGACATGTGAGTGTACATTATTACTTCTCTCCACGACTGGTGACATGTGAGTGTGCATGATTACTTCTCTCCAAGACTGGTGACATGTGAGTGTGCATATTACTTCTCTCCAGACTGGTGACAGTGTGCATTATTACTTCTCTCCACGACTGGTGACAGAGTGTGCATTATACTTCTCTCCACGACTGGTGACATGTGAGTGTGCATATTACTTCTCTCCAGACTGGTGACATGTGAGTGTGCATTATTACTTCTCCCAGACTGGTGACATGTAGTGTGCATTATTACTTCTCTCCACGACTGGTGACATGTGAGTGTGCATTATTACTTCTCTCCAGACTGGTGACATGTGAGTGTGCATGTTACTTCTTCAGTAGACTGTGACAGTGTGCATGATTACTTCTCTCCAGACTGGTGACATGTGAGTGTGCATTATTACTTCTCCTAGACTGGTGACAGTGTGCATTATTACTTCTCTCCAACGACTGGTGAACAATGTGAGATGTGCATTATTACTTCTCTCCAGACTGGTGGACATGTGAGTGTGCATTATTACTTCTCTCCAGACTGGTGACATGTGAGTGTGCATTATTACTTCTCCCAGACTGGTGACAGTGTGATGTCATTATCTTCTCTCCAAGACTGGTGACATGTGAGTGTGCATGATTACTTCTCTCCAAGACTGGTGACAGTGTGCATTATTACTTCTCGTAGACTGGTGACAGTGTGCATTATTACTTCTCTCCAGACTGGTGACATGTGAGTGTGCATTATTACTTCTCTCCAAGACTGGTGACATGTAGTGTGCATTATTACTTCTCCAGACTGGTGCACTAGTGTGCATTATTACTTCTCTCCAAGACTGGTGACATGTGTGCATTATTACTTCTCTCCAGACTGGTGACAGTGAGTGTGCATTATTACTTCTCTCCAGACTGGTGACAGAGTGTGCATTATTACTTCTCTCCAAGACTGGTGACAGTGTGCAGTTGATTACTTCTCTCCAAGACTGGTGACAGTGTGCATTATTACTTCTCTCCAGACTGGTGACAGTGTGCATTATTACTTCTCTCCTAGACTGGTGACAGAGTGTGCATTATTACTTCTCTCCAAGACTGGTGACATGTGAGTGTGCATTATTACTTCTCTCAAGACTGGTGACAGTGTGCATTATTACTTCTCTCCAAGACTGGTGACATGTGAGTGTGCATATTACTTCTCTCCAAGACTGGTGACAGTGATGTGCATTATTACTTCTCCTAGACTGGTGACAGTGTGCATTATTACTTCTCTCAGACTGGTGACATGAGTGTACTTATTTCTCTCCAGACTGGTGACAGTGTGCATTATTCTCTCCAACGTGACTGGTGACATGTAGATGGGCATGTATATTACTTCTCTCCAAGACTGGTGACATGTGAGTGCATTATTACTTCTCTCCAAGACTGGTGACAGTGAGTGTGCATTATTACTTCTCTCCAAGACTGGTGACATGTGGTGCATTATTACTTCTCTCCAAGACTGGTGACATGTGAGTGTCATTATTACTTCTCTCCAGACTGGTGACATGGAGTGTGACATTATTATCTTCTCTCCAGACTGGTGACAGTGATGGCATTATACTTCTCTCCAAGACTGGTGACAGTGTGCATTATTACTTCTCTCAAGACTGGTGACAGTGTGCATTATTACTTCTCTCCAAGACTGGTGACATGTGAGTGTGCATTATTACTTCTCTCCAGACTGGGTGACAGTGAGTGCATTATTACTTCTCTCCAAGACTGGTGACAGTGTGCATTATTACTTTCTCCAGACTGGTGACATGTGATGTACCAGACTGGTGACAGTGTGCATTATTACTTCTCTCCAAGACTGGTGACAGTGTGCATTATTACTTCTCTCCAAGACTGGTGACAGTGTGCATTATTACTTCTCTCCAGACTGGTGACATGTGTGCATTATTACTTCTCTCCAAGACTGGTGACAGTGGTGCATTATTACTTCTCTCCAAGACTGGTGACATGTGATGTCATTATTACTTCTCCAAGACTGGTGACAGTAGTGTCATTATTACTTCTCTCCAAGACTGGTGACATGTGTGCATTATTACTTCTCTCCTAGACTGGTGACATGTGAGTGTGCATTATTACTTCTCTCCAGACTGGTGACAGTGTGCATTATTACTTCTCTCCAAGACTGGTGACGAGTGTGCATTATTACTTCTCTCCAAGACTGGTGACATGTGAGTGCATTATTACTTCTCTCCTAGACTGGTGACATAGTGTGCATTATTACTTCTCTCCAGACTGGTGACAGAGTGTGCATTATTACTTCTCTCCAAGACTGGTGACATGTGACAGTTGTCATTATTACTTCTCTCCAGACTGGTGACAGTAGTGCATTATTACTTCTCTCCAAGACTGGTGACATGATGTGCATTATTACTTCTCTCCTAGACTGGTGACATGTGAGTGTCATTATTACTTCTCTCCAAGACTGGTGACAGTGTGTCATTATTACTTTCTCCAAGACACTGGTGACATGCTGAGTGTACATTATTACTTCTCTCCAGACTGGTGACATGTGAGTGTGCATTATTACTTCTCCAAGACTGGTGACAGGTGTGCATTATTACTTTCTCCAAGACTGGTGACAGTGGTGCATTATTACTTCTCTCCAAGACTGGTGACAGTGTGCATTATTACTTCTCTCCAAGACTGGTGACAGTGTGCATTATTACTTCTCCCAAGACTGGTGACAGTGTGCATTATTACTTCTCCCAAGACTGGTGACAGTGTGCATTATTACTTCTCTCCAAGACTGGTGACAGTGTGCATTATTACTTCTCTCCAAGACTGGTGACAGTGTGCATTATTACTTCTCTCCTAGACGGGTGACAGTGTGCATTATTACTTCTCTCCTAGACTGGTGACATGCGAGAGTTGTGCATTATTACTTCTCTTCAAGACTGGTGACAGTGTGCATTGTTACTTCTCTCCTAGACTGGTGACATGTGAGAGTTGTGCATTATTACTTCTCTCCAAGACTGGTGACAGTGTGCATTATTACTTCTCTCCTAGACTGGTGACATGCGAGAGTTGTGCATTATTACTTCTCTTCAAGACTGGTAACAGTGTGCATTGTTACTTCTCTCCTAGACTGGTGACATGCGAGAGTTGTGCATTATTACTTCTCTTCAAGACTGGTAACAGTGTGCATTATTACTTCTCTTCAAGACTGGTAACAGTGTGCATTATTACTTCTCTCCTAGACTGGTGACATGTGAGTGTACATTATTATTTCTCTCCAAGACTGGTGACAGTGTGCATTATTACTTCTCTCCAAGACTGGTGACAGTGTGCATTATTACTTTCTCCAAGACTGGTGACAGTGTGCATTATTACTTCTCTCCAAGACTGGTGACATGTGAGTGTACATTATTATTTCTCTCCAAGACTGGTGACAGTGTGCATTATTACTTTCTCCAAGACTGGTGACAGTGTGCATTATTACTTCTCTCCAAGACTGGTGACAGTGTGCATTATTACTTCTCTCCTAGACTGGTGACATGCGAGAGTTGTGCATTATTACTTCTCTCCAAGACTGGCGACATGCAAGTGTGCTGTGTTTTCACTTCTGAAGTTTACAAACTAAGACCTCTGTGTTCATGAACCTGTGAGTGTGGACACTAAGAATTTTCCTGTGAGCATGTATATGATGTGCAAGCTGCGACTTCTCTCTGTGAACATGTGAGAGTGCAAGCTTTGACTTCTCTCATTTTGACAGTGCAAAAGTGAATAATGTCACTTCTCTCTGTAAGGTTGATGACGTGCGACTATGCTTAGTGTTACTGTGAATTAAATGACATGTGAATGTGCATACTTATCATTTTTCTGACTGTAATTTGGAATGACATGAAAGTGTCCAGGGCCTTCTCTCTGTGTAAATTTGACATCATGTGAGAGTGCACGTGCCGTTACTTGTCACTGCAAGTTTGAGGCCACACGAGCCCGAGTGGTGCTATTCTTCTCTGGAAGTTTGACAGCATGCGAGTGCACCACTTCGCCTCTCTGTAGAAGTTTAAGTTGTGAGGATTCACACTTGTGATTCGTGTCAGCTTGTAGAGCTGAGGGCACAGCTAAGGCAGGGTTGACCTTGATATGTGGCTTGGTGGCCTTGACATGGAATGTGGGACAAGAGGAGAGGATGGGGTCAGTTTGATGTGGGTGAGGAACACTAGCCGGACGATAAATGGGCAGTATTGCACCGCCAGCCAGTGGATGGCTCCTTGCCATCACAAAGTCCCTGCAACTGTGTTGGAGGTGGGGACATCTGGGTTCAGTGTGACTCTATACCCAGCCACTCTCTGCTGCTGGTTGGTGGGCAAATGGATGGTTTATGTTGTCGTCTGCAGGCACACGCTGGACTAGGGTAGATCCTGTGAGCAGGCTGCGCCTACCACCTTCATCTGAATTACCATGTCTGCGCATATGGCTACTTCACCGCTGCAGAAACCGTTGGATGTTATTTATCAGTTTTGTGTGAACTTGCCCATCAGTGTACATTATCGGTGTTCCTTGTGTGTGTGTCTAGGATAACATTGTTGGGAAATATCCCAGCCCTCCTTACCACTATCCGTGTCGTGTTTTTGTAATCAGTCTCTGGGTGTTGGTAGTCTGGACAGGTTGGTTAGATCTGAAGGGTAAATTAGTCATGACAATGACCTTAACGATTTCAGCACTTTGTTGTTAACATTCAGGTAAGATTGCTGTGCACAAGTTTCTGAATTTTTTTTCCCACCTGAATTGTATTTCAAATATATGATGTTGGTGGTGATTGTACGTCTCAAGGGAAATAAAGAGAGATAATGGGAAATAAAGCAAGATCATGAGTAATAGATCATGGGAGATAACTCTCTGTCAACTTGGTGGGTGGCACCCGAAGTGTGGGGCTAAAGTCTGTTTTTACTATTGCTGACAGTGTGGACACTTTAGAATATTAATCATCATTGTGGCTGTTCTGCTGATATAGACAAGCATGTTGGTATGTGGATTGATGTCTTCATCACTGTGGCCGCAGGGCAAAACCAGCCCACAGAAGCCATCAGGTCCTGAAGTCTTACTTGAGAGTTGACTTCAGTGCTGTGACAGCCCTAATATGGCCCTTTGCAGTCAGCTGGACTATAAGTAACATTATCTTATCTTATCATGAAGTCTTGGAACACTTGTCAGGTGTGGCCGCTAGACACTTCAGGAATGGAATTAGTTTTAGAGGATGGAGAGGGGAAGTAGTGCAGTTTTGGGCTGCTGTCATTCTTGGTCATGGTGAGTGAACCGTGTTGTTCAGGGATAAACCTCAATGTATGTGAGGAAAGTTTGTTGTGTGAGAGAAACCTAAAGGCTGGGTCCTGCTCCTGTGAAGTCCCAAGCACATGCATGTTAACTGTGGTTGTAAGCTATCAGCAAGCAGGCAGTGCATTTTCTTTCTTTTTCTGTTCTCTAGATGATTTTGTTGTTGTTGATATAGCAGCATTATTATGCAGACCTAGAAAGTGGTCCCTAGAATGTTGGTATAACCAGCAACCAGTGGTCTTGTATTGCCCTGTTGATGGAGTGTTGCGGAGCGTCAACAATGGTTCCTCCCACCAGTAGGGCAGATGACAGGCTGTCCTGTGATGCCTCTGGGAGACTGCTTCTTGACACCAAATGTCGAGGCTGAATCAGTCAAAATCTGTAACCTAGCATGTTCATTTGGCGTTGACAGACCATTGAATGTGTTGTGAATGTAGTTGGCTTTGATATTTATGGGAAGAAAAGATGAGGGAGAGAAAGGCCTTTGAAGGCCAGTGCCTGTTGGAAAGGAGGATTACCTACCCTCTGCCACGAGACCTCCACCCTGACGGTGTGTACATCAACTGACAGGGCTGACCACAGTCTAGCTTTTTGCTTTCTTTCTACGCACCCACTTGATTTTCTTCCCGATATGTGTGAAGGCGGATGTCTGAACACCAGTTCCTTTATTACAGCAGTAGTTTGGTTCTTGAGAGGACAAACAAAAGGGAGCTCAGTGTGGACAGCAGTTTTTGTGAGATCATATTGGGTGCGTTTCATTGTTCTTGTGATACAGAATGTGCATTTAGTGCAGGTCTGTCGCATAATTTTTGTGTGAGAAGAGTAAGAAAGAATCAGTATGATATTACATTATTAGAAATTATTTTGTTTGTGTACTGCATGCACACCAGTATGCAGCTTGCACTATGTGTGCACAGATTAATAAGTATACAAACGAGGACATGCTCTCTGAGACACACACACACAAACACAAGTGTCAGTATAGCTTGATATTAAGGTTGTGGAGATTAATCTGAAGTGGAGGAGTTGGTTTTCTTTGATCTTGCTGAGGACTAATCATTTTCCTTTTATTTCCCCTCCTGACAGAAAGGAGCATTGAGGTATGCTGCTGTGTGATCACTGATGTTGTCTGTGCATGTACATAGAGCTGTGAACTGTATGGCTTCCAATGACTGAACCTGTCACCGACACTTGGTTACCAGTCACACTGAACTAGATGCTTTTTGTCTGACAGAAGAACTTGTGTGTGCTCTTATCATGTTGGTGAACTGTGTCCAGATATGAGAATCAGGACAGTTTGAACATGTTACAGCTGTGATGTCAGTCATGTTGAGCCAGGGATGGGTAGCTAGAAATGTCAGGGTATATGCACTGCACCTGTATCATGGTGGAGCTGAAAGGTCAGAATTTATTTTCACTGTTGTTATTTGACAGTGTCATGTGTGTCGGTTGCATTTCACTTATTTACATAGATGCTTAGAAAAATCTAGTCATTTTTTTTTGTATTTTTTAATGTCCTTATTCTTCAGAATTCATTTTGGTCCAGAAACAGGGGAGAGAGAATATCTCATCTTCTCAGTCTGCTTAAGACTGAATTTGAAAACATTTTGTTTTGTTGTGGTTCCCCTACCCACCTCGTAAGCATATCCACTGACTCCACAGCCCTTCTTTGGGAAGTGGTTCATGCAAGGATGTTGGACTCTCCCCATATTTATAATGGAAAATTGCTTCCTGCCCCCCCCCCCCCCCCCCCAACTGTGCTGTCACTGTGCACAATGTAGCAGCACGTTGTGTGTTCATATTCAAGAGGTGTCCACAATCACCACAGCACTTGTGGACCCAGTCTGCTTATAGGGGATAGTCAGCATTATGTCCAAAACCACTTGTGTTTGACCATGTGAGGTGATGAGGTGTGACGGCTTGTGACTTCATGTGAAACAGAATGACCTGCCTTGTGACTGTCGTGATGGTTGTGCTGTATGCTGTATTCCAGTGGAACAGTGCGTGGTTGATGCATGACACAGGACACTGCTGCACACCCAGTTTTAACCAGGGATGGGGAGGACCATCACTTTAAACGACCATGAAGTGAAGGGATCATGGACCACACCAAAGCTGTGCATTTGAAAGGCTCTTGTTTCACCCTGTTGAAAAAGCAGCCTGCTGTATTCAAAGTGGATGAACTTCATCCTCTGTCTCCTTCACTGATTTGGGCTGGCAGTCCCAAGTGCCCTGCACCTACCTTGAAACTCCAGGAAACGAACCAGCACATACACACTGAGAGATGTGGCCATGACATCATCTGCAGTATTTCCCATTGTGTCCCTCACACTTGCATCAGTGTGGGCCGTTAGGGGTACTGGCTGTCAGCTTCACACAGACAGCTGAGACTGTATGATATTCAGTGGTCCTCCCCAGTGTCATGGTTCAAACAAGTAGTGAGGCAGTGCCAGGGTCTGGTGTAAAAAAAGATCAGCATTACAGTGGGTGTATGAGTGAGATGGCTTTATGTGTGTGAAGTGGTGTAGCCTGCATGCTGTGTCTCTGTGTATGCCAGCCTGCTGTGGGCGTGTGTTGGTGTTATGCTGGATTAGACATCTTGCCATTAATGCATATGTCCTTTAAACATGTACTTTGAAAAACTGGTTTAGTAACTGGAAAAACTTTTTTTTCTTTGTTCTGTTTGTTTCTTTTGTGATTATTTCTATATTTATGTGAACATTTTCCAGTGCCCTGTATATATTTTCCTTCCTGTGTTTGAAACATTTTTGATGACGTGGAGAATAACATCCCCCCCCCCCCTTTTTTTTTTTGTTTGTTCTTTTCTTCAATTGATTTTCAAAACGTTTCTCATCAGTTGACATTAATGGAGAGACAGTGATTGTATGTGCAATGTCAACAGGCTGTGGCAGCTGCTGTCGTGGTAATTCATCATGAAAGTTTGAAGAATTTTTGTACTGTGCGAGACTGGTAATGAAGTTGTATAGGAACTTTTCCTGAAAACAAAACAAAAAGGATGATGTAGTAACGCAGAATACTAGAACTAGCTGCAGACCTGCCAATGATAGAACTTGCAGTTCCAGATCTGTCAGTCCCCACAGGCAAGATGACAAAGGACAAATAAATGATGAGGATTTGACCTGTGCTCCTGCTCTGAAGGAGAGCGGGGACGAACCTGTAGTGGTGTGGGGATGGGTAGAAATGCAAGGCATTGGAGAAAACTAATGAGAATGGTTATGTAACTGTTTACAAAATAAAAGGGAAGGGAGAGAGTGGTTTAAGAAATACAAATGAAACAAAAAGTGCTGCCAGTGGAAGAGGGAATAAAGAATTTATCATTGTTACTGTTGCAAATAAAGGGGGAGAGAGTAGAGAAGTAGGAACATGTGGTGAATATATATGTATAGAGAGAGAGAGGAGGAAGAAAAAGGAAGGAAAATTAGAGAAGTAGGGACATGTGAATATGTGTATAGAGGAGGAAAGAAAATGGGGAGAGTAGAGGAGTAGGGACATGTGAATATATGTGTAGAGGAGGAAGAAAAAGGGGGGAGAGTAGAGAAGTAGGGACATGTGAATATATGTATAGAGGAGGAAGAAAAGGGGGGGGGGGGAGAGAGTAGAGGAGTAGGGACATGTGAATATATGTGTAGAGGAGGAAGAAAAAGGGGGAGAGTAGAGAAGTAGGGACATGTGAATATAAGCTACACACAAAAAGTTAAGGATCACTTTCACAAACATTCATAACTGTCAAAATAAAGTCAATGCGTTGAAGTTTGGCCAACATTTAATTCCATTCTTTAGTGATAACGATACACAATTGCCTTCAATCTCGAGCAATCGTTTGGTGTGTACATTTGATTAAAGTGGGTACGTATCCAAATTTGATTTCCCAAAGTCATTGAAATCACAAGACAGGGCATACTGATGCTCCCAAAAGCTCAGTAATGCGTGTAACCACCATGGCTGTTCTGGCACTCGACGCAGCGAGTCCTCATCGAGTTGACCAGGTTGGTGAAGATCCTCTGTGGAAGCGCCTGCCACTCAGCCTGCAGCATCTGGTAGAGGTGTTGGGCATCCCTGGGAGGGGGGTGGCTCCTCACTTTGTGATCCAGCTCATCCCAGAGGTTCTCAATCGGGTTGAGATCGGGACTGCATGCTGGCCACTCCATTCTGTTGACTCCAGACTGCTGCAGGAAGTCGTTGACCACCCTTGCCCTGTGGGGGCGAGCATTGTCATCCTGGTAGACAGCCCTCGGTCCCATCTGCTGCAGTGTAGGCACAGCCAGCGGTCGAAGGATCTCATCCCGGTATCAGATGCCAGTCAGGTTACCCTGTACATGATACAAGGGTGTTCTGTGGTGAAGGCTGAAGGCCCCCCAGACCATTACAGAACCTCCACCAAAGGCCACCTTTTCTTGGACAGTGGCGTCAGTAAAGCGTTGCCCTGGGCGCCTCCAGACCCTCAGTCGGCCGTCGTTGTGGTGAAGGGTGAAGCGTGATTCATCACTGAACAGGACCTGGGACCATTGCTGACGTGTCCACCTCACGTGACGTGCGCAGAAGGCGCGGCGTGCTGCCCTATGGGCTGGAGTTAAGCGTGGCCGTACTGCTGGGCAACGAGAACGGAGATTAAACCCATGTAGGCGGTTCCGTATGGTCTGCTGGCTGATGTTGATGTTAGTAGCCACCCTGAACTGCCTTTGAATTATGCTGGAAGAGGCTGTTCTTGTCTGCAGGGCTTGTCGTTCAATGAGACGATCGTCACGTGGGGTTGTCTTCTTCGGTCGACCAGATCTGCGTCTTTCATGGACAATCCCAGTGGCTGTGAAGCGTTGAATTAGTCGGACAATGACCGAAATTGACACATGAAGTCGCCTGGCCACTTCTCGCTTGGCAACACCATCTTGGAACCATGCAACAGCTCGTCCCCTATCCAACTCGCTTAATTTTCGTCGTGGAGGCATTGTCAGATCAGGCCTACTACTGGTGGAATGTCTTCTTATATAGCCAAGCGAGCGACAGCATCTCACACATAAACAGCAGTGCTTGCACGTGCATAATGGTTTTTCCATCTGGCAAGTGCAATGTGTTCAGGCAGAACGGTCCAAAACAAGGTCATTTTTCGCAAGTTTCCGCTTTTCCGTTTGCGGCCCAGCTCAGTAGTAGAGAATCCCGTGCAATTTTCGCACTAACACAACATCGCCCACTTACAGCTGAACAAGAATTCATGACAACTTGGCTGGACTAAGAAATAAATAACAGTAGCGAACTGAGTTTATTACGCACCTGTTTTCACATACCGATCCTTAACTTTTTGTGCGTAGTATATGTATAGAGGAGGAAGAAAAAAAGGGGGGAGAGTAGAGAAGTAGGGACATGTGAATATATGTATAGAGGAGGAAGAAAAATGGGGAGAGTAGAGAAGTAGGGACATGTGAATATATGTATAGAGGAGGAAGAAAAGGGGGGGGGGGGGGGGGGGGGGAGAGTAGAGGAGTAGGGACATGTGAATATATGTATAGAGGAAGAAAAAGGGGGAGAGTAGAGAAGTAGGGACAAGTGGTGAGTATGTTAAGGACATGTATAGAGGAGGAAGAAAAAGGGGGAGAGAGAGAAGTAGGGACAAGTGGTGAGTATGTTAAGGACATGTATAGAGAGTAGAGAAGTAGGGACAAGTGGTGAGTATGTTAAGGACATGTATAGAGGAGGAAGAAAAAGGGGGAGAGTAGAGAAGTAGGGACAAGTGGTGAGTATGTTAAGGACATGTATAGAGGAGGAAGAAAAGGGGGAGAGTAGAGAAGTAGGGACAAGTGGTGAGTATGTTAAGGACATGTATAGAGAGTAGAGAAGTAGGGACAAGTGGTGAGTATGTTAAGGACATGTATAGAGGAGGAAGAAAAAGGGGGAGAGTAGAGAAGTAGGGACAAGTGGTGAGTATGTTAAGGACATGTATAGAGAGTAGAGAAGTAGGGACAAGTGGTGAGTATGTTAAGGACAAAGAAAAAGGGGCGAGAGTAGAGAAGAAGGAGGAAGTGGGAAATATATTGATGATGAAGAAAAAGGGGGAAGAGCAGAGGAGTTGTTACATGTGGTGAATATGTTTTGGAGGAAGAAAGCAGTTCATGGACCAGTGTAAGGTAGGACTGCAGTGGGTGGGTGACAGAGGACTGCAGTGGGTGACTGACAGAGGACTGCAGTGGGTGGCTGTCAGAGGACTGCAGTGGGTGACTGACAGAGGACTGCAGTGGGTGGCTGACAGAGGACTGCAGTGGATGACTGACAGAGGACTGCAGTGGGTGACTGACAGAGGACTGCAGTGGGTGACTGACAGAGGACTGCAGTGGGTGGCCGACAGAGGACGGCAGTGGGTGGCTGACGGCAGTGGGTGGCTGACAGAGGACTGCAGTGGGTGGCTGACTGCAGTGGGTGACTGACAGAGGACTGCAGTGGGTGACTGACAGAGGACTGCAGTGGGTGGCTGACTGCAGTGGGTGGCCGACAGAGGACTGCAGTGGGTGGCCGACAGAGGACTGCAGTGGGTGGCTGACGGAGGACTGCAGTGGGTGGCTGACTGCAGTGGGTGGCTGACAGAGGACTGCAGTGGGTGGCTGACAGAAGACTGCAGTGGGTGGCTGATTGCAGTGAGTGGCTGACAGAGGACTGCATTGGGTGGCTGACTGACAGAGGACTGCATTGGGTGGCTGACTGACAGAGGACTGCAGTGGGTGGCTGACTGCAGTGGGTGGCTGACAGAGGACTGCAGTGGGTGGCTGACTGACAGAGGGCTGCAGTGGGTGGCTGACAGAGGACTGCAGTGGGTGGCCGACAGAACTGCATTAGGTAGCTGACTTTCCCTAATCAAGACGTGTACATTTGTGAAGCAAGGGGCCAGGGTAGCTGCATGGGTGCTGTACAGTGAAGAACATGGCTGTCGGTGAATCACCCCGAGTTGGTAGGTGAAGGACTGGATGGACAGACTGATGTGTTGGTGCAGAGAGGCACTCTATGAACCATCCTGTGTGTGGAAGTGAAGGATTGGGTAGACAGACTGTGTTGGTGCAGAGAGGCACTCTATGAACCATCCTGTGTGTGGAGATGAAGGATTGGGTGGACAGACTGTCGAGTTGGTGCAGAGAGGTACTCTGTGGAGAGAGGCCCTCTATGAACCATCCTGTGTGTGGAGGTGAAGGAAAGGGTGGACAGACTGTTGAGTTGGTGCAGAGAGGTACTCTATGAACCATCCCGTGTGTGGACAGACTGAGGTGTTGGCACACACAGCTACTCCGATTATGATACTTGCAGAGGGGGTGCAGCATACTTGCAGAGGGGGTGTTGTATACTTGAAGAGGGGGTGCAGCAACTTGTAGAGGGTGCAGCATACTTGTAGAGGGGGTGCAGCATACTTGTAGAGGGGGTGCAGCATACTTGTAGAGGGGGTGCAGCATACTTGTAGAGGGGGTGCAGCATACTTGTAGAGGGGGTGCAGCATACTTGTAGAGGGGGTGCAGCATACTTGTAGAGGGGGTGCAGCATACTTGTAGAGGGGGTGCAGCATACTTGTAGAGGGGGTGCAGCATACTTGTAGAGGGTGTTGTATACTTGTAGAGGGGGTGCAGCATACATGTAGAGGGGTGCTGTATACTTGTAGAGGGGGTGCTGTATACTTGTAGAGGGGGTGCAGCATACATGTAGAGGGTGTTGTATACTTGTAGAGGGGGTGCTGTATACTTGTAGGGTGTAGGATACTTGTAGAGGGGGTGCAGGATACTTGTAGAGGGAGTGCAACATACATGTAGAGGGAGTGCAACATACATGTAGAGGGAGTGCAACATACATGTAGAGGGGCATAGGATACACCTTTTGGTACATGGAAGAAGAAGTACTCTGTGGTGATATTGTAGAGGGGGTGTAGGATACTACTTGTAGAGGGGTGTTTTGGATACACCCTTGGTACATGGAGGATGAAGAGGTATTTTGATTGTGGTGATACTTGCAGATGGGGGTGTAGGATACTGAGAGGATACACCCTTGGTACGCGGAGGAGGAGGAGGAGGAAGAAGAGGAAAATTCGCTTGTACCATGGGGTGGAACCTCTAAATCTGCAACTTATACCCATACTTTCAACATTTGTAGGTTTTGTTATGGGGAAAAATTGGCTTTTACCATGGGGTGGAACCTCTTATCTCCAAACTTGGAGATAGTGCATTCCACCCCCAGTCATCTCCCAGTTAATCCACACACTTATATTCATTTATTCATTAGAAGCGCTATATGCTGAGCCAAGTAGCCTTAACATTCATGAAATCCAGCCAGTGATCTGGACCTTCCATGAAGTCAACCTGTCTTGACTTCATCTCATTTGAAAAGCAAACCTGAAGAACTGCGTGTGAGCCTGAATCTACAGTACTCAATCTTGCTGCGAGGTCAGTCTCTGGATGTCGCCCAAATGTCCACACCATCTTGCCGTGACGTCAGTCTCTTGGTGTCGCCCAAATGTCCATCTTCTTGCTGTAATGTCAACCTCTTGATGTCACCAAAATGTCTCCTGGAGACCGTTTTGGAACGATTCTGAAAGGCAATGTTCTTGGACACTCTAATGGCAGTGGCTACATGGCTCTATGTTCCTGCATCCCAATTCCTCTGCATTGCTGATGCAATGGTTACGGCATGCTAGCTCTATCGACTGCAAATGCTGACTAGCTCCTCTTGTCACCACAGATCTTTTACCATGTACTCGAAAACTAATATTTGAGGGTCATGCTACTCCCGGTTCACCTTTAGCACAGTTGTGACTAGTCTGAAAAACCCGATTTGCAGCAAGATAACAAAATGATCCCTTGCAAGTGTTTTAATCTAATATTCCCCACAGTTGGTGCAGCCTGTGAAAAGCAGGGGCCAACAGTAAACCTGGTGTGTAATCTCTATGAATTAATACAGGGCGATCTATCCTGAAATTACCAGCACTGCATACATGCCTCAACTGTTGGCAGCATGATCATCTCCAAACTGGTACCGAGAATGACCCTTTTATCTGAAAGACTCCTGAGTAACGGACAATTATAGTCTGGAGGGGGTTCCACATGACAGACCATTGGCTTTTACACATGAACGGACAGGTAAAGTCTGGAGGGAGGTAAAGATATTGCAGCACACACACAGGTGACAAAAATGCAGAAACACTGGACTACAGTGAGTGACAACAAAGGGAAAATAACCAGCACTGAATATGCACAAGGTTTACACTGAAACTGCTCCCAACGCCCCATATGCTATCTGAATTCTGTAAAAACCCGTTTCACTCGAAATTTCATTCTGCCACCCCTTGTCTTTTTATCATCCAGCAGGTCTGCAGATAGCTCTAGCTGAAATTCTAAGCTGCAGCATCACAAAATCAATAAATGTGCCGATAGATGTGCAGAAGTCTAAAGTAAAACAATCTTCCTCTCCCCCCCCCCCCCCCAAATCATTATTTGTATACATACAAAGTGAACAATTTCTAAGGAAAACAGATCCACCATAAGATGCAAACACTCTGCAATTTCTCACAGGAAAGTTGGTGCTGCCCAATTCCCCAAATACACACTTCTTTAGCTCTCTGTCTTGCAAAATGCAAACCACCTCCACGTCACTTGAATGTCGTGTCCACTTATCATGGCCGATCCTGGGAGTCCCTGATGGAGTCCATCAAGCCACAGTTCCCATGGAAACCTGGGAGGGGAGAAAAGAGACTGGAGCAGTATTGCAGACTCTGATATTATAGCAAGCATTACCTCATCATTTGTAAACTGCTGACCTGCGTCTGTACAATGTCCTACTTTTGTGTATTAAGTGAGAAATGTGTGCTTGCATGTATGAACATTGCAAATTGTACATAAAGTTATTTTTATCTCATCAGCAAGATAGGTCCTTGTTTGTTTTTTTCTTACTCTAATCACACATGTCAAAACACTTGCTGCTTAACATTAGCAGTGTATTTTGATTAGTGGTGCATTTTAATTCTAATTGGCCTCATCTTTCCCTGCTAGGCTAGTCATGTGAACTTGATGCCCTTTTATGCAACCGTTACACTAGAATCGGGTCATGGCTAACTGTACCTGTTCATGGATTGTCTGAAAGAGGATGGTAGCTACTTTCACTTTCATGTCAAAGTTCTCAGCTATAGGACTGTGTTGTGTGGGAGGGAAAGGAGTCATGATAGTGGTGGGGATATTCCCACAGTGCGAGGTGTTCCGACCCACAAAGGTTTTTTTTGTTTGTTTGTTTAAGGAAAGTGCTGGCTAGGTTGTCACTTTGTGCAAGTAGGATCGTTTGTATAATGCAAGATTATATTTTGACAAAATATTATGTCTGCAGTTATGCGAGATTTCCAAGAGTTGTTGGTCTGCCGAAAGAGTGATACCTAGTCACCACATCAAGGCCATATTGGTTAGTTTGTCTTTTTTTTTTTTTTTTTTTTTTAATGAATTAAATAAGGACTGGACAAATACAGCCCATGCAATACTGGTTGTGGTCCAATTTTTTTTTTATTAGGGATGTTGTGGTCTACAGGTATTGCTTCTAAGAAAAAAAAAAAGAAAATGGCATTGGTGTATATTAGAATCCATTCTGTAGATGCTGTCTTATTGTATATGTTACTATGTGGAAAATCATTTCTGAGGAAGTCAACTTACTGGTATGTTTATAAATTGTGTACATAATGCACATATTACATAAATTTGATCCCATTGTTTTGTAACATAGATGTTTGATCCTATTGTTTTATTGAAGAAAAAAAAAGAACCTATTAATCATGTGATGTTTGTATTAGAAACGGTGTATGCTGGACAGTTTGTTCACTTCCTTTGAGATGGGAGTTAATTTTTTATCAAATATGTGGTTAAAATACAGTCTTCACTCCCTATCTCCAGCTTGTAAAAAACCCATGTTCAGATTTCCTCCCTTTAAACTGCTGTTTTTCTTCAACTTTGTTCCTTATTGTCTTTACCACTACCAGATCCTTGAGTTAAAGACCCTTCAAATGGACTCCTTTCCTTTAAAACTTCTTTTTCTTGGTCCAAACTATATTTACCTCTTCTCCCCCCCCCCCCCCCCCAATACTTTTTTTTTCTGGAATTCAAGTTCAGTGACAGACTGAATTTCCTTAAACTTGTTTTTCTCTGCAACTTGTTTTGTTTTTTTCCTGTGCCAGATCTACACTGCAGTTAAGACCCCTTTCACGTAAAGGCCCAGTGTTTATGAAGAGGATCTACTTTATTCAAACTGAGCTGGAAACCACTGTGTGACTGTGATAGGAACGCACACATGGCCACACACAACTGCCTACCACTATCAAAAACATCAGCCTCAAAAGTCTTTGTCACTTTCGTAGTTCAGTACTACATTATCTGTTGGATTCAGGCTGTTGAAGACTTTTTTTTCTCCCTGTGGTTCATTACTGTAGCGCTCCAGTGACATTACTCCTGTGCTGCTCATATCATGACTCCTGTTCATAGGACTCCCAAAGATCATCCTGTTGCACAGTTCACATGGAGCAGTTGATCCGGGCCATCCAACCCCCCCCCCCCCCCCCCCCCCCCCCCCCCCCAACACTGTAGGCTAAGTTTCATACTATCAAAAACAAAACCTTCACAAAATGGTGAGAAACTCTCCCTCACCCATGAAGTCAACTTTTGGTCATTGTTCTGCTACGCACTACAAAATGGCAGCTAAACACTGCCCTCACATTGATTTTTTTTTTTTTTTTTTTTGAAAGATGAAAAAAAAAAAGGGATTTATCCAATCTACCTTGCGTTCTGATTAGGAAAAAACTCTACAACTAAACAAAGGGCCTTAAGAGGCCTGTTGTACCTTTAAGCCGAGTCTGTGGAACTCCTAGGAAACAGTTTCAGCTTTTGTACCGAAGGGGTGGGTGGGAAGGATGATGGGAGTCCTCTTGCAATCCTTTCTTTTTTTTTTTTTTTTTTTTTTTAAACTTAAATGTGCATTTACTGGGCACTGAAATGTTGAATTTTGCACACAGGTCTTCAGGTTTAGCAAGGACTTTGGGGAGCAAATTTTGGCTGTCGCTGACTGTGCAGGTATGACCAACCCCCCAAGCTAGGCTACCTCCCAAGCTAGGTATCTGTCAAGGTAGACTAGGCCCATTTGAACTACAACTGGAGGCCATGTACAAAACCAGATCTCATTACACTGTGTTGTCAAACTGTTAATGGTTATTGACTTTGCAAACTGCACAGCACTGTTCATTCTGTGACTGTACATAACAAAAAAGTGCAGCAAAGTTTAATTTAGTTTCATTCTTCAGAAAGTTCAAGAATGTTCAAAGTTGTAAATGTTAGAAATCATGAATTGTGTTTATTGTTGAAAAGTTTTGGTTAAAAGCTCTACCCCCCCCCCCCCCCCCCCAGTTTTTAATTAAGATTCTTGACCTAAGATTGTTCCTTTTCATTCTACTTATCTGTGTGTGTGGGTGGGTGTGTGAAAATGCAGATGTGGTGTGCCTGTGTGTGTAGCCATCTTCTTTTGTGAGCGTTTGTCGGAGCTCACATACTTCAGACGGTCATGTAAGTGGTTTTTTGTTTTGTTTTGGTTCTTCATTAACAGTTCATTCAAAGTATTTATTTATCTTCATTGTTGGGATCTGATTTTCTTTGTTGGATGTTTGTACTTTAATACTCCAATCCTTGGAAATTTGTTTTTGTTTGTTTCTGTTTTTTTTTCTTTTCTTTTTTTTTTGTTTGTTGCAGCAGTGCTTTAATATTGTTGTGTCTCAGTAAAGTTGTACAACAGTTTGAACAGTTGCTGATGGTGTTCTGTACTCATTTAATCTGCCTACATGTTGGCTGGTTTTGTCTACTCTCACTTAAGGCAAGGGGAGGTAAGGTAAGGTAATGTTGACTATAGCCCAGCTGACAGCAGACGGCCATATCAGGGCTGTCACCATGTTGAAGTCAGCTCACAAGTCCTAAAAAAAAAAAATCACAAATCTTTAAAATTCACCTTCTAAAAGTGCACCAGAAACTTTGTTAAAAATCTTTTGTCCATAAAATCTTATATCAGATGAAAAATGTAAATCTCTTTCAGAAACCCAAGGGGAAGGAAGAAATACTTGAAGGAACATTTGTTCGGAATTCTGTCCCCTTTCTGTCTTGTGCCCAATGATGGATGCTTTCTTTACTGGTCAGCTTTTATTGAGGTTAGGTTCTAAAAAGTTTGAGCTTCATCCTGTATGATGCTATTTTAGCCTGACATCTCATTAACTCACTGTCAATGCTAAGGTGTCCATTGTCTGTTGCAGTTACTGGCCATTGAAAATAAAAGTAGAGTGACTAGGCTACCAAAAAGACAAATTACACTATGATTAAACAAACCATGTCTCTTTTGTTAAAATGTCTGTTCTGACTGGTGGCCAAATAACTGGTCTTGAATTCTCTTGCTTCAATTCCCACCTGCAGTCGCAGTGTTTTGAATGAGGACACGCTTTTTGGTTGAAAGTTTTGAATTCTCTTGCTTCAATTCCCACCTGCAGTCGCAGTGTTTTGAATGAGGACACGCTTTTTGGTTGAAAGTTTTTGCAATAATGACATGCTTCAAAGTTCATATTTAAAAAAAAAATAATGACATGTTTCTAGTTGACAGTTTTTGAAATAATGACATCCCCTAGTTGATAGTTTTTGAAATAATGACATGATTCCAAGAGCTAGTTTGAAATAATGACATGCTTTCTGGTTGATAATTTTTTAAATGTAATTTTTGAAATAATGACTTGCCCTCTGGGTTGATAATTTTTGAAATGTAGTTTTTGAAATAATGACATACTTTCTAGATGATAATTTTCTTTAAATGATATACTTCTATGTTGAGAGTTTCTGAAATAATGATACACAGAAATACTATTCTGACAGTTTTTGAAATAATGATATGCTTCTAGGTTGACAGTTTTTGAAATAACTATAGACTTCTAAGTTGACACCTAATTATACTTGAAAATACTTATCGTTAATAATAATTCTGAACTCTGGATTTCACGTGTAAAAAAAATCCTGCCTGGATTTCAGCTGCTTCATACTTGCCATCTTCTACACAATGTCATGATAGATGTACTATTTTGCATACATCGGAAGAGTATTTTTACATACGCTTTAGGATGTGGTCCCATGTATTACGCATGCATTATGGCATTGTCAGATAAAATCTGTTATGATGATACTGGAATGACCAAAAAAAAAAAAAAGAGACTTCTGGGGAATCAGGATTTGCAGTCCCTCGTGTGCATGGTTTTCTAATGCATTTCTCCCCTTCCCTGGCAGTGGTGAGATAAATCATACAACTGCCCGAGACTAGCATGGTGTAACTGCTCCTAGTTTCACAGCAAGTAGTTTCACTTCAGTTATACATAGCAGTCATATCTATCTATCTATCCATATTTCTGCATTTTCCTGCAAACTCACAGCAATTAGTTTCACTTCAGTTACACATTGCGTCATATCTATCTATCCATCCATGTACCTACAGTTCCCTGCAAACCCACTAACCTTGCTCATTTTTCACTGCAGTCTTCCCTTGATTCAGTCCAGTTTTTCATTGGCCTGTCCACGAGAGATAGTCTTCAGCACAGATTCTATACGCTTCAGGCCTGCAGCAGAGAGATGGAGTCCAATTCTTTAGCCAACAAACAAACGATAAAAACCACATGCACTTACCATAAAAGCATACCACGGATACCACATCATTCATCCTGCCCTTTTTGAGGAACACCACTTCATTCTTTCTACGCTTTTTTCCCCAGAATACAGCAATGCCATATTCCTGTTGGTGCCTTTTGGGAACGGTGAGAACACCTTGTTGCTGCTGTCTGGGGACCCCCATCACCACTGTACAAATCTTTGACAGATGAAAGCAACTCACCTCTCCTCCCACAAGCTACTTATCAGTGCAAGGGTACACTGGAAATGCAATGTATCAGTGCAGTGGCATATTGGTAATGGGATTTATCAGTGCAGGGACATACTGGTAATGGGATTTATCTGTGCAGGGACATATTGGTAATGGGATTTATCAGAGCAGGGACATATTGGTATTTGGATTTATCGAAGCAGGGACATATTGGTAATTGGATTTGTCAAAGCAGGGACATATTCGTAATAGGATTTTTCTGTGCATGGACATATTGATGATGAGATTTATTAGTACAGGGACATATTGGTAATGGGATTTACCTCTGCAAGGACATATTGGTAAAGAGATTTATCAGTGCAGGGACATACTGATGAGATTTATCACTGCAGGGACATATTGATAACGAGATTTATCTGTGCAGGGACATACTGGTTACGGGATTTATCAGTGCAGGGACATTGTGGTAATGGGATTTATCTGTCCAGAGATGTATTGGTAATGGGATTTATCAGTGCAGGGACATAGTAAGGTAAGGTAATGTTGCTTATAGCCCAGCCGACTGCAAAGGGCCACATCAGGGCTGTTGCCACGTTAAAATCAACTCACAAGTCATAAAAAAAAATTAAAAGAAAAAAAAACAAAAACTTTCACACATCTCTTTAAATGACAACTTCTAGAAACGCACCAGAAACTTCGTTAAAAATCTTTCTTCCGTAAAATCTTAAATCAGATGAAAAATGTTAATCTCTCTCAAAAACCCAAAGATCACGTCAGGTGGGACATCTCTGAACAGGATTTTCATGGACTCTGCTGTAAAATGTTTGTGTCTCACATCGTGCAAGTCCCAACACCCTAAAAGAATATGTTTCATTGCGAGTGGCACATGACATGGAATGCACCACGGAGCTTCTTCACTCTTTAAAAGGTATGAATGGGTAAAATACGAATGGCCGGTGTGCAGCCGGCACAGAACTGTTTCTTCTTTACAACCACCAGACGTAGATGAGAGGAACTCCGTAAGGTTTGGACGGATCTGAAAGAGTTTGTGATCCGTCTGTGTATTCCAATCCTCCTGCCAGAGGTCTCTGACATAATCGTTAATTTTGGGTTTCAGATCCGAGCAGGGAATATTTATGTTGGACAATTTCTCTGTTATGGCATTCTTGGCTAAACGATCAACCATTTCATTCCCTCCGATGCCAACATGACCAGGAACCCAAGCCAGAATAATGTTGTAACCCTCCACTTTCAACTTGGTAAAAAGTTCAAAGAAGTGTAAGAGTTCTGGATGCTGAAGGTTGCGGCCAGCTATGGCCTCCAAAGCTGACAGTGAATCTGACAGAACCAGAAAGTCCCTCTTCTTAGATTGTGAGATTATCCTCAGTGCCAGAACCAGAGCTGTAAGTTCAGCAGAGTAAGCAGAAGCATCTGAAGGAATATGTTCTAATAGTATCTGAGAAGGAGCACCAGGGCAATAGGCTGCACATGCCACTCCATCTTCAGACTTGGAACCGTCAGTGAAAATTTTCCGATAGGATGGGAATTTTGAACAGAGGTCAGCTCAGCATACAATGCCTTGTATGCCAGAGAGCTGGTACATTCATTGCGAAAAGCTGCAAGATCAAAACGAATCTGTGGTATGAAAAAGGTCCATGGAGGCTGATCTGGAAACTGGAAAAATCGGACACAACTCCTAGGTCTAGACCTGCATTCCGCGCGTGAGGCTGCATACGAAGACCAAACGGCGGAATACAGTTAGGGTTGTTTTCAAATTTGCTTTGAAACTGAGGGTCAAAGACACAGTCATAGGCAGGGTTCTCCGGTTCCGAGAACAGTCTGATATAGTATTTCAAAGACAGTTTCAGCCTGCGGTTGGACAGTGAAGGTTCACCTGGGATTCATCAGTGCAGGGACATGTTCAGTTGGTAATGGGATTCATCAGTGCAGGGACGCACTGGTAACCCCACAGGACAAAGTAAAAGGACCATCAATACTGCCGTTATGTTATAAGTAATGAGAATAACTACAGGTCAAGGAGACAAAGCAAAGTAACCACTGATAAACATGGGGAAGGTAGAGGAACCACTGGTAACTGGGGGGAAGGTAAAGGAACTATCAGTAATCAGGAACAAGGTAAAGGAACCACTGGTAATCAGGGACATGGTAAAGGGACCACTGGTAATCACAGACATGGTAAAGGAACCACTGGTAATCAGAGACATGGTAAAGGGACCACTGGTAATCATAGACAAGGTAAAGGGACCACTGGTAATCAGGGACAAGGTAAAGGAGCCATTGCTAACCGGGGACAAGGTAAAAGGACCACTGATAATCACAGACAAGGTAAAAGGGCCACTGGTAATCAGGGACAAGGTAAAAGGGCCACTGGTAATCAGGGACAAGGTAAAAGGACCACTGGTAATCAGGGACAAGGTAAAAGAACAATTAGTAATCTGGGACAAGATAAAAGTACCATTGGTAATCACACACAAGGTAAAGGGACCACTGGTAATTAGGGACAAGGTAAAGGGACCACTGGTAATCAGGGACAATGTAAAAGTACTATTAGTAATCAGGGCAAGGTAAAAGAACTACTGGTAATCACAGACAAGGTAAAGGAACCATTGGTAATCATGGACAAGGTAAATGTACCACTGGTGATCGGAGACAAGGTGAATAAGCCACTGACAATGGGACTAGATAAGGTACCTTTGGTAACGGGGATGCATGCCAGTTAAAGTAATGGGTGAAAATGGAGTTGGGATCTGTAACATCTGTAGCAGTCTACCTCCCAAAGCTCTTTATCTAACACACACCATGGTCGATCAGAAAGATAATAAACTAGGGGGAAAGTCATTGAAGAAAAGGAGAAAGTCGTCTGCAGATTTGATGCGGAGAGGTCAACAGGTGACGTGGACCACAACTATCAGCAGATGCTACAACATGCTGATTAACACAAGCCTTGCTACAGTGTCCAGCAAATGACATAACAAAGACACGTCAGCAGACACTATGGCATGCACAGCCAGCCAGCTACTTTGACAGATGAAAGTCAGTTGACACCGTGACACTCAAAAGGTCAGCAGATTCACAAAGATCAGCGGGGACACTCAAAGGTCAGCAGATTCACAAAGATCAGCGGGGACACTCAAAGGTCAGCACATTCACAAAAGTAAGCGGGGACACTCAAAGGTCAGCAGATTCACAAAGATCAGCAGTGACACTCAAAGGTCAGCAGATTCACAAAGATCAGCAGTGACACTCAAAGGTCAGCAGATTCACAAAGATCAGCAGTGACACTAAAAGGTCAGCAGATTCACAAAGATCAGCAGTGACACTCAAAGGTCAGCAGATTCACAAAGATCAGCGGTGACACTGAAAGGTCAGCAGATTCACAAAGATCAGCAGTGACAAAGGACAGCAAATTCACAAAGATCATCAATGACAAAGGTCAGCAGATTCACAAAGGTCAGCAGTGACAAAGGTCAGCAGTGACAATCCAAGGTCAGCAGATTCACAAATATCAGCAATGACACTCAAAGGTCAGCAGATTCACAAAGATCAGTGATGACACACAAAGGTCTGGAGATGGGAATAAACATTCCATACCAACCTAATGCTCCCCATGCAAATTCATTGTTTTCCTTTCGCACCCTTCTCCTGTCTAGTTTCCTTGTCGATTCCTGTCTTCAGCAACAAATTAATCATTGGTGCCAGACACCATGCCGCAGTGGTTAGCATCAGGGATTGTGGGCCAAGTGGTGAGTTTTATTCCCCTCCAAGCTATTTAGTGGTGGCATTTTTCTGCCTGACTAGCTCCTACCCAAAGTGTGTTAGCTATAGGCTCAGATGCAAAGACTGAAACCACACAGTCGAATTTCATCCACTTAATGGTTATGTCTCCGACAGAGTAGCTCAGATTTCCTAACTAAACACTGCAAGTGTCTGTATTTCTTGGCTTGGCCTGGCCGATGCCGGGATGCGTCATGAAAGCAAGTGTAGAGCACAGCCCTGCAATGTAGTTCGCTGGCTGAATTGGTACTCCAAAGCACAAAATCTCAACTCCTGTTGCCCTTTGTAACCTGCTCTCGTGGTGACCTGTTTGGAATTCCTGTCCACATCCATGCCCTTTGGGGGTTCGTGTCAAGGTCATTAGTACTGGCAACTTCACAGGGGCCGTTACTCAAAGGATGTTGTACCCTCCAGAGAGGAACGCACATGTTGGCTCCGCAACAAAGTAATTAGTGTTGTCAATATGGGAATTAACAGGTCGTGTTCTGTGTTAGCTGGGATCAGAGCAGGCACAACTGAACTCCACTGAAGGGACTCGGCAGCAGTGCAGTGTTTCCTCTGGTGGGTTGCCTTATGATGACTCGATGATATCCAGCTGTGGGAATGCCAGTACTGGGACTTCGAAGGGACGGGTCAGCTGTTACTGTGAATGGGGAGATGGAATGTGCAGCGTGGTACAGAAGATGACAATTAGCCCTCAATCCCACCCCCCCCCCCCCCCCCCCCACCCAATAATTATCAGTGGCTATGCGTATCCAGTATTTGTCCATAAAATTCAAGGAATGCCTTGCAGTCTTCATTCCTTCGTGTCAATTTATCAACTTTGCACAGAACTGACCCAGCTGCTCCACAGTTGGGGTAATTCTTTTTAACATATGTGATTGAAGCACTCACCTTCGAAGACATTGGTCTCATTGGAGGCAAAGACAATGCGGAACCAGCCAGGCGTAGCACAGTAACTCTGTTTCCCTGGCATCACATAGACCCGTGCCTCCATGAACCTCAGGAACAGTTCCTCCTCTGCTTGGAAGGTCTGCTCTGGCATGAACTGAAATCAGGAATTCCAGGCTGATACTGCTACTCATCTGAATCCGAAGTTAAAAGCAAGCTGAACACCCTTTTTGTGCGACAGCTTACAGCTCCTTTAACAATACCGTAAGGCGTAACCAAACTTCACGCTAACTTTACTTAACTCAATCGAGACGCGTCGGAATGGTATTCCAATGCCTTTACTTTCCGCTCAGGTCGTGTTGGGTGTATTCTTTCGACAGGCACATTTTCGAATCATATATCAAGAAAACTATTAAATGTACTGTCATACAGCCAAATTAAATTCAGTTTGATATTTTCCCACCCACTGATTATTTATTTTAAATCGCTGAAGACTAGTTGTTGATTTCTTATTTTTTCCCCTTTCTAAGTTGGCAAATCCTACGCGACTTGAAGAAAATGGCGGCCCCATTTACTGCAACTCAAATGAATTAACAGAAGTAAATCCAGCTTCTGGTAGCTGTCACTATGGTGCAGGGATAGATAGATAGTTATAAAGGACAAGCCCTTTCCACCATAAAGAGGTGATATCAGAGCTATACACTGATTACATGACTTGAGTTATACAAACACATATGCAATCTGCAACCTTAAAATGTAAAAAAACAACTAAATCTTATAAAAAATGTTCATATCTCTTAAAAACTGAAATACCACAGATACTTGCACATTTCTAAAAAGCTCACCAAGTGACATCTTATCAAAATATTTTCCTCTGATCTCACCGAGATCATCACACTCAGTCAACACATGCTTAAGAGTCTATACACAATTGCATGCAAAACAATGTGGGCCATCTTCTCCTTTAAAAGGAAAGAATGAGTAAGATAACTATGTCCAATATGCAGTCTACTTAAAACACATTCTTCTTTCCTGGTTTTGCAAACCAAAGGTAACCATTCGGACAAGTCTGGCAATATCTCATGGAGTTTGTTTTCCGATTCCAAATATCTTGCCAACGTTTCTTTACAAACTTATTTATTGGTGCTTTAATGTCCGGATATGGTAACCAATGGGATCGCTTGACAGGATCATTTAATGCTTTCTTTGCTTGTCTGTCCGCTATCTCATTGCCCGTAATACCGCAGTGGCTAGGGACCCACCAAAACACAACTTCTTTATCTGGTAACACGTCATTTCAGCGCCATCATTTCAGCGCCACCATTTCAGCGCGGCGTCTTATCAGCGCCGTACATTTCAGCGCGGAACATTTCAACGTCGTACATTTTAGCGCCGTACATTTCAGCAGGGGGGGGGGGCATTTGTTTTATGCGGTTTAAGTGATGTGAGTGATCATTCATTTATCCGGTTGTGAGTTACAAATCGTGATGTGAGTGATCTTAAGTGATGGCCGAAATTTACCAGAGTATAAGGAAGAAGGATAAGATTTTCTTTGATGGATACTCATCGGTTTGACAAACTGAGTGGCAAAGATCCAGCCTTGTCGTTTTGGCGATGTGATGTTGACGGCTGCAAAGCAAGGATCCACATGAAGGCAGGTGACGTCGTTCAGGAGAGAGGAGAGCATCTTTCACACGCTCCCAACATTCCTAAGATAGAAGCTGCCAAGGCAGTGCATCGAATGAAAGTTCAAGCAAAAGAAACACGGGATGCCACGCGTCAAATTCTGGCTGACATTCACGAAGGACTGTCCCAAGCTACTGTCCCAAGTCTCCCAAGCAAGCAATCAATGACGAGGGCGATTCAACGCGAGAGGCAACGGAACAATCTACCTGTCCTACCAGCCACCCTTGCAGAACTAGGTGAAATCCCAGCAGACATGAAGGTGAAGTGTGTGTGTGTGTGTGTGTGTGTGTACATTTTTAAAGGGGGCACTCGGCTAGTTTCTCACTGATAGTCATGAAGGTGAGGTATGTGTGTGTGAGCTATTTTCTCTCTCTCTCTCTGCCTCCCCCCCCCCTTCTCTCTCTCCCTCTCTCTTTCTGTCTCCCTCCCTCTCTCTGCCCCCCTCTCTCTCCCTCTCTCTTTGTCTCCCTCTCTCTCTCTCTCTGCCCCCCTTCTCTCTCTCTCCCTCTCTCTCTTTGTCTCCCTCCCTCTCTCTCTCTCTCTGCCCCCCCTTCTCTCTCTCCCCCCCTCTCTCTCTCTCTTTTTGTCTCCCTCCCTCTCTCTCTCTCCTTTCCCCCCCACAATAAATAATATTGTGCCATACACATAAAAATGTCTTCCACATACTTTGATGAAAGGAATCCTTTTTGAGTCAAAGGTTCTCTCTGACGGAACCCCTTTTCTGGCGTATGACTCTGGTCCAGGGGCGGACAGGATTCTCATTTTCGCTACACCCGATGGTCTTCAGTTGCTGTTTGAGCAGAGACACTGGTTCGCTGACGGGACATTCAAGACGGCTCCTGGGTTCTTTACTCAAATGTACTCGCTTCATGTACTTTACATGGAAACGACCATTCCGGTAGTTTTTGCCCTGCTCCCAAGCAAGTCACGTGCCACGTACGATAGACTTCTTCAAGCTTTGGAGACGCTCAAACCAGGAATTGCGCCAAGCACGCTGATGACAGACTACGAAAAAACTGCGATCTCAGCATTCGGTGCAGCTTTCCCTGGATTGGAGGTAACGGGTTGCCACTTCCATCTGGCACAGAACGTCTGGTGTCACATTCAAGACAATGGACTCTCAAATGACTACAAAAACGACGAAAATTTCGCGAAATTGATGAGAATGCTGCCAGGTTTAGCATATCTGCCTCCTGGAGACGTCGAGCATGCCTTCGAAACTGTCTTTGATCCTACTACATCGCCTTTTTATGACGTACGTGGCCAACCAGTATTTGACTACTTCGAGGACACATCTCGAGGGCAGACCTCGTCGTCGTGGCCCCCGTCACCCACCACTTTTCGAAATGGGAATGTGGAATGTGCATGACCGAGTCCTTTCGGATGCAGCGAAGTCCAACAACAGTGTGGAAGGATTTCACAACGCTTTCCAGAACCACGTAGGGGCGTACTCACCAACTTTGTGGAAGCTCATTGCAGTCCTCAAAAAAGAGCAAGCGATGGTTCAAGCTGACGTTACGCGTCTTATTGGAGGTCAGGCTCCTGCCCCGAAGCAGCGAAAGTACAAAGACTTACAAAAGCGTGTGAGAACCATAATCCTGCAGTACAATGCAGGTGATCGTTCTCTCTCATGGACACGATGGGACTTGCATTTGCGTTCATGTTTTAGGCCAACTAGGCATGTTTTACAATGGAGAGACACCAAGTGATTTTAGTGATTTTAATGGACACCATGGGTTTTAGATGATTTATCATTAAAGTTCAACTTGTTCAAAAAAAATGTGATTAGCTAGTTTATGTGTTTAGCTAGTTCTCTCTCTCTCTCTCTCTCTCTCTATCTCGTTTGGCCGTTTGGCGCTGAAATGTACGGCGCTGAAAACTCACCACGCTGAAAAGGTGGCACTGAAATGGTGGCACTGAAGTGTCATGGAACCTCTTTATCTACAGGGAGTTCGGTTAAAAGTTCTAAAATGGATATTAACTTGGGATGGTCACAAGTTGACGATTTAAGAGCTTGTAAAGCTGAGAGAGAATCGACTACTATAACAAAAGACTTTCGAGTTGAACTTTGCACAGTCTTTAAAGCCAAGTATAGTGCTTCTAATTCTGCAGTAAAAATAGGAGAATGGTCTTTCAGACGAAAAGAACGAGAATGGCCCGAAGCAGAAGTCGATGTTGCAGCAACTTTCTCTTCCAATTTGGTACCATCCGTATAGGTAAATGTTCGACGTTTATGTTTCTCTTTCTTTTCTAAAAAAAGGATGTTTATAAATCTCTGGACTTCTTGTTTCTTTCTTATAAGCAGAGAGAGAAAAATCTATTTGTGGAGTTACCAGTTTCCATGGCGGGACACCAGCAACAGTAAGGTCATCAACATCCACTAAATTTATGTTAGCCTCTTTGAAATAGTCCTTTACTCTCTGGCCAAAAGGAGGAGTCAACGTAGATGCTTCAAACAGGCTGGCAGGTGGAGGTTCAAAAACACAAGAGTAGGCTGGATTCTCTGGGGAAGTCTTCAACACTGGGAAAGGCTGTAGGGGGGAGAGGTCGCAGCTTCAAATCCCAGTATGCAGCAGTGAACAACAGAGATTTTCATGACATGGATCTGTCGGTTAGTCTGTCAGCAAGGTTACGCAGAAACTACACAACCAAATTTAACCAACTTTGGTGGAGAGATGGAAGGTGGCACATGGACAGACTCATCCAAGTCTGGAATGTCTCCAGATTTAAGGCGCATCCAGAGGGTTTTTTTTTTGTTCTCTTCTTGTGAGACGGGGCAATTTTCGATGTGTGTGTGTGCGTGTCAGTGGGATAGGGGATTTTTCAATTGTGCGTGTGTGTGTGTGTGTGTGTGTGTGTGTGTGTGTGGGCGCGTGCCTACTTGTGTGTAAATATATCAATTCATGGATCTCACTCGGGGGGGAGGGGGGATCTGGCCCGTTACATGCACTGACCTAGACAAACTCATGAGATGGGGTACAGTTCCTGACCTGAATCTAGATGCTGTCAGCCAAGCGACATGAGAAGAGGGGGAAGGGATGTTCAGTCAGTCTTTGCACAGTAACCAGTGGAGCTAGAAACCCACATTTCTACCACCCCAGTGTACCCGAGACAATGACGATCCCGTATTTTTTTTCTTCTCAGCTCTACCAAGAGATATACGTTTTGCAGAGCTCTATCAAGAGACACACAGTGCACTCTGTTTTTTTTTTTTTTCATAGATTGATTTAACCTTCACTGGATGGCGTTTTTTACTACACAGACCCGATCGTGCGGGTTACCCAAGACCCACACATTTTGTAGAGGCTCTTCCCTGTTGTTTATCCCTATTCAGATCGCGTGGGTCTTGTATGACCCACACCTGATAAAGGGCAGTTCAGCAACTTATTCCTCACCCGATGGCGTGGGTCTGGTGCGACCTATTAAAATGTATAGGTCCTGGGGTTACTGTGACCGATTACACTGATATTCGACTGTGCCCAGACATGAAATGTCAGTGACCTACAGCTATTAAGATCGTTGAGGAGCTCCTAAGATTTCGAGAGCATAGCTCTATCCGTTCATAAGATGTGATGCTTTTATAGAGTCACTAGGTCATGGAAGACCAAGGAAGCACGGTAAAGGTTAAAAGAACTGTTCAACATTGGCAAAGGTCTGCGCTCTCCTGGCTGCCTCTCTTGTTCTGATTTAGCTCTGCTTTCTTTAGAGATCATTGTGCATGTTGTCAGTGAGACTGCCACTTACCACTGCCTATGACGTCACTACAATGAAGCAACCCTCTCTTATCATACTGAACAAGGGTTTTTCAGCAGAGAGAGAGAGAGAGAGAGGGAGAAAGACATTCACAACGCCAAGATTTTATTCCACAAATCTCATGCATTTTCTTTCCAAACGATCTCGCCTTTATGGGTAGAAATGACAACACAAACACCATTCAACATTCCACACGTGCGTGCACACAAATTTCACCCAACCTTACTCACACACACACACACACACATACATTTCATCCAGCCTTCCACAAGCACATACACACGCACACATTTCACCCAACCTTTCACACGTGCACACGCCCGCGCACACGCACATTTCACCCAAACTTCCACACGCACACACAAATTTCATCCAACCTTTTACCCACTCGCCCATACACACACAAACAAGCAACAGACATCACACACACAAACACAGACACACACCCACACACAGCAAAAAGCGTGACCCACCTTGGAGAAGTCGGCCCAGATGAAGATGCCGGCCTTGGAGGGGTGAACGGTCACGCCCATCTTGGTCAGCTTGGAGCAGGCCGCCTTGAAGATGACCGCCAGCCGTTTGTGGCAGGTGGGGAAGTACACCTCGTCCAGCCACTCTGACCAACACACACACAACGGTCAGCAACTGGTCATCGACACACACAGATACACACACACCCCCACAGACAGACACACACACACACACTGAGAGAGAGAGGTTTCAGTTTCATCAACGAGGTGTCACTGCGCGAGGACCAGCTAGTCCATGTACGCTACAGCACATCTGCTGAAGTTTGCAGACCACACTGTGCATAATTTAAAGCTGATGGACAAACGAGTTAATGACTATGATGAGAGAATTTAACATGAGGATCTCATGGCCATGACCTGGCAGATGTCTTACCTAAACATGTTTTTTTTAGCCCTACAGCTGTGCAGAGAGAGAGAGAGAGAGAGAGAGAGAGAGAGAGAGAGAGAGAGAGAAAGTTCACTTTAGCAGGCTGGAAACAGGGTGGCTATGCTGATTGGACTATCCTACAAGGACATCAGATTTTTTAAAATTTCATTTATTTGTTCATTTATTCATTTATCTATAATTCATTTATTTATCTACTTATTATTACTTTTTTGGCTGCTGTCAATCTTCCATTTCCCCATATGTTGTATCATACACCTAAGCAGCACATTGCAGCCACCACGTACACCTTCACATAAAAAAAACAACAAAATACCCAACAACAAAAAACAAAACAAGTCACAAATGAATGCCTCCCAACCTTGCAATCTGTGACGCTACCTATTGCCTCCCCCCCTCCCCCCCGATAGCAGCTTGTCTGGAAACAAGACCGGTCCAATGGCCCAACGAGAAATGTCCCAGCCTTTGTCCGATAGCCAGTCATATATCCAGGGACCATTATCAGCAGAACGAGAAATGTTCCGGTGGCGTCGGATTGCCCTTCAGTGTCTGTTCCATGTCATCAACAACGCTATTTGCTGTGACTTTCTTTGCTACGTGCATGTGGAGAGAATTGGTCAGGGTCTGAAGACATCAGATCAGAGACAGAAGGAACCACACACACACACACGCACGCATGCACACAAGCGCGTGTTGCGTGCGCGCACACACACGCACAGACACACACAACCGTCCGGAATCACTTTAAGTGGGAAGACGTTAAATTGAAGAACACTCGCACACACACACACATACGCTCGAACACACACACACATGCTCTCTTTCTTTCTCTCTCTCTCACTCTCACACACACAGAGACTGACCGTGGTCGGCCATCAAGAGCTGCAGACGTCGCTGCATGAGGGGCGAGGTGAGATGAAAGATGCCCAGAGTGGTGGCGAACTCTATGACCTGCCTGTTGGCCGTGTACAGCACCCCGCACCGGTACCCCGACAACCCCAGATCCTGCACGCAGTCACACACACACACAGGAGATTATGAGAGGGGTAGCGGGGTTACAGGAGAGACTCCCCCCACCCCACCAAACACCTTGTGAAAACAAAATCCCCAAACGAGCTGATCAGTGTTGACGGTAAAATAAGAAATGTCACATTCTCTGCAATAAGTTGGAGCCACCCACCGTCCTCCTCCTGTTCGCAGAAATCCGTGTGCTCAGAAGTGATCACTTTCTTTGTGTGCGTTTGGGATCTTCTTGCGTGGTGGTGTGTGTTGTGTATGTGTCACATTGTGTGCGTCGGGTCAAGTCAAGTCAAAATTATCTTTATTGAGGGTTAAAGAATAAAGCTTTACAGCTTTTTTTCATCGGCCCTCACGAAAAGAATCATAATCTTAAAGAAATCGTGTGTGTGTGTGTGTGTGTGTGTGTGTGTGAGTGTGTGTGTGTACATGCGTGTGCGTAAGCGCACATGTGCATGCATGCTGAGTGCACGACATGTGAGAATATGTTAGCGACTGAATCTTCACGCCTCTTTCCCTCCCCATCTGTCCCAACCATTCTTCGCGTGCCCAATTATTGGTCCTGTGAGACGACATTGAACTGAACCCCAGCTCCCCCAGGCCCACCCCCCATTCCCATTTTCTCTGTGGTGTCCACTGCACCCACCTTGCTCACCCCCCACAGCAGGTGCACGCGCTGGGGGTCGGGCAGGGGGAGGGAGAGGATGCTGCGGAAGGTGGTGTTCTTGTCGAAGACGGACAGCCCGTAGATCTCGTCCGATATCACATGCAGGCCGTGTCTGTGAACACAGCAATATGAGGGCAAAGGTCAACAACAGCAACAGCAGCACAGCGGATGAAAGGTTTATGGCCTTTGACAGAAAAGTCAGCTGCAAAGTGAGGTGACTGCGTGACAGAAAAGTCAGCTGCAAAGTGAGGTGACTGCGTGACAGAAAAGTCAGCTGCAAAGTGAGGTGACTGCGGGCGGAAATTGAAAAAAATTTCAGAAGGAACTTGAAACAACTCCGCCAGCTGATATAGACAAACAAATTACAAGACAAAAACATGACGCGGTTTGCCTCTTACGTCTTAATGCCCATCTTGCGCCGAATATAAGAAGATAAGCGACTGCTCGTTCTTCACTTTCGTTACCCCGAGTGTTGTTTGTCTTGCCTGAAGAAGACCTAAGAGGTTGAAACGCGCCGCGTTTTTTGGTCTTGTGCTTCGTTTGTCCCATTTAAACTTTATGACAGAAAAACCAAGACAGCAAGAGAGTGTGTGATTGGGGGCGTTTGGTAATGTGTCAGTAGGCTCCTCATAACAGGCTAAAGTAAACAACACACTCTTATAGCATAGTGATATTTAGATACAACCTGGACTGAAGAGGGGGAAGAAAAAACAATAGCAGTAACGAACAAATCTGCTGCACTTCAACTGTATACTCATTTTGTTATTTTGTTTCTTTTTACTCAGCAACATATTCTTTTTCGTTCTTGTCTTCTTTCCTTCTTCCTCTTCTTTTTTCCTTCCTTCCTTTCTTTCTTTTTCTCTGTCTGTCTGTTGTTTTCTTTGTATAAGCAGCACATTATCAGAGTGAGTGTGCCAGTACACCACACATTTGAACATGAACAAACCCAGACAGTTTGTATCAAACGCCGAAACACTAAAATCAGCAAGAATGTGTCCATTTGTAAGATAACATACAGACTATGCATGGTGTGTAAGAGACTGGTTGTAAAAAAAAAAAATCAAAATAAAAGAAAAAGAAACTGAAATTAAAAAAAAAAAAAAAGCTAGTAGTGGAATTTTTTTTTCCGTTTTTTTTTTTTTTTTTTTTTTTTTTTGCAGATGAAGAGGACAGTGTGAAGCACCAAAGAATGAAGAGGTGGATTTCGGCCTTTGGAGGTAAAAAAAAAAAAAAATCTGCTGCACTTTAATAATCCTTTATCACGAAATATTTTACGCTAAGTGAAGTGGTGACTGTTAATCAATGTAGATCACACGGGTGCACTTTGGTTCTAAACAGACAAAGGCACCAGACACTTTGGAGGTACTGATTTCTGAGTCAACAAAACACAAAATGAACTTCAGTTTCATTAGCAAATGTATCCAATGGGCAAGAGCATATTCCATGGTTACGAGATGTGTCGAGCTTTTTTTTTTTTTAAAACATCAAACCTACTATTTACCACTCTGAAGATCACTCAACCATTTTTGCCGCCAGCAGCTGATGTTATCATGAGAGAGAGAGAGAGAGAGAGAGAGAGAGAGAGAGAGAGAGAGAGAGAGATTACACATTCACTTCATGGCCATGAACAAAGCAGGACGTTTGGTGAAGTTAATGAAACTGTCAATGAACGTAAGTGCCTTTCCAGACCTATACCAATCTGCAAAAGAAACGCAAAAATGGGATTTGAACGGCTTTAAATATCTTCATGAGCCCAACCGATCCATGAAATAAAATTTTTGAAATCAACAAACGTCACCGATTCAGTGTACGAGCATAGCAAGCTGAAAAGACTCGTGAAATAAAATGATAAAATATCACATCATTTCACTGAATAAATGAATAGGCGTTCGTTTTCATTTGATAAGAGTGCAGGTGATTCTTTGCCTGGGTGCGCCCCTCTGGAGGCAGTCACTGATGGGCGTGTCCACCATGGGCATTCTTAACATCCTCACAGCGATATGGCATGGACTGGACAACATGGACGACAGTCTGCTCTTTAATGATGATGTTCTGTGGTCGATTTTTTTTTTTTTTTTCGTGGCTGTATCAGATCTTCAATCCTGACGCCATGATGAAACCCAGTCTTTTCGAGGTCTTAACAGCTGCCCCAAAACTGCATCCACAGCTCTGCACCCTCTGGCCAGGTTTGACGCCATAGCAGAACGTCATGGACTGGACAGTGTTGGAGGGTGTGTCTGGGGTCTGAGATGCAGTACCACACAAACATTCATCTGTGTGGGCAATCTTAATTCGGCTGAGATGACAAGATCGACAAGCAGTGGTCCCACAACATGAACGCTTGTCGGCCACAATCACGTGCTTCACACAATTAGTAAACCAAGGCGACTCTTATTCACGCGTTTTTACCAACAGGTTTTGAATAGCTGTTAAAATCAAAAGTTTCACAGCCAAATCATGGTAGGTGCAATAAACTATTAGAAGTTTGCCATGTCCGGAGCACAGCATAATGGAAAGCGGAGCCATTCCCCCTCCTAAGCTGCTTTAACCTTCTCTAGCCCGAGTCTGGTGTCTGTTCACAGCTGGGTGGTCAGAGAGGGTTTTCACGCTTCTTAGTATGAGAAAAATTCAGCCAGACTTAAAATCTGTAGGAATCACACACGCACGCACATGCACACGCAAATCAGAGATGGAGGAGACAGGTTCTCTAGCGGTGTGCTCACCTGCAGGCGAAGTGGAGCAGCTCTGTGATGAAGTGCACAGAGTATACGTCCCCCAGAGGGTTGTTGGGGTTGATCAGCAGGATGGCCTTCACCTTCTTCCCCCGAAAACGAAACACCCACCACCTGAACCACCTGCAAAGTAGTCATCATCTTCTTCCCTTGAAAACACCCCCACCACCACCTGCAAAGCAGCCTTCACCTTCTTCCCCTGAGAACAACCCCCACCACCTGAACCACCTGCAAAGTAGCCTTCACCTTCTTCCCCTGAAAATAACCCCAACAGGTTAACGACTTGGAGAAGTATCGACTACTAGAGACAGTTACTTCCGAGTACTGGGTGAATCGTAACACCCCCCCCTCCCCCACTCCTATATACATGAATGTATTAGACCAGCACATTTGCTCATCTATATATCTATTTATAAAATCAAACTGTCAAGCAAAACACCTAGAATATTAAGTCTCTTTGTGGCGGTCAGAACTGAACAAACGAATCTCCTTATTCTTGGACAGCGAGCGAGAGACAGAGAGAGGGAGGGGGGAGGAGAAGCAGAGAGAACGAGAGAGACAGACAGAGAGACAGACAGAGAGACAGACAGAGAGACAGAGAGAGGGAGGGGGAGGAGAAGCAGAGAGAGAGAGAGAGAGAACGAGAGAGACAGACAGAGAGACAGACAGAGAGACAGACAGACAGACAGAGAGAGGGAGGGGGAGGAGAAGCAGAGAGAGAGAGAGAGGGAGAGGGAGAGAGAGAGATTCTGATTTCGCTTACTTCCATTTATCACGTTCGAGCTTATGAAGATAACTGTCTTTCAAGGCTGCACTTTAAAAAGGAAATCTTTCCTCAGCATTTAGTGCTTTTTATTTTCTATGTTACATAGAAACACCATTCATGGAAATTTCTATAAAAAAAAACAATGGAATGTTCATTTATGCACCTCAGTTCGCGTTTTCTATCCATTCTATATTGCCAATACTCTCTCTCTCTCTTCCATGCTGAACTCTACAACTCCCTTTCACATCTGTAGTGCACATGTTACACAGAAAACCTCACCTGTTCCGTGGCCAGGTTATAGACGGTTTCAAAACTGCTCACCGTCAACTCAAAGTTGGCCTGTCAACAAAATCAATGGTGAAATTCACCTGAGAAGGCAATCATTAATGGATGGATGGTATAATCGACTGACGAGGCAGCCACTAATGAATGGTAATACTAACTGAAGAAGTAGCCATGAGTTCAGTTCAGTGGTTATCTTTAACGTCTGTTCATCATTGATGATATATGACGATATTGAAAAGGCAATCGAGATAACTGAGAATGTCAGTCCAACTGTCTCTGATCACTTTCTCTGACCTCTAACCTCCATTTATGTTAGAATCTAGATTCCCTGTTTAAAAAACAACAACAACAGTGTGTCCAACTGTGACTGGGCAATAACGTGTGCAATATCCATAATACATATGTCACATAAAATATGGTCAATGCTTTCAACACAGGTACCCTTTAAAATGGATGGCAGTCTTGACTGAGGAGTTAGCCTGTAGTGGATGGTAATATTGACTGAGGCAGACCTCAATCCATGGTAATATTGACTGAGGCAGACCTTAATCCATGGTAATATTGACTGAGGCAGACCTTAATCCATGGTAATATTGACTGAGGCAGACCTTAATCCATGGTAATATTGACTGAGGCAGACCTTAATCCATGGTAATATTGACTGAGGCAGACCTCAATCCATGGTAATATTGACTGAGGCAGACCTTAATCCATGGTAATATTGACAGACAGACCTTAATCCATGGTAATATTGACTGAGGCAGACCTCAATCCATGGTAATATTGACTGAGACAGACCTCAATCCATGGTAATATTGACTGAGACAGACCTTCATCCATGGTAATATTGACTGAGGCAGCCCTTAATCCATGGTAATATTGACTGAGGCAGACCTCAATCCATGGTAATATTGACCGAGACAGACCTTAATCCATGGTAACATTGACTGAGGCAGACCTCAATCCATGGTAACAGTGACTGAGGCAGACCTCAATCCATGGTAACAGTGACTGAGGCAGACCTCAATCCATGGTAACAGTGACTAAGGCAGACCTCAATCCAATGTAACAGTGACTGAGGCAGACCTCAATCCATGGCAACATTAACTAAGGCAGACCTCAATCCATGGTAACAGTGACTGAGGCAGACCTTAATCCATGGCAACATTGACTAAGGCAGACCTCAATCCATGGTAACAGTGACTGAGGCAGACCTCAATCCATGGCAATAAGGCAGACCTCAATCCATGGTAACATTGACTGAGGCAGACCTTAATCCATGGCAATATTGACTGAGGCAGACCTTAATCCATGGCAAGATTGACTGAGGCAGACCTCAATCCATGGCAATATTGACTGAGGCAGCCCTTAATCCATGGTAATATTGACTGAGGCAGACCTTAATCCATGGCAATATTGACTGAGGCAGCCCTTAATCCATGGTAATATTGACTGAGGCAGACCTTAATCCATGGTAATATTGACTAAGGCAGACCTTAATCCATGGTAATATTGACTGAGGCAGCCCTTAATCCATGGCAATATTGACTGAGGCAGACCTTAATCCACGGCAATATTGACTGAGGCAGACCTTAATCCATGGCAATATTGACTGAGGCAGACCTTAATCCATGGCAATATTGACTGAGGCAGACCTTAAGCCATGGCAATATTGACTAAGGCAGCCCTTAATCCATGGTAAGACAAGACAAGAAAAGACAAAATTCTTTATTTACGAGGATAATAGATAAGCACTGATGTGCTTTTTTACATCCAGTCCTTGCCCTGAGTAGGGACTACAATATGCAGTGAAATGAAATAATGTAAGAAAGCAAACAAGCAAACAAAGCAGTCATGCAATCATAATGGAACATCAAATGAAAATAGAAGAGAAATGAAAAAAATAATAATAAACAAACAAAAATAAAAAACAGTAATTAAGGGGATGGAGAGAGTGGGGGTGGGGGGGGGCTGAGCAGGGGGAATATATGGAAATGTACTACAACGTACAAACATCAGCATTATAAAAACAGACAGTAAAATGACTGAGTAATACTGACTGAGGCAGCCCTTAATGCATGGCAATACTGACTGTAAAGGGAGCCCTTGATGCATGGTAATACTGACTGCAAAGGTAGCCCTTAATGCATGGTAATACTGACTGAGGCAGCCCTTAATGCATGGTAATACTGACTGCAAAGGTACCCTTAATGCATGGTAATACTGACTGTAAAGGTACCCTTCTTAATGCATGGGAATACTGACTGTAAAGGCAGCCCTTAATGCATGGTAATACTGACTGTAAAGGTACCCTTAATGCATGGTAATACTGACTGTAAAGGTACCCTTCTTAATGCATGGGAATACTGACTGTAAAGGTAGCCCTTAATGCATGGCAATACTGACTGTAAAGGTAGCCCTTAATGCATGATAATACTGACTGTAAAGGTAGCCCTTAATGCATGGTAATACTGACTGTAAAGGTACCCTTAATGCATGGCAATACTGACTGTAAAGGTAGCCCTTAATGCATGGTAATACTGACTGAAGGTAGCCCTTAATGCATGGCAATACTGACTGTAAAGGTAGCCCTTAATGCATGGCAATACTGACTGTAAAAGTAGCCCTTAATGCATGTTAATACTGACTGAGACAGCCTTAACGCATGCTAATACTGACTGTAAGCAGCCCATAATGCATGGTAATACTGACCGAAGTAGCCCTTAATGCATGGTAATACTGACTGTAAAGGTAGCCCTTAATGCATGGTAATACTGACTGTAAAGGTAGCCCTGATGCATGGTAATACTGACTGTAAAGGTAGCCCCTGATGCATGGTAATACTGACTGTAAAGGTAGCCCTGATGCAGGAGGTAGCCCCTGAATGCATGGTAATACTGACTGTAAGGTAGCCCCTGATGCCATGGTAATACTGACGGTAAAGGTAGCCCTGATGCATGGTAATACTGACGGAAAGGTAGCCCCTGATGCATGGTAATACTGACGTAAAGGTAGCCCTGATGCATGGTAATACCGACGGTAAAGGTAGCCCCTGATGCATGGTAATACTGACGGTAAAGGTAGCCCCTGATGCATGGTAATACTGACGGTAAAGGTAGCCCCTGATGCATGGTAATACTGACGGTAAAGGTAGCCCCTGATGCATGGTAATACTGACGGTAAAGGTAGCCCCTGATGCATGGTAATACTGACGGTAAAGGTAGCCCCTGATGCATGGTAATACTGACGGTAAAGGTAGCCCCTGATGCATGGTAATACTGACGGTAAAGTAGCCCCTGATGCATGGTAATACTGACGGTAAAGGTAGCCCCTGATGCATGGTAATACTGACGGTAAAGGTAGCCCCTGATGCATGGTAATACTGACGGTAAAGATAGCCCCTGATGCATGGTAATACTGACGGTAAAGGTAGCCCCTGATGCATGGTAATACTGACGGTAAAGGTAGCCCCTGATGCATGGTAATACTGACGGTAAGGTAGCCCCTGATGCATGGTAATACTGACTGTAAAGGTAGCCCTTGATGCATGGTAATACTGACTGTAAAGGTACCCTTAATGCATGGTAATACTGACTGTAAAGGTAGCCCTTGATGCATGGCAATACTGACTGTAAAGGTAGCCCTTGATGCATGGCAATACTGACTGTAAAGGTAGCCCTTGATGCATGGCAATACTGACTGTAAAGGTAGCCCTTGATGCATGGCAATACTGACTGTAAAGGTAGCCCTTGATGCATGGCAATACTGACTGTAAAGGTAGCCCTTGATGCATGGCAATACTGACTGTAAAGGTAGCCCTTGATGCATGGCAATACTGACTGTAAAGGTAGCCCCTGATGCATGGTAATACTGACTGTAAAGGTAGCCCTTGATACATGGCAATACTGACTGTAAAGGTAGCCCTTGATGCATGGCAATACTGACTGTAAAGGTAGCCCTTGATGCATGGCAATACTGACTGTAAAGGTAGCCCTTGATGCATGGTAATACTGACTGTAAAGGTAGCCCCTGATGCATGGTAATACTGACTGTAAAGGTAACCCTTGATGCATGGTAATACTGACTGTAAAGGTACCCTTAATGCATGGTAATACTGACTGTAAAGGTAGCCCTTGATGCATGGCAATACTGACTGTAAAGGTAGCCCTTGATGCATGGCAATACTGACTGTAAAGGTAGCCCTTGATGCATGGCAATACTGACTGTAAAGGTAGCCCTTGATGCATGGCAATACTGACTTAAAAGGTAGCCCTTGATGCATGGCAATACTGACTGTAAAGGTAGCCCTTGATGCATGGCAATACTGACTGTAAAGGTAGCCCTTGATGCATGGCAATACTGACTGTAAAGGTAGCCCCTGATGCATGGTAATACTGACTGTAAAGGTAGCCCTTTATGCATGGCAATACTGACTGTAAAGGTAGCCCTTGATGCATGGCAATACTGACTGTAAAGGTAGCCCTTGATGCATGGCAATACTGACTGTAAAGGTAGCCCTTGATGCATGGCAATACTGACTGTAAAGGTAGCCCCTGATGCATGGTAATCTGACTGTAAAGGTAGCCCTTGATGCATGGTAATACTGACTGTAAAGGTAGTCCTTTATCCATGGTAGTACCGACTGTAAAGGTAGTCCTTTATCTATGGTAATACTGACTGTTAAGGTAGCCCTTAATGCATGGTAATACTGACTGTAAGAACTGAATGGATGGTAATACTGACTGTAAAGATAGCCCTTAATCCATGGTAATACTGACTGTAAAGGTAGCCCTTAATGCATGGTAATACTGACTGAGACAGCTGTTAATGCATGGTAATACTGATTGAGAGAGCCCTTAATGCATGGCAATACTGACTGTAAAGGAAGCCCTTAATGCATGGTAATACTGACTGAGGCAGCCCTTAATGCATGGTAATACTGACTGAGACAGCCGTTACTGCATGGTAATACTGACTGTAAAGGTAGCCCTTAATGCATGGTAATACTGACTGTAAAGGTAGCCCTTAATGCATGGTAATACTGACTGAGGCAGCCCTTAATGCATGGCAATACTGACTGTAAAGGTAGCCCTTAATGCATGGTAATACTGACTGTAAAGGTAGCCCTTAATGCATGGTAATACTGACTGTAAAGGCAGCCCTTAATGCATGGTAATACTGACTGAGGCAGCCCTTAATGCACAGTGAAACTGACTGAGGCAGCCCTTAATGCATGGTAATACTGACTAATGCATGGTAATACTGAATGAGACAGCCGTTACTGCATGGTAATACTGACTGTAGAGGTAGCCTTTAATGCATGGTAATACTGACTGTAAAGGCAGCCCTTAATGCATGGTAATACTGACTGTAAAGGTAGAACTTAATGGATGGTAATACTGACTGTAAAGATAGCCCTTAATGCATGGTAATACTGACTGTAAAGGTAGCCCTTAATGCATGGTAAATACTGACTGAGACAGCTGTTAATGCATGGTAATACTGACTGAGACAGCTGTTAATGCATGGTAATACTGACTGAGAGAGCCCTTAATGCATGGTAATACTGACTGTAAAGGCAGCCCTTAATGCATGGTAATACTGACTGTAAAGGTAGCCCTTAATGCATGGCAATACTGACTGAGACAGCTGTTAATGCATGGTAATACTGGCTGAGACAGCTGTTTATGCATGGTAATACTGACTGAGAGAGCCCTTAATGCATGGTAATACTGACTGAGGCAGCCCTTAATGCATGGTATAAATGACTGTAAAGGCAGCCCTTAATGCATGGGAATACTGACTGAGAGAGCCCTCAATGCATGGTAATACTGACTGTAAAGGCAGCCCTTAATGCATGGTAATACTGACTGTAAATGTACCCTTAATGCATGGTAATACTGACTGAGGCAGCCCCTTTAAAGCATGGCAATACTGACTGTAAAGGTACCCTTAATGCATGGCAATACTGACTGTAAAGGTAGCCCTTAATGCAAGGCAATACTGACTGTAAAGGTAGCCCTTAATCATGGTAATACTGACTGTAAAGGTACCCTTAATGCATGGTAATACTGACTGTAAAGGTACCCTTAATGCATGGCAATACTGACTGTAAAGGTAGCCCTTAATGCATGGCAATACTGACTGTAAAGGTAGCCCTTAATGCATGGCAATACTGACTGTAAAGGCAGCCCTTAATGCATGGTAATACTGACTGTAAAGGCAGCCCTTAATGCATGGTAATACTGACTGAGGCAGCCTTAATGCATGGTAATACTGACTGAGGCAGCCCTTAATGCATGGTAATACTGACTGAGGCAGCCCTTAATACATGGTAATACTGACTGTAAAGGCAGCCTTAATGCATGGCAATACTGAGCAACCCTTAATGCATGCAATACTGACTGTAAAGGTAGCCCTTAATGCATGGTAATACTGACTGAGGCAGCCTTAATGCATGGTAATACTGATGAGGCAGCCCTTAATGCATGGTAACACTGACTGTAAAGGCAGCCCTTAATGCATGGTAATACTGACTGAAGGCAACCCTTAATGCATGGTAATACTGACTGAGACAGCCCTTAATGCATGGCAATACTGACTGTAAAGGCAGCCCTTAATGCATGGCAATACTGACTGTAAAGGCAGCCCTTAATGCATGGTAATACTGACTGTAAGGCAGCCCTTAATGCATGGCAATACTGACTGAGGCAGCCCTTAATGCATGGTAATACTGACTGTAAAGGCATGCCCTTAATGCATGGTAATACTGACTGTAAAGGCAGCCCTTAATGCATGGCAATACTGACTGAGGCAGCCCTTAATGCATGGTAATACTGACTGTAAAGGCAGCCCTTAATGCATGGCAATACTGAGCAACCTTAATGCATGGCAATACTGACTGAAGCAGCCTTCATGCATGGTAATACTGACTGTAAGGTAGCCCTTAATGCATGGTAATACTGACTGTAAAGGTAGCCCTTAATGCATGGCAATACTGACTGAGTAGACCCTTAATGCATGGTAATACTGACTGTAAAAGTAGCCCTTAATGCATGGTAATACTGACTGTAAAAGCAGCCCTTAATGCATGGAAATACTGACTGTAAAGGTAGCCCTTGATGCATGGTAATACTGACTGTAAGGTAGCCTTGATGCATGGTAATACTGCATGGTAATACTGAATTAAAGGTACCCTTAATGCATGGTAATACTGACTGTAAAGGGAGCCCTTGATGCATGGTAATACTGACTGTAAAGGTAGTTCTGAGATGCATGGTCAATACCGACTGTACAGGCAGCCTTAATGTATGGTAATACTGACAGAGAGCCCTAATGCATGGTAATACTGACTGTAAAGGCAGCCCTTGATAAATGGTAATACCGACTGAGGCAGCCTTTAATGCATGGTAATACTGACTGTAAAGGTACCCTTAATGCATGGTAATACTGACTGTAAAGGTAGTTCCTTAATGCATGGTAATACTGACTGTAAATGGGAGCCCTTAATGCATGGTAATACTGACTGTAGCAGCCCTTAATGCATGGGAATACTGACTGTAAAGGCAGCCCTTAATGCATGGTATAACTGACTGTAAAGGTAGCCTTTAATGCATGGTAATACTGACTGAGGCAGCCCTTAATGCATGGGAATACTGACTGTAAAGGTAGCCCTTAATGCATGGGAATACTGACTGTAAAGGCAGCCCTTAATGCATGGTAATACTGACTGTAAAGGTAGCCTTTAATGCATGGTAATACTGACTGAGGCAGCCCTTAATGCATGGGAATACTGACTGAGGCAGCCCTTAATGCATGGTAATACTGACTGTAAAGGCAGCCCTTAATGCATGGTAATACTGAATGTAAAGGTAACCCTTAATGCATGGTAATACTGCATGGTAATACTGAATGTAAAGGTAGCCCTTAATGCATGGTAATACTGACTGTAAAGGTACCCTTAATGCATGGTAATAATGACTGTAAAGGTACCCTTAATGCATGGTAATACTGACTGTAAAGGCAGCCCTTAATGCATGGTAATACTGAGTGAGGCAGCCCTTAATGCATGGTAATACTGACTGTAAAGGCAGCCCTTAATGCATGGTAATACTGACTGAGGCAGCCCTTAATACATGGCAATACTGACTGAGGCAACCCATAATGCATGGTAATACTGACTGAGGCAGCCCTTAATACATGGTAATACTGAGTGAGGCAGCCCTTAATGCATGGTAATACTGACTGTAAAGGCAGCCCTTAATGCATGGTAATACTGACTGTAAAGGTAGCCCTTAATGCATGGTAATACTGACTGTAAAGGCAGCCCTTAATGCATGGCAATACTGAGGCAACCCTTAACGCATGGTAATACTGACTGAGGCAGCCCTTAATGCACAGTAAAACTGACTGAGGCAGCCCTTAATGCATGGTAATACTGACTGACGCAGCCCTTAATGCATGTTAATACTGACTGTAAAGGTACCCTTAATGCATGGTAATACTGACTGTAAAGGTACCCTTAATGCATGGTAATACTGACTGTAAAGGTAGCCCTTAATGCATGGTAATACCGACTGTAAAGGAAGCCCTTAATGCATGGTAATACTGACTGAGAGAGCCCTTAATGCATGGTAATACTGACTGTAAGGCAGCCCTTAATGCATGGCAATACTGACTGAGGCAGCCCTTAATACATGGTAATACTGACTGAGGCAGCCGTTAATCCATGGTAATACTGACTGTAAAGGCAGCCCTTAATGCATGGTAATACTGACTGAGGCAGCCCTTAATGCATGGTAATACTGACTGAGACAGCCGTTACTGCATGGTAATACTGACTGTAAAGGTAGCCCTTAATGCATGGTAATACTGACTGAGGCAGCCCTTAATGCATGGTAATACTGACTGTAAAGGTAACCCTTAATGCATGGTAATACTGACTGTAAAGGCAGCCCTTAATGCATGGCAATACTGACTGAGGCAGCCCTTAATGCATGGTAATACTGACTGTAAGGTAACCCTTATGCATGGTAATACTGACTGTAAAGGTAGCCCTTAATGCATGGTAATACTGACTGTAAAGGTAACCCTTAATGCATGGCAATACTGACTGTAAAGGCAGCCCTTAATGCATGGTAATACTGACTGTAAAGGTAACCCTTAATGCATGGCAATACTGACTGTAAAGGCAGCCCTTAATGCATGGCAATACTGACTGAGGCAGCCCTTAATGCATGGTAATACCGACTGAGGCAGCCGTTAATCCATGGTAATACTGAGGCAGCCCTTAATGCATGGTAATACCGACTGAGGCAGCCCTTAATGCATGGTAATACTGACTGAGGCAGCCCTTAATGCATGGTAATACTGACTGAGGCAGCCCTTAATGCATGGTAATACTGACTGAGGCAGCCCTTAATGCATGGTAATACTGACTGAGGCAGCCCTTAATGCATGGTATAACTGACTGAGGCAGCCCTTAATGCATGGTACTACTGACTGAGACAGCCCTTAATGTATGGTAATACTGACTGAGGCAGCCTTAATGCATGGTATAACTGACTGAGGCAGCCCTTAATGCATGGTAATACTGACTGAGGCAGCCCTTAATGTATGGTAATACTGACTGAGCAGCCCTTAATGCATGGTAATACTGACTGTAAAGGTAGCCCTTAATGCATGGTAATACTGACTGAGGCAGCCCTTAATGTATGGTAGTACTGACTGAGGCAGCCTTAATGCATGGTAATACTGACTGAGGCAGCCCTTAATGCATGGCAAAACTGAGGCAGCCCTTAATGCATGGTAATACTGAGGCAGCCCTTAATGCATGGTAATACTGACCGAGACAGCCCTTAATGCATGGTAATACTGACTGTAAAGGCAGCCCTTAATGCATGGTAATACTGACCGAGACAGCCTTAATGCATGGTAATACTGACTGAGGCAGCCCTTAATGCATGGTAATAAATGAGGCAGCCCTTAATGCAAAGAATACTGACTGAGGCAGCCTTTAATGCATGGTAATACTGACTGGGGCAGCCCTTAATGCATGGTAATACTGAGGCAGCCCTTAATGCAAAGAAATACTGACTGAGGCAGCCCTTAATGCAAAGAAATACTGACTGAGGCAGCCTTTAATGCATGGTAATACTGACTGGGGCAGCCCTTAATGCATGGTGATACTGACTGTGGCAGCCGCTTATGCATAGCAGTATTGACCGAGGGGAAGCCGTTAATAGTAATTAATAAATGGTGGACTCTGAACGTATTAGACCTTAGCAGCATAGGTCGGACTTACGCACACGCGCGTGCTTTAACATTTGTGTGTATACGTGTGTGGGGGAGGGGGTGGGGGTGGGGGAGGGGTGCGTGTACATAGATGTATGTGTGGTGTGTGTGTGTGGGGGGGGGGCCTGGGGTGGGGGGGGGGAGGGGTGCATGTACATATATGTGTGTGTGCGTGCATACATGTGTATGACGCATTCTACTGTTATCACGACTGAACACACATCTGTCTGCCTGATGCAGACACACACACAGACACACACGAGAATACTGGCCTGGGCAGAGAGAGGGACCTCCAGCACTTTGACTGCTGCCCTGTCCCCAATGGCATTGATGATGTGGTAGTAGTAGGGAGTGGCAACCATGAAGTAGTCTGCAACAGTCAAGGGGATACACATGCTACACATCATTTTCGTCATAAACGTCAGTGTGTCAATAATAACGTTTTGTGATGTGTTTTTGTTGTTGGTATGTTGTCACTTCTTAACTGATCTACTCACACATTATCATTTTTTACCGATATATTCACTTCTTAACTGATCTACTCACACATTATCATTTTTTACCGATATATTCACTTCTTAACTGATCTACTCACACATGATCATTTTTTACCGATATATTCACTTCTTAACTGATCTACTCACACATGATCATTTTTTACCGATATATTCACTTTTACGTACTCCCCCGCCCCATCTGCCTCCCCCCTTTGTAAAAAATCATCTTCGTCTTTTTTCATTGACCTCCATTACTGTCGTTTACTGTGTTTCTGTCTTTGTAACCAGATCAACGGTATTTATTCTTTAAAAAAAAAAATCATATCTATTTTTCTGTTGACAACATACAACCTGCCACAATTTGTTTCGTAACCTGGTGACTAGGAGGTGAGAATGTACACACTGCCCAGAGTGGACTTTGTCCATCCTTCATGCGGTGTCTGCTTGCCCATTATTATGACTTTGTTTTCTCACTTTCATGTTTTAAAAGCACAATATAGTACATTTCTCACACTGTGGATGAATTAAACGTCAAAGCTGGCCCTCTTTCAGTATGTCAGTACGGTCCATTTACCTCCCCCTCCCTGTCCGTGTCGGTTGGTTTGTACTGTCGGTCTGTCAGCGATATTACACTGTTAATTTATTCCACCGATTTTTACGAGACACAGCAAGCTGATTAAACGTGACCTTGGAATAAAGCCATTACATTTGGTGCAGAGCGGATCCGAATGAAACGGCAAAGCCTGGATCCGTTCAACCCTGACGGGAGGCTAGCGTCTTGTGTGTGCGTGCGTGCATGCGTGTGTTTTTGGGGGCGGGGGTCCATCCTCCATTTCCCCCTCCCCCCCTTTTTTTTTTTACTTTTCTTTCTTGCCCTTTTTTGGGAGTGGGATCTCCATTCTATTTCTCCCCACTTTTTTTGGTCTTTTTTTTTCTCCCTTTGTCTCACCATGCACAATCTGCATGTTTCATTATCGATGGACATTCGCTTGCTGATTTCAACGTATGGCACAAAGCGTCTGGGTTTATTTCTGTACTAATGTGTGTTGTGCTGATTAACATTCCTACTGCTGCATCTATTCCTTTTGACAAAAATAAAAGAAAATGGTGAAAGAATTCTATACTGGACATACAATATGTTTAAGATAAGGCACACAATGCAATCTTGATAATCACGAAAAGCATGAGGGCTAGTGCCTTGAGAATGTCCGTTACTCATCACTTCCAAGAATTTCTGCTTGGCGATTCGGTGTCGTAAGCAGCATCCGTTTGGAGTTATATGCATGTGTTTGTTTCATCATGGGAGCAAGAGTTACCCCACTTGTTTGATATTTACTGTTTACTGTTCACTACCTCATTTAAGATTTCCTTTCACACCACTAAAACCGATGTTTACCTGTATTCGTTACTGTTCGTCTATGTGTTTGTATGACTGTGAAAGTTGCCGAGTCACCATTTCAGCAGCGTACCGCCTACGTCACATGCAACGCGTTGTGCTCCTGCAGCGAGGAAGCGGACGATTCTCTCGACAAGTCATGCGGTTTTCCCCGATATCTATGCGAATTTCAACGGTTTACTTCAGACTTACAACAAAAATGCCTTTTGATTTTTTTTCAACAGTATATCTATCATGAATTGACGCAGGTAACTTTTTACAATTATTTAAAAAAAAGAAAAAGAAAATTTTCACAATGGGACTGGTTCTTTTTCTGTGTGGTGATATCCGTACACAATGGAACACATTCTTTTAAGAGTGTTGGGACTTGCATGTCAGACATGAGCATTTTACAGCAGACTCCATGAAAACCATTGTTCAGAGATACTCCATCTGACGTGATCTTTGAATTTCTGGAAGAGTTTCCATCTGATCTGAGATTTTACAGTAGAAAGATTTTTTTTAACAAAAGTTCGGGTGTGTTTTTGGAAGGTGTATTTTAAAAGGGTTGCGTGAATGAATGACTTGTGAGTTGACTTCAACGTGGTGACAGCCCTGATATGGCTCTCTGCGGTCGGCTGGGCTGTAAGCAACATTACCTTACCTTTTCCCTAAAATGTCCCCGTTCGATTGACTACGTTACGATGAATCTGAAAGCGAAGTGATCCTCATAAGTGTAACAATGTCCAGTACTTCCAAACAGTCACAGTGCTGATTTCGTTTCATAGCGGTGGCATGTCACAGATTTATAATGATGCTTGCTCAAATGCTTGGACTGGTTAAACCCCCCCCCCCCCTCCCCCCCCCCCCCCCTTATTTTTTGAAAATTTTACCAGCCGTCTATTTTAGTAGCAATTACCAACCAAAATGTGTCTACTCTCTTGACAAGTCATAATAAAGCCTTTTCTTCTCTTCTGGGTCTGAAAATAAACTTGAAGTCGCATCGAGTGTTTGAGGGCGATGTCATACCGAGTTCGTCTGGTTCTGCCAATCCTCTTTGATTTATCGGTTTGTTCTGCTCACCCCTCCCCTGTTTTTGATCACAAGTTATTCCCGCTGTTGTTGACACTGGTGCGGAGGTGAACGAACTACCTCCCCCCCCCCTTCTCCCCGCCCCATTGAAAAGATAAAACTAAAATTAGAAAAAAAGAAAAAAGAATGGAAGAAAGAAAAGGGTTGAGAATAAAAGAAAAAAAAAGACGGGGGAGGGTGGGAACGGGGGCAAAATGAAGGAATCATGACTCACACTCCTGTAGTCAGACAGAGAGAGAGAGAGAGAGAGAGAGAGAGAGAGAGAGAGAGAGAGAGAGAGAGAGAGACAGACAGACAGACAGACAGACAGACGCATACATACGAACACACAGAGTGTGGTAGACAGAGACACAGACCGACAGGCACAGACAGCGATGGAGACGGACAGACAGAGACGGACAGACACATACATACGAACACACACACAGTGTGGTAGACAGAGACACAGACCGACAAACACAGACAGCGATGGAGACAGAGACAGAAGACGACGGAGAGGGAGGGAAAGAGACAGAGAAAGACAGAAAGAGAGAGACAGATAGAAAGAAATAGCGAGGGGAGATATTGGGGGGGGGGGGGAGAAGTAGTGAGGGCAGGGAGAGAAGAGGGGGGGGGGGGGGGGAAGAAAAAAAGAAAGGCGCAAAGAGAGAAAGGCAAGGGGATGGAAACAGAGAGGGAGACAGAGACAGAACCACAGAGAGAGAGAGAGAGAGAGAGAGAGAGAGAGAGAGAGAGAGAGAGAGAGAGAGAAGAAAGAGAGCGACAGACAGCGCCAGAATCAGAGACAGACAGACAGACCGACCCAGGGAGAGAGAGACAGAGACAGAGCTAGAACCAGAGAGAGAGAGACAGACAGACAGAGCTATAACGAGAGAGAGAGACGAGAAATGGGAAGAGAGAAGGAAGAAGAGGAAGAGCAGATGACACTCACCCCCTGGTTCAGCCAGTGAGAAGGCCAGGGTGTCCAGGATAGGGGTGACCCCACCGGCCACAATCAGCTGTTGGACACACACACACACACACACACACACACACACACACACACACACACACACACACACACGGACACACACAATCACACAAACACGCGCGTACACACACACTTGACAATTTGTTCGTGTCTTAACTATATAAACTGATCGTACCCCCCCCCCCTTACGCTTCTCTTTATCCAATTCTCTCTCCATCTCTGTCTGTCTCTCCCCACATCAAAACAACACAATTTAGGCTATACAAAAATTTTGGTTTGCACGTTTTCGTTCCCTTTTCTTTTTTCCTTTTTCAAATATTCTTTACTCTTAAAATTCAGTTCCTTTTTCCAACAGTATTAACTACGCAGGTCCAAGTAAGGCGTGCACTGTCTGCTATGAGATCTTCCATGCTGTCGACAAACATGTCCCACTTTGACTTTAGAGCGTCAATCATCGAACAAACTTAAAAAGAAAAATTACTGTTCCGCCGAACGAAAGAGACGAATCTACATGACAAAACACGACGCGTTTCGACCTCTTTGGTCTTCTTCAGGCAAGGCAAACAACGTTGAAGACAACGAAAACGAAGAACGAACAATCTCTTGTCTGCTCAAATGTAACGCAAAATAAGGTAAGTAATTGTTCGTTCTTCGATTTCATTGTCTTGAATGTTGTTCGGTCTTGCCTTCTGTAGACCAAAGAGGTCGAAACGCGTCGTGTTCTGTCTTGTCATTTGCTCGTCTCTTTCGTTCGGCTGGAATAGTAATTTTTCTTTAAAGTTTGTTCCAACTTCCGCCTGCAGTCACTCAGGGGGAAACTAATCACTGATCACTTTCTAACCGCCTAAAAAGGCATTATCACTGCCGTGGCAAGGACAAATTAGGTAAGGTAAGGTAATATTGCTCATAGCCCAGCCGACCGCAAAGGCCCATATCAGGGCTGTCACCACGTTGAAGTCAACTCACAAGTCATTCATTCACACAACTCTTTAAAATCCATCTGCTACACCCCCCCCCCCCCCCCCCCCCCCCCCGAAATTTTGTTAAAAATCTTTCCACTAAAAAATCTCAGATACCATATTCAGTTAAAAAGGCTGAAACAACAGTACTTTAAGAAATTAATAACATTAACAGAACACACATTAACAGGGACACAACGTCATCATAACGTGGTCATGACGAAATTAGACACAGGCCGTAAAAAGGAAACCAAACATAGCAATGGAACTGTGTAGTTATACAGCATTTTCAGCATCAATTTTCTAGAAATCAGCCGACTGGTGACAGGAGGCTGTCAATTTGCCACTGTAGGACAGTCATGAGGCTCGTCCGCTTCCCGACCGTTTTGCCAGGGAGGTTTTAAGACTAGAGCTTCCTTCAGCGCACTGCCTATCATTCTTGAACTTGGTTCCTCCAATTTGGTAAGAAAACTATGAAAACATACTGGCCCTGTGGCGATGCATACTTTCATCCCCATACAAAATCGTCACCCGGTGACATTCTTTACCGTTGTTAAAGTAAAAAAGATTGTCTCCTCGGTGCAGGACAACATCCGGGTGACAGGCTGTACCCATGCTGCTTTGCGCTTCTTCTACCGTCTGTTTGCGGCTCTTCCTGCGTCCAGAGACGTAGAGGAATGATCACAGTATTTGTGACTGCAATCCTACATAATCCTCTCCCTGGACACCGAAATCGACAAAAGGATCGGGAAGGCAGCCACCACACTGTCTCGCCTCACACAAAGAGTGTGGACAAATCCCAAGCTGACCACAATGACATGTGGCGGTATATAACGCCAGCGTTCACAGCACCTTGCTGTATGGCAGTGAGACATGGACCACGCGTGCTCGCCAGGAGAAAAGGCTTAATTCCTTCCACCTCAGACACCTCCGGCGTATACTCAGCATCTCCTGGCAAGACAGGGTGACCAACATCAAAGTCCTGTCTGGGGCTGGCCTCTCTACCATGTGTACCCTGCTGAGACAGCGCTGGCTGGGCCACATTTGCCGCATGGGGGATGGTCGCATTCCAAAAGACGTCTTCTCTTCTATGGAGAGATTGCCACAGGGCAGAGAAGAATTGGCCGTTCACAGCTGAGATACAAAGACGTTTGCAAAAGAGACATGAAGGCGCTTGAGATCAACACTGAGACCTGGGAGGACCTTGCAGCAGACCGCAACTGGAGGAGAAGCACTCTCAAGAAACGGCTGCAGATTGACGAAGACAAAGTGACAGCTGCTGCAGCAGAAAAGCAAACCCGCAGAAAGGGCATGACAGCCAACAAACCAGCGTCAACATTCAGATGCGACCGCTGCAACCGAGGCGGCCACTCTCGCATCGGTCTCTACAGTCACAGGCGACGCTGCTCGGGTCGAGCAGACAGCCCAGACAGATAGTTAAATCTTATGTCGGATATACTCTCTATCCATGGTCAGTCATACACAGGCTAGAACCAGTCTAATCAGACTAAGATCAGACGTGTCACAACTAAATGTCAACAGAGTGCGTTTCCGCGCGGGAGGGGAGATATGACCGAAAATGACCTGCCGTGTCCCGTTTGTGAATTTTAAATCGAGACAGACGTCCACTTTGTTTTGCAACGCCCATTATACTGAGAGCTAAGACAGCAGTATATCCAGCCAAGTATGACTCCAGTCCTTCCCAATGTAGGTGACCAATGTTGTTGGCACCTGATCAATCACTGATCGTTTGCCTTACTCTGCTCACTGAAAAGACTTTTTGAGATACGCTGCAACTTCCCGAGTTATGAGTGAACTGGCTTTAAGTTGGCTACCCATTTTGTCTCCCTGTGTGTGTGTGTGTGTGTGTGTGTGTGCGTGTGTGTGTGTGTGTGTGTGTGTGTGTGTGTGTGTGTGTGTGTGTGTGTGTGTACAGTGTATGCTCACCTCCTAGTCATATGTACCAAGATGCCCATCCATCCTTCTTATGTTTACTATTGTAACAACCCATCATGGCCTAGTCATTAAACCATTCAGAGTCAGAGAATCCCTCCCCCCCTCTCCCTCTGAAAATGTGTTTTGACTACTGGCTTCATTTTCTTGTTTAAATTCACTACCTTCAATTCACACCTTACTTTGTTCTTACAGCCTTTTTTAAACCATGCTTTTTTAAACTAGCATTCTTCATTATTATATTATTACCATGATCATTATTATCACTACTTTTACGATCATGACTACTACTGTTGTTATGCTTATTTCTTTTATTGTCATTTTTATCGTCTTACACTCTTCCTTCGCCTTTCAGTGAAACAAAACAGGGCAGCAAGTACAGAGTGGAGGATTAGGCTTTGCCCAAAATCTTCATCCTCGAGTAAGCTTTGAATTTTTCTTTAAAGTCTCAACAGTCTTTCTCTCACACACGTACACACGCAGACCCTCCCTCTCCCTCTCTCTTCCATCAAAAGGACCTTTTTTTTTTTTGCTCAAAGCATTTTGTCACAAATTATTCTGAACTAAAATTTGTACCAAAGCCGGACCAAAATAATAATAGATTTACATGCCATAAGTTGTCAGTTACTAGCCCTTCCCCCTTCCCCACTCTCACTCCCAGACACATACTAGCTGCTTCATCCAGAAGGCCAACAACCCGACAGGTACAATCACATTTCCCCATCACTGTCTACAAACCGAACGCAACGACACCACATCCACAGTGACAATACTGATGACGACAGTAAAGTAAGTACAATGACGATGACGACAACGATCGCTAGAACAGTAATAATGAGTACGAGGACGACGGCAGTGGAGATAAACAAGATGACGGTGATGGAAACGAAAACGAGGACGGTCAAGATGATGATGACAACGATGACGATATGACAGTACAGGCACGCACCTCTTCGGCGTCAATCTGTCTCAACGGGTGGAAGCGCTGGTTCAGAAACTCTGCCACCACTTGTCGAAAACTGTAAACAACAATAACATTTGCTACCAACTAGCCAGCCAGCCGTTCAACCAACCAACTAACCGACCATTCAACCGAACAGCCCGCCAAAAAATCCACCAAATAAGCCAGCAGGCCCACAAGCCATCCAGAAATTCTGCCACAGCTTGTTTAAAACTGTAAAGAACAACGCTGGCTACCGGCTAGTCAATAACACCACCAGCAAGCATGCCAGACAACCAGTCAACAAACCCACCAGCAAAATTGCCAACCAGCCAAACATTGAACCTAACAACTAGCCATTGAACCTAACAACTAGCCGACTCAACAGCCAGCTAGTCAACCTATCAACCAACCAACACCTCAGTCAGTCAGTCAACCGACCTACGAGCCAGCCGACAAGTCAGCTGATCAAGCAACCAACAAACAAACCAGCCTGCCGACTAACCAATGAACCAAAATAACCAGCCATCCAGACAACAATCAGCAAGTCAACCAACTCATCACTCAGCAACAACTAAACCAGTCAGCAAACGAACTCATTCACCAGACAGCCTAACCAGCCAGCATACCGACCAGTCTGTCATCTAATCAATAAACCAACCAATTTGGCAGCCAACTGACAAGTAAGCTGTTCAATCAACTAGCCTGCAATCCAATTTACCAACCAGCCAACCGACTAACCAGTCAGCAAACGTACCAACCAACCAGTCAGCCTACCAACCAGCCCGTCTGCCAATCAATTAACCAGCCAACCAAGCAACAAATCAGCTGGCCAAGAAACTGACCAGCCAAACTACTAAATAGCCAGCCAGCTGACCAGCCAACCAACCAGCTAAGTCTGTCAACCAGTCGACCCACTAGTCAACTAGACAACTAAAGAGCCAGCCGGCCAGCCAATCAACAAGCCAGCCAAGTCAACCAACCAACCAGATATGCCAACCGATCGAGAAATCCACCGTCCAGCCAACCTGTCAATCAAAATCAAGCCAGCAAACCACCAGCCAGTTATTCGACTCTGGCGGCGTGAAACTGGAGAAAGCGAAACCAGAGTGTTCGGACAGAGCGCTCTGTGCAAGTACCCTCGGAAACACTTCTTTGAACTGCCGTGTCGTGGAGTCTGTACACACTGCTACTGATGATCGCCCACTGGTGGTTCTCTTTGAACGTGGGACGATTCGCTGCTTCAACCCGACAGGACTTTCCCTATTGTCAGGAAAGACCCCTTGACCACAGGGAAAGTCCTGTTGACAGCAGGAACGACTGTAACCCGGGATTCTCTTTGGAGGGCACGTAAGAGCTCATGGCGAAATCTGAAGTCTGGAGTTGTACTGTCTTTATCTGTCAGCGCAAAATCAACGAGTGTGGCTGCGGGACGCACACGGCAGTTGCTTGTTGGTCGCGTTTTTGGCCAGTGGGCTCTGCAGTCTTCAAGTATGGGTTGGTACACCTGTGACGGTACAAAGTGTCCGCAGAAACAAAGTGTCCGCATGCGGACACTTTGTTCCCTGCGGATACTTTGTACCGTGAACTGACATTCAAAGTGTCCGCAGAAATCCTGCGGACACTTTATTCCGCGAGGTGACATATAACTTACAAAAGCGGAACAAAGTGTCCGCAGCCGTTTCAGCCTCAGTGTGAGTGGGTGAATGTGCACGTACACTCCCATGCGCGTGCATGCGTGTGTGTGTGTGTGTGTGTGTGTGTGTGTGTGTGTGTGTGTGTGTGTGTGTGTGCATCTTAATTTTAAAAAAATGTTTAAAATTTGTTTACTTTTTCTGCAACAGCGCACAAACTTAAGATTACGCTCTCGTGCGCGCGCGCGCGCACGCACACGCACACACACTCGCACGCACGCAAGCACGCACACACTCACGCGCGCGCACACACACACACACACACGCACGCACGCATGCACGTGCATGGGAGTGTACGTGCACATTCACCCACTCACACTGAGGCTGAAACGGCTGCGGACACTTTGTTCCGCTTTTGTAAGTTATATGTCACCTCGCGGAACAAAGTGTCACCTCGCGGAACAGGATTTCTGCGGACACTTTGAATGTCATTTCATGGTACAAAGTATCCGCAGGGAACAAAGTGTCCGCAGGATTTCTGCGGACACTTGAATGTCATTTCATGGTACAAAGTATCCGCAGGTTTGTTTCTGCGGACACTTTGTACCGTCACAACACCCATGGGAACGCTCCCGTGGAGGCTCTGTCGCGTCACATCCACTGGCCATTACACAATGGCATCTGCCAGGGAGAAATTATGTCCCTTGACGTCTTAATGAAATGCCATGTGCGTGCTTGCACCCTATGTGAACACAGCGCAGGCTTCCATGGGTGATGCAGGATTGCTCCCGGCTGACTTCTATGGCAGTTGAGGACAGTACTTCTCTGGGTCCCATCCGCACCTTGGGGTGTATCCTTTTCTTGCAGGTGGGTCGAGTCGTTGTTACATCTGTGTTGCGGTGACAACTCTCTGAAGAGGAGACACTTGGTGAACTTGCTGGCTGAACATCGGTATTGCGGTGGTAACTGCCTTGAGATACGACTATTCCTGTGAATTGTTTAGTCGTCAACCCGCCTCGAGATGGCAGCATTTTTGTGAAAACAAACTTTTTTTTTAGTGTGAAATGTTTGTTGTACGATATTTCTCTAAATGTGCCAACTACCATGAGAACATGTTTTTTTTTTTTTTTTTTTTTTTAAAAGAAAATCGAAGAGGAAAACGACAGTGGTCATAAAAAGACAGCTTACTCAAAAACGTTAGTGGTGGAAATTGTTATTCTTTTTCCGCTTTTTGATTTTTTTTTGGGGAGGGGGTGGGGGGGTGGGGGGTGGGTGGGAGGGGGGGCAGATGAAGAGGACAGTGTGAAGCACCAAAAAATGAAGAGGTGGATTTCGGCCTTAGGAAAAAAAAAAAGAAATCACCGCCTTAGGTGCTCCACTGATCCGACAACTGATGCCAATTAAAAAAAATGTTACCACTTACACAGTGGAAATCGTATAGCAGTTGTGGCTTTGGATTCCAAGTGTCATGGGATGCTTTTCCCCGCCGTAATTTTTCTCCATTTGGCTGTACTGATGGTTAAACTGGTTTTGTGTGTGTGTGTGTGTGTGTGTGTGTGTGTGTGTGTGTGTGTGTGTGTGTGTGTGTGAAACACTCACTTCAAAGTGTGTAACCGCTTTTTAGAAAAAAAAATTGCACAAATATTTGAATATCTGACTTATGGCAATATTTACAGGAGTCAAGAGTTTTGTACTTTTTTGTTTCAGGAAAAATAATAGTTCCTAGTCCGCGACCGATCTCTTTTATGGAAAGCGGCGTGCTATGGGCCCATGTAGATGGAGTATAAAATCAGTCAAGATAACAGTTTGTGAAAAACAGTGAAAGACTGCTGAATGGAAAGATGAATTTCTGCCGGAATACTTCAGTTGGTAGAGCGCAGGACTCGTAATCTTGGTGATCCTGGGGTTGCGGGTTCGAATCTCCGCCGGGTCGTTTCAGCACAGGGGGATTTTTCTTCGGAGTTAACATTGGTTCTGACTCGATTTCCCATACAGTCCTTCGAATGAGACTTATAAACCGAAGTTCCGTGTGTGGACGCACGCATAACACCTTGTACACACGTACAATCCCATCAGCAACTTTCGGAAGAGAAGCCAGTTCGGCCGTTGGTATGGACAACACGTTACACATAGCATGCACCCTGCGTGAGAAATGGAAAGAATGAAGGAAGTAAAGAATCTGAGTGATCGATATTGAACGATGTGGACTGGATGACACGGCAAACGACTGAATGAAGCGCCAGCTGGCAGCTCTTCAGTCGACACTACCCAGGTAGGCAGCCCGTTGTGTAAACGTGTGGCTTGTAAAGCGCTTAGAGCCTGGTCTCTAGCTGAGAATAAGCGTTATATAAGTAACCATTATAATAATAATACAGTCAGTCATCTCTGTGTGTGCTGCTGACTGGTGTTCCGTATCGTCTGTAGAGTGGGGGACAACTCGTTGCCAATCTCGTGTTTTACCCGGTCTTCCCCCGTCCGGTTAGCCTGCATTCACACACGCCAGCAAACCGTGTGTGACGCAGGTAAAGAGAGAGAACAACAAACGTTTGCCAACGAGAGAAAAGAGAGAGAGAGAGAGAGAGAGAGAGAGAGAGAGAGAGAGAGAGAGAGAGAAGGTGGGGAAGGGAGAAGGGAGGGGGGGGGGTAGAGAGGGAGGGAGACAGAAGAAGATGGAGGGAGAAGGGACAGGGAGAGGGGGAGAGAGAGAAACGGAGGGAAGGAGGGAGAGAGAGAGGGGTGGGGGGCGGAGAGAGAGAGAGAGAGAGAGAGAGAGAGAGAGAGAGAGAGAGAGAGAAAGGAGAGAATACGAATAATTTATTCAGATTAAGGCCATAGCCCATACTGAAGGGGTGACACCCGCAACACACGAACAAAGGAGGTTTCTCACAAAAAGAAATGGAAGAAAGCAGTTACACATATATACTATGCAAAACTATGAATACATCGCTCGTAGTCGCTTTTGTGCTTCGTATATGTACCTAGCAAGATCAAAGAGGACACACTCATTTCTTGTTAATAATAGTAAGCTGACTTTCACACTACAAGGATCCTTGGAGAGAGAGAGAGAGAGAGAGAGAGAGAGAGAGAGAGAGAGAGAGAGAGACAGAGAGAGAGAGAGCGAGAGAGAGAGACAGACAGATAGACAGAGACAATGACAGAGAGATAGAGAAGAGATCTAAACAGAAACAAACCTAAATCCTCCACGCGATCCTGCACCTTTATGCTGACGGACAGACAGACAGACAGACAGACAAGACCGACCAACCGACAGACAGCCGTTCCTACCTGTGCAGGCCTTTCACGTTAGGGTAGTAGAGGGAGGACGTTTCCACCTCTGCTGGCACCTCCAAGGACAGCAGCTGGACACACCACCATTGTATGGTCAGTCAGCAGCGTCAATAGCCGTAGCCCAGCTGACCGCAAAGGGCCATATCAGGGCTGTCGCCGCGTTGAAGTGAACTCACAAGTCATTTAAAAGAACAAGCAGCTCATTCACACAACCCTTTAAAACACACCTAAAAACACACCGGACATTTTGTTGAAGATCTTTTCTTCTGTCAAAACTTAGATCAGCTGAAAAAATGTCGATCTCTTTCGGAAATTCAAAGATCACATCAGGTGGGACATCTCCGAACAAGGTGTTCACGGAGTCTGCTGTAAAGTGTTTATTATGTCTCACATCATGCAAGTCACAACACTGCAAGGATATGTTTCACTGCGAGTGGTACACGACATGGAATGCACCATGGAGCTTCTTTACGTTTTAGAAAGATATGAATGGGTGTAAAAGGAGGGGCCTCTATCACAACCGTGTCACCAAGAAACCAAAAGTTACACATCACTATTATCATTAACATTATTGCCGCGAAAGGGGCTTGCTTCTACAGCGCTTACTCATACAACTTAGATATGTGACTTGTGCGTGCACACGTGTGTGTGTGTGTGTGTGTGTGTGTGTGTGTGTGTGTGTGTGCGTGCGTGCGCGTGCGCGCGCATGTGTGTGCGTATGTGTGTCCATGTGCGTGTATGTGTGCCGCCGCGCATTCTTTGCTTGCTTTACACAGATATGTTTTAGATGTATGTTATAAACTATTTGACATTGTAACTTGTGTGTGTGTGCGTGTGTGTGTGTGTGTGTGTGTGTGTGTGTGTGTGTGTGTGTGTGTGTGTGCGCGCGCGTGTTGTGGAGTGGTGGTGCGTGTGCGTGTGTAGAATGGAACCGACTCTGATGGTGTGTGTGTGTGTGTGTGTGTGTGTGTGTGTGTTGTGTG
>CM065727.1:5229375-5236875 GCA_033310375.1 Conus canariensis
TTCAAAACCTTACATGCATTGCATAGTGTTTTAGTGCACAATCCTAATTGTGGCGTGTGGCCTGAACGGACAGAACTGGCTATTCCATGGTGTCCGGGGGAAAACAGTCTGGACAGGGGGCAGTTTGGTCCGGGACACCGGATGCCTTCGTCCGTCTCCGTAGCGATTGTCGTTTGACCTTGATGACGTTCCTATCTGTGTGTGTGTGTGTGTGTGTGTGTGTGTGTGTGTGTGTGTGTGTGTGTGTTATCCCTGTTACTGTGTCGTCACACTTCTCATTTGGGGCAGTCCTTGCGTCCTTGCCACGGTGGTGGCCGCTATCCCAATCATGCTTGAGAGTCAGGGTCACGTCTCTTGTGGCGTACTAATTGTCACCCTACTGGTGTGTGTGTGTGTGTGTGTGTGTGTGTGTGTGTGTTCGTGTGTGTGTGCGTGCGTGCGTGCGTGTGTGCGTGCGCATGAGTACGTGCGCGCCAGGCGCGCGCGCGCGCGAGAGAGAGAGAGAGAGAGAGAGAGGGGGGGGGGGAGAAAGAGAAATGACAAGGCATCAATGAGATATATGTAAACTGCAACTGACTCGACCAGATTAAAAATATTTAAAAAATCCGAACAGCCGGATGATACATGCACATACAACACCGAACAGATCCTTACGAATGTACTCAACCAGCACAGTCCTGCAGTGATGAACACAGACACGGCGAACACAGATGCACTTCTGTCTCCACAAGCAATGTACCTCATCCACGTACTATGACGGAAGAATTATTTCCTTTGCCCCCTCTACCCCACACAGATTCCGGAGTAAGATCTTCTTCACTTAGGTTAAAAGCAATTCCCCCAACTTTCTGCCCGTGCTGTACACAGTTCCAGGTCGACTCACGCTTCAGCACATTCTATGGGCCGCTGCAGTCGGCTCGGCTGTGGCTGGTAGCAGCATGATCAGACTGCATACGTTTGGAGGAACCAATCTCTTGGCAGGTTTGCCGTCCATACGCACGCGGATTTATGTGTATGTATGGGGGGGGGGTGGGGGGGGGGGGGGGGGGGAGGGGGGGGGTACGGGTGTAAGGAAGAATGCATAGTCGCATTAGTGGGGTGTTGCACGTGTGGTAGGGGATGGGGTGGGGGTTGCAAGGAAGAATGTAGTTGATTAGTGGGGTGTTGCACGTGTAGTGGGGGTAGGGGTGGGGGGGGGGTGTAAGGAACAATGTACAGTTGATTAGTGGGGTGTTGCACGTGTGGTGGGGGTAGGGGTGGGCGTGTGTGTGTAAGGAACAACGTACAGTTGCATTAGTGGGGTGTTGCACGTGTGGTGGGGGTAGGGGGGGGTGTAAGGAACAATGTACAGTTGATTAGTGGGGTGTTGCACGTGTGGTGGGGGTAGGGGTAGGGGTGTAAGGAAGAATGTACAGTTGATTAGTGGGGTGTTGCACGTGTGGTGGGGGTAGGGGTAGGGGTGTGGGGTGTAAGGAACAATGTACAGTTGATTAGTGGGGTGCTGGACGTGTGGTGGGGTAGGGGTAGGGGTGTAAGGAAGAATGTACAGTTGATTAGTGGGGTGTTGCACGTGTGGTGGGGGTAGGGGTAGGGGTGTAAGGAAGAATGTACAGTTGATTAGTGGGGTGTTGCACGTGTGGTGGGGGTAGGGGTAGGGGTGTAAGGAAGAATGTACAGTTGATTAGTGGGGTGTTGCACGTGTGGTGGGGGTAGGGGTGTGGGGTGTGAGGAAGTATGTACAGTTGCATTAGTGGGGTGTTGTACGTGTGGTGGGTGTAGGGGTGGGGTGGTGGTGTAAGGAAGAATGTACAGTTGAATAGGAATATAGGTTTCTGGATTCTGGATTCGACATTAGAAAAGTGTTTAGACTCAGAATCAAAAACTTACTTTGAGAATATTTCGACACGGTCGCCCTGTCTTCTTCAGCTCACTGTTGCTGTTGTGGCAGCGAGGCCTGGTGGGGCGGCTGTTGTGTGGGGTAGGGGTGTAAGGAAGAATGTACAGTTGCATTAGTGGGGTGTTGCACGTGCGGTGGGGGTAGGGGTGTGGGGTGTAAGGAAGAATGTACAGTTGCATTAGTGGGGTGTTGCACGTGCGGTGGGGGTAGGGGTGTGGGTGTAAGGAAGAATGTACAGTTGCATTAGTGGGGTGTTGCACGTGTGGTGGGGGTAGGGGTGTGGGGAGTAAGGAACAATGTACAGTTGCATTAGTGGGGTGTTGCACGTGTGGTGGGGGTAAGGGTGTGGGGAGTAAGGAAGAATGTACAGTTGCATTAGTGGGGTGTTGCACGTGTGGTGGGGGTAGGGGTGTGGGGAGTAAGGAACAATGTACAGTTGCATTAGTGGGGTGTTGCACGTGTGGTGGGGGTAAGGGTGTGGGGAGTAAGGAACAATGTACAGTTGCATTAGTGGGGTGTTGCACGTGTGGTGGGGGTAGGGGTGTGGGGAGTAAGGAACAATGTACAGTTGATTAGTGGGGTGCTGGACGTGTGGTGGGGGTAGGGGTGTGGGGAGTAAGGAACAATGTACAGTTGCATTAGTGGGGTGTTGCATGTGCGGTGGGGGTAGGGGTGTGGGGTGTAAGGAACAATGTACAGTTGATTAGTGGGGTGCTGCACGTGCTGTGGTGGTAGGGGTGTGGGGTGTAAGGAACCATGTACAGTTGCATTAGTGGGGTGTTGCACGTGTGGTGGGGGTAGGGGTGTGGGGTGTAAGGAAGAATGTAGAGAACGAGTAAATCTTCGTTCTAGCTCAACCGCCCTCAACCAGTTTCGGGCGGTTGCCCTAGAACGAAGATTTACTCGTTCTCTGCTAAGTAAGACTTAAAAAAATGTTACAAGCATATATACTGTGTAGGATTGTCCGTTTTTAATACTAATTTACAAAACTTTTCAGATTTCAGTTTTTGCTTAATCCTTCGTTTTTCCTGATCGTTTTCAATAACATCATTTTCACGCATACATTCATCAAATGCGTCTCTGTCTTTCATATGAAATAAAACTACAGTCTTTAACTGTTCTCTAAAGTCTTTTAAAACTGAGTTATATTTTTGACATAAAATCCACACACTTATCCCAGCATGTCTTCCACTGAAAGCCAGTTTTGATAAAGTTTTTCTCTTTTTAACTATGTCTCTCTCTGCCGAACAGTCATCTATAATAAATAGTGATAAAGAAAAAGATAGTGATAAACCACTTAATGTACATTTGTTTTTAATATATGATGCGCAGCTGAATATTCAAGATAACAGATTAAAAGATATCCAATACTAAATTATTTTCATTTTTAAAAAGCATGTCTGTTCAGGTTTATCCAAAAGTGCCCAAAGAAGAGATAGTAGGCAATTCTGTTGCTGCAGAAAGCCCTGACATAAAAACTTTCAGATTAACCAACATTACACAAATGCAACAAAAACTAGAGCAGGACCTTTCAAAATACAGCAAAACCAAACGAAGGTATTCTGCTGTCTTTAATGCTGTTACATATGTTAATACTGGAACATCGACCGCTAGTGCTCTATCAGCAGGAACAAGTGCAGGTCTCTTAGCAACAGGCGTAGGTGCGCCGGCAGCTTTACCTCTAGGCGTTGTGTCTTTAACTGTTGGCGTGTTTTCATTAGCTGCAGGTGCTGTCAGCAAAAAAATAAAAGCTAAACTCCAAAAGCACACAGCTATGGTTCAACTAATAACAGCTAAACTTAGTTCCTTCAAACTGATAATAAATAAAGCACTAGTTGACTCAAACATCACGGATGAAGAATTTGAGCGTTTACAGGCTGATTTTGAGGACTACAAAAGACAAAAGTTTGATCTTCAAGGAAAGGCAAGAGCAACTTTTTCTCAACAACCAGACACCGATCAGATAAAAAAAGGAATGTTTAAAAAAAGTAAACGAGACATTAAACTCTGTTCTAAACAGATCACATTAACAACACCAAAGGGCGTTTATACTTTAGTTTAGTGGGGTGTTGCACGTGTGGTGGGGGTAAGGGTGTGGGGAGTAAGGAACAATGTACAGTTGCATTAGTGGGGTGTTGCACGTGTAGTGGGGGTAGGGGTGTGGGGAGTAAGTTACAATGTACAGTTGATTAGTGGGGTGCTGGACGTGTGGTGGGGGTAGGGGTGTGGGGAGTAAGGAACAATGTACAGTTGCATTAGTGGGGTGTTGCATGTGCGGTGGGGGTAGGGGTGTGGGGTGTAAGGAACAATGTACAGTTGATTAGTGGGGTGTTGCACGTGTGGTGGGGGTAGGGGTGTGGGGTGTAAGGAACAATGTACAGTTGATTAGTGGAGTGCTGCACGTGCTGTGGTGGTAGGGGTGTGGGGTGTAAGGAACCATGTACAGTTGCATTAGTGGGGTGCTGCACGTGCTGTGGGGGTAGGGGTGTGGGGAGTAAGGAACAATGTACAGTTGATTAGTGGGGTGTTGCACGTGTGGTGGGGGTGGGGTGTAAGGAACAATGCACAGTTGCATTATGGGGTGCTGCACGTGCTGTGGGGGTAGGGGTGTGGGGTGTAAGGAACAATGCACAGTTGCATTAGTGGGGTGCTGCACGTGCTGTGGGGGTAGGGGTGTGGGGAGTAAGGAACAATGTACAGCTGCATTAGTGGGGTGTTGCACGTGCTGTGGTGGTGAAGTGGCGGCGGAACAGCGATGGTTTGTTCCTACACTGGTTGGCTGAAAGTCACGTGACTTGAAGTCTGTGTCGAATCGTCGGGGAAATCCTCCACAGCTGTGGAATGGCTGTCAGGGGACTGCTGCTTTGTGCAGTTTTTGTTTACTGCTTATAACGTTTGACAAAGACATGTCTGTCCAACACTCTAGTCGTCTGGTGTTGCTGCCTGCATGAAATATGCGTTAGTAACTTGACACATTGCTTTTTGTGTTTAATGGTGTATGGCCCATCTCTCTCTCTCCCCCCCCCCCCCCCCCCCCCCCGTCCGGAGTCAAGGTCCATGGAGACTGCAACCCCCTCGTAGTCCTGCCGATGCGACCTTAAACCCACCGTGACCTTGTGCGGGAACATTATGTAGTAAAGAAAAAATCTGGTGCGCACATGTTAATATGAATCCCATTCCACGGTTAGAAAAAAGCAGGGCAAGGCGTGCCATCGTCACAATGGACGACACGAACATCACACGCGCACAAAGGGTTGAGCACAACCTTCGCAACTTGTTTTGATATCACGGCTTGTAACTTGTTTCCCCTCTCACAGTTCTTTCGTTTTGTCCTCTGATCTCGGGGCGCTAGAGTCGGGCAACTTACCAATGTGCCGGACCTTTACTGACTTCTTGTTTCCCTTTCTTTCAACATACTGTGCGATTCAGTCTCTGTGTGTGCGTGTGCTTGTGCGTGTGTGTTTTATCTCGTCACAAGTGCTGCCACACGTCAATGCTTTGTCACACATTACATGCGGTTTTTCGCACAAGAGATTCTTCTCACTTCCCCCTCCTCTCATCCAATGCCCTTACCCCCTACCCATTCTCATCTCAGCTGCCCCTCCCGAACCCCCTCTCTTCTCTCCCCTCCCACTCCCCTCCCCGTTCCTGTTCTGTTTCCGTATTGCCTTCGCTTCCTTGCATCTGTTTTTCTACATCGCTGTTGTGCTGTCGATTGCCGCCATCGAGAAAATGTTCAGGTGCGTTTGGCCGATTTGGTATGCCTGAAAATCTATTTATCCTAAATTCACTTGTCCGCTTTGTATTACGAATCAAACACGCGTTGCTTTGTGTCTTGTTTTGTGTGTTCAGTGATATTTTGTCTTGTTTTCTGCACACTTTAGTCGGTCTCCCTGTGTATTTCCCCACACTTCCCTGCTGTGACACTTGTGAACCATATCTTGTATATCTTCCATGTTCAACGCTACTGTTTATGCTCTATTTCCTTGGCGTCAAGTTCCGGACTGGTTTCATTCGATTTCAGCTTGACCCATAACAAAATTTCATCGTTACAAATCATACTCTTGTATTTCATGTACCAGAATTGTCTTAATATTCCTATTTCAATTTTTTTTTTACTGAATCAAGAGTTGATACTACCAGAAATAGTGTGGATAAAATTTATCATGAATATTGTCGCACTAACCTAAGGAAATTTTCTTTCAGTAACAGAGTAACAAATCTTTGGAATAAATTAACCCCTAACATTACACGTGCACAAAAATACTAACCTTTTCAAAAGCTCTATCGATGATAAATAAAGACTTGAGCGAGTTACAGACTTGACCGTACAAAGACGAGATAACACATAGAAGGGACATGTAAAGCCAGTTCTGGCTAAAATTGCAAAAGCAATTGTCCCTATGAACCTGAACCTGAAGCATTTCCATTCATACCCCCACCCTCATCTTCACGCATGTAATTCAGTCTCGCCTATTTCATATATCGATACTAGTGCATTGCTTGCAGGAAAATAAAAGTTGTTCCAAATTATTATTTTGCACAACATGCTCTGCTGCATACAACTGTATCTATATATACCCTCAGTGTATAATTCACACGGGTGAAGGGCCGCTTGTTTTCCAGACCTGGAGAGAGAAACGCTTCCACATGACACCCTTTGGGACGACTCACCTGGCAATGGAGCACAGCATACAAGAACGTCTTGTTGGAGAACTTCCTACAAACTCAGTCCAACAACTTCAACTTCTCACATCGTTCACAGACAATGCTGCCATCGCTAGAAGCGGTTCCCCACTTCTTCACATCACACGCCAACTATGAACACTGACGTAGTACCAGTTTGGGCTCAGTTGTGACCAGAAACGGGTCTTACTTGACTCAGCAGCACATCACACTTGTGGAACACGGCGAGCTGTCGTCTGCTGAACATTTCGTATCTTGAGGTCACCGGATATTGCAACGTCAAACACGCTTTGTCAGTGAGCACGGCAACTGAACAGAAGTTAAAATCACTGTCTCAACATGCCACCCTTTGTGTGTGTGTGTGTGTGTGTGTGTGTGTGTGTGTGTGTGCGCGCGCGCGCGCGCGCGCGCGCTGTTGAAGCTTGAGTCAATGTCTGGTCTGAGAACCACTACAAAAGAAAAAAACGCCCCCCCCCCGCCCCCCCCCAATCAAAACAAATAAACAGAAACCCCCACGTACCTGAAACAGACTGCAGCGTTATAAACAAACAAACAGACAAACAAACCTAAATACATTTAAACCGACAAAACAAGTGAGAAAAGTAAAGCTTGTATCATGTCTAATGCATGATAAACTAATGCATTTTCTTCAAACATATCTTCTTCAAACAACAGCATTAAAAAGCAAACAAACAAAAACGCTCACAACTCCCCCCCCCCCCCCCCCCCCCCCAACTCGGTCACACACACCAAAAAAAATAGACATAATTTTACCCATTTTGACGCGTGGCAGTCTGGTCAGATTTAATTACGACCATCAAATGACATGAAAATCTCTGCTTATAATTATATACGCACACGCACACACAGATACGCATGCTATGCACACCCATGCATGCACGCACGCAAGCGCACAC
>CM065727.1:5241875-5276875 GCA_033310375.1 Conus canariensis
GTTTTCATGGAGTAGACTGTAAAATGTTTATGTCTCACATCATGCAAGTCCCAACACTCTAACAAAATATGTTTTACTGTGAGCGGTACATGACATGGAATGCACAACGGAGCTTCTTCACCTTTTAGAAGATAAGAATGGGTGTAAACGGCGTAAGACTGTTTCTCCTTTACGGCCGCCGCGGGAACACGGTAAAAACTCTTTCAGGTTTGGACAGATTTTGTACAATTTGTTATTCGTCTGCGAGTTCCATTCCTCTTGCCAGAGATCTTTGACTTAAGCCTGGGCCCTGGGTTTCAGATCAGTATGAGGGGTGGGGAGGGGGGGGGGGGGGTGGACGAAAGTGAATTTCATGATGCTTATAGGCTCTAGCTTTGAACAGGTGTCCGACAGCGATGAGGATAAGTCACCTGTCTAACACTGGGACGCCTCAAAATGCCCACCCACCCAGAATCTGCTAGTTCCTGCCCCGGCAGCGCTGTGGAATAATAATTCTGGCAGCTGGTCATCTAAGGGTCATGAAGATCTGCTTTCAAACTTGCCCTAGAGCGTCTTCCTACACCTAGCATGAGCAACAAAACATGCTTCCTAACCCTTCGGTGAGGTTTGGTTTATCAGAAAGATGGAATTGCCCGCGTAGAATGAAAGTCTACAAAATACACACTGACACGTCTCTATTCCCTCCCGTCCATCCTTCCCCCTTACACACACACACACACACACACACACACACACACACACACACACACACACACACACACACACACACAGAGAGAGAGAGAGAGAGAGAGAGAGAGAGAGGATTCACATAGTGTGATCTTAAATGACAGCTTTTCGGGGTATGGCATCGTTGTCATTTCTGGTGTATAAGCCATCACACATCTGCTGATGGGCAGGCAGGCCAACAGTATTTCACTATCAAAAGCGTGGGAGACAGCTCCTGATGCCATATCTTATGTCACAGGTGACATTGTAAGACAGTGGTCTGTTTTTGAACTGGACAATGTATTAAAACGTCTCCTGGTATTTAGCCTTACGAACAGGGTGCCTACAATACACCGCCATCACACACCTTTCTAAAGAATCCTATATGAGTCTGGCACTGACTCAATCACAAGTGTCTGCAGAAAACCCGAGTCTTCTTCATGGTGGCAGAATGGTGTTTGGGGGGGAGGGGGGGATGTTGAACAACCGTTCATTTTGTGGTCTTTTGTAATTTTCATGGCCTATCATTTTCTTTTCAAATTTTAAAAGGAAGTTTAAGTAACTCCGCCGTTAAACAAGGACAAACCAATTACAAGACAAAACACGACGCGTTTCGACCTCTTTTAAGGTCTGCATTAGAAGAGACAATTAACATTCAGGACAATGAAAACGAAGAACGTGCAATCACTGATCTTCTCGAATTCGTTTTTTTAAGTGTTTTTTTTTTTTTTTTGACGATCGGATATAGAGTTCGTCGAGGTGGTTGACGTCTAGATCGTAAGCGATGTACCCAGCATTGGACGTTGTGAAGGTCAAGGACGGTCCGACTGTCCATCTTCTGCCATCCCACGGGGATCTGACTGCAGTGACGGAGTGAGGTAAACTGTCACAGGGTTGTACTGGGCATGGCAGAATGCAGGTCTAGACTGGGGAACACGGGCAGGGGGAGGATCGGGTATCCAAGCTTTAGGAATGTCTCCTAAAACATGAGATGTTTCCTTGTGTGTTCTGTGTGCTCTGTGCTGTCATGTCTGCAAGGCGATTCGGTGTCGTGAGCAGCATTCCTCTGGAGTAATGTTTTCTTGTGGGCGCAAGAGTTACCCTACTCGTTTGTTGTTTAACATCTTCACCTTTCAACCGATATCATCAAACTTCTAGTAAAAAAAAAAAAGAAAAAGAAAAAGAAAGGTGACACTTCTGGATGTCAAAAGGAAGTGTGTATATATTCTGCTTTGTTATGCAGGACTTTGATGGAAGTTTGAAGTCATATGTAGTGACATATTTTGCTCATTCTTTTTTCTTTCACTTTTCTGTTTTCATTTCTATCGTAGCAGCTCCCCGTCCCAGTTTCTTCAGTGCTTTCCTGATGTTTCATCCACACGGAGCAATAATGTTTTGCTTAGTTTTGAATTCTTTCTCCGAGTCGGTGTGGTGTCATCACTACAGATCGTGCGCAACCATGTGGCAACTAATGATATTGGCACCTTACGTACTGACGGTGATTGACATCTTGCGGTCGGGTGGTGGCTGCAGCGGTGTTGGTTTTACAGGCCGGTCATTGAGACTTTCCTTCTCAACTTTTCGCCATCTTCTTTCAGAGAAGTCGGCACCGGTACTCCTCTGTTGTCGGCATACCAACCATACCTACACGCGGCGGAACTGGTAAGTGGGAGTTGCTTAAGTTGTGGGCGTTTTGTTGTTCTTGGCTCAAATTGTTATCTTTGATTTTTTTTTTTTTACGATTGCCTTTTCCTTAAAAATTGGCCGATACGAGTGTTTATGAACATTTCTTAGTAGAATCCCTTTCGGGAGTCGGCTTTAAAGCTAGTAGACAACAGAGCACTTTTAAAATGGTTATCATTGTCATCATCATGTTTTTCGGCATTGGAATTTTGTTTTTCTTCGGAGAATGGTACACATGCCAGCGGAGCCCGGGCATCAGTTTTCACAACCTGGTCGGAAATACCAACAGACGTGTTGGATGTGAGGGCAACACAGTGGCCAAGCCTGTCAAATACCAACAGACGTGTTGGATGTGGGGTCAACACAGCGGCCAAGCCTGCCAAATACCAACAGACGTGTTGGATGTGGGGGCAAGACAGTGGCCAAGCCTGCCAAATACCAACAGACGTGTTGGACGTGGGGGTCAACACAGTGGCCAAGCCTGCCAAATACCAACAGACGTGTTGGATGTGGGGTCAACACAGTGGCCAAGCCTGCCAAATACCAACAGACGTGTTGGATGTGGGGGCAAGACAGTGGCCAAGCCTGCCAAATACCAACAGACGTGTTGGACGTGGGGGTCAACACAGTGGCCAAGCCTGCGAAATACCAACAGACGTGTTGGACGTAGGGGCAAGACAGTGGCCAAGCCTGCCAAATACCAACAGACGTGTTGGACGTGGGGGCAACACAGTGGCCAAGCCTGCCAAATACCAAAAGACGTGTTGGACGTGGGGGTCAACACAGTGGCCAAGCCTGCCAAATACTAACAGACGTGTTGGACGTGGGGGTCAACACAGCGGCCAAGCCTGCCAAATACCAAACAGACATGTTGGATGTGGGGGCAACACAGTGGCCAAGCCTGCGAAATACCAACAGACGTGTTGGACGTGGGGGTCAACACAGCGGCCAAGCCTGCCAAATACCAACAGACGTGTTAGATATGGGGGCAACACAGTGGCCAAGCCTGCCAAATATCAACAGACGTGTTAGATATGGGGGCAACACAGTGGTCAAGCCTGCCAAATACCAACAGACGTGTTGGACGTGGGGGTCAACACAGCGGCCAAGCCTGCCAAATACCAACAGACGTGTTGGACGTGGGGGCAACACAGTGGCCAAGCCTGCGAAATACCAACAGACGTGTTGGACGTGGGGGTCAACACAGCGGCCAAGCCTGCGAAATACCAACAGACGTGTTGGACGTGGGGGCAACACAGTGGCCAAGCCTGCGAAATATCAACAGACGTGTTGGACGTGGGGGCAACACAGTGGCCAAGCCTGCGAAATATCAACAGACGTGTTGGACGTGGGGGCAACACTGTGGCCAAGCCTGCGAAATATCAACAGACGTGTTGGACGTGGGGGCAAGACAGTGGCCAAGCCTGCCAAATACCAACAGACGTGCTGGACGTGGGGGCAACACACTGGCCAAGCCTGCGAAATACCAACAGACGTGTTGGATGTGGGGGCAACACGGTGGCCAAGCCTGCCAAATACCAACAGACGTGTTGGACGTGGGGGCAACACGGTGGCCAAGCATGCGAAATACAAACAGACGTGTTGGATGTGGGGGCAACACAGTGGGCAAGCCTGCCAAATACCAACAGACGTGTTGAACGTGGGGGCAAGACAGCGGCCAAGCCTGCCAAATACCAACAGACGTGCTGGACGTGGGGGCAACACACTGGCCAAGCCTGCGAAATATCAACAGACGTGTTGGATGTGGGGGCAACACGGTGGCCAAGCTTGCCAAATACCAACAGACGTGTTGGACGTGGGGGCAACACGGTGGGCAAGCCTTCCAAATACAAACAGACGTGTTGGACGTGGGGGCAACACAGTGGCCAAGCCTGCCAAATACCAACAGACGTGTTGGACGTGGGGGCAACACAGTGGCCAAGCCTGCGTACAGACATTGGTTCTTTTGTCACACCGACATGACCAGCTAAGACAGTGGAGTCAAACTCTGTGAAATCGGGTTCAGTAAGAGAAAAGTTTGTCCACCGCACTGTGCCGTTACAGTTTTCCCTCGTACGATGGCGTTTTCGTTTGTGTGGCCTGGTTGTGTTTCCCTGATGGGGAAAATCTGATGCGATCTATGGACAGGGCATTTTGGTGTGAAGCTCGGTCCTGTTTTCTTGTTCATACACAGCTTTTTGAACCATTGTGCATATCTGATTACCCAGCTTTCCAATACTCTCCAGTCGATTTGAACCATTGTGCATATCTGATTACCCAGCTTTCGAATACTCTCCAGTCGATTTGAACCATTGTGCATATCTGATTACCCAGCTTTCGAATACTCTCCAGTCGATTTGAACCATTGTGCATATCTGATTACCCAGCTTTCGAATACTCTCCAGTCGATTTGAACCATTGTGCATATCTGATTACCCAGCTTTCGAATACTCTCCAGTCGATTTGAACCATTGTGCATATCTGATTACCCAGCTTTCGAATACTCTCCAGTCGATTTGAACCATTGTGCATATCTGATTACCCAGCTTTCGAATACTCTCCAGTCGATTTGAACCATTGTGCATATCTGATTACCCAGCTTTCGAATACTCTCCAGTCGATTTGAACCATTGTGCATATCTGATTACCCAGCTTTCGAATACTCTCCAGTCGATTTGAACCATTGTGCATATCTGATTACCCAGCTTTCGAATACTCTCCAGTCGATTTGAACCATTGTGCATATCTGATTACCCAGCTTTCGAATACTCTCCAGTCGATTTGAACCATTGTGCATATCTGATTACCCAGCTTTCGAATACTCTCCAGTCGATTTGAACCATTGTGCATATCTGATTACCCAGCTTTCGAATACTCTCCAGTCGATTTGAACCATTGTGCATATCTGATTACCCAGCTTTCGAATACTCTCCAGTCGATTTGAACCATTGTGCATATCTGATTACCCAGCTTTCGAATACTCTCCAGTCGATTTGAACCATTGTGCATATCTGATTACCCAGCTTTCGAATACTCTCCAGTCGATTTGAACCATTGTGCATATCTGATTACCCAGCTTTCGAATACTCTCCAGTCGATTTGAACCATTGTGCATATCTGATTACCCAGCTTTCGAATACTCTCCAGTCGATTTGAACCATTGTGCATATCTGATTACCCAGCTTTCGAATACTCTCCAGTCGATTTGAACCATTGTGCATATCTGATTACCCAGCTTTCGAATACTCTCCAGTCGATTTGAACCATTGTGCATATCTGATTACCCAGCTTTCGAATACTCTCCAGTCGATTTGAACCATTGTGCATATCTGATTACCCAGCTTTCGAATACTCTCCAGTCGATTTGAACCATTGTGCATATCTGATTACCCAGCTTTCGAATACTCTCCAGTCGATTTGAACCATTGTGCATATCTGATTACCCAGCTTTCGAATACTCTCCAGTCGATTTGAACCATTGTGCATATCTGATTACCCAGCTTTCGAATACTCTCCAGTCGATTTGAACCATTGTGCATATCTGATTACCCAGCTTTCGAATACTCTCCAGTCGATTTGAACCATTGTGCATATCTGATTACCCAGCTTTCGAATACTCTCCAGTCGATTTGAACCATTGTGCATATCTGATTACCCAGCTTTCGAATACTCTCCAGTCGATTTGAACCATTGTGCATATCTGATTACCCAGCTTTCGAATACTCTCCAGTCGATTTGAACCATTGTGCATATCTGATTACCCAGCTTTCGAATACTCTCCAGTCGATTTGAACCATTGTGCATATCTGATTACCCAGCTTTCGAATACTCTCCAGTCGATTTGAACCATTGTGCATATCTGATTACCCAGCTTTCGAATACTCTCCAGTCGATTTGAACCATTGTGCATATCTGATTACCCAGCTTTCGAATACTCTCCAGTCGATTTGAACCATTGTGCATATCTGATTACCCAGCTTTCGAATACTCTCCAGTCGATTTTGTAGCCTGCTGCCTTCTGAACTGTCGAGTCAAACATATTTTCCCATATATCAGAACCAGCATCATCAGTAAGTTATGTACAGTAAAAGTGACTGGGTTTCAACACCAGCACGTCAGTTTAATTTCAGTTTCAGCCCGTCGGGTGAAGGTCTGGCATTCAGCACAACGTGGAAGGAACTTGTTCTCGAGTTCCGTTTTCTGGACTTCTCGGCTGGAGAACACGACATGCTGCAAGCATGTTTCTGCCGTCTGCAGCACTTCTGGCTGTGGAGCAGCCAGGAGATGGCACCACAGCACGATGCAGTTCAGGATAAAAACGGCAAATACAATGCCCATGATCTGCCGGCGCCACACCGCTCGGGTTGACATCACCTGTCACACCTGGTTCAAGGCTGAAGGACACTGTACAATGAAACAAGGAGTCGTGCGCCTGTTGAGGAATATCCTTTCACTGTTTAAGCCAGTATTTCACCCGACCTGGGGGCCTACGTTAGGGACAAACAGCAACACATCATATGGCGGAGACTTGAACCTATGAGCATGTTAATACTGGAAACCGTTTATAACCCCCAAATCTGTCATAATAACTACACTTGGATTATGTTTTTATAATATTCAAAACGAATACGCTTTATACCATAGCATTACTACTTTTGTACATCATACAAAACCCATCAAAATGTAAAAAAATATTGCGTTGCATTTTAACTAATTTGCACTTGAGAGACTTAAGCTCGTTGGTCATTGCAGCTTACAGACCGAGTCAACATAACAACATGCAAAACATCTCTTACATTCCTGTTCCTACCATCCCTCCATTGCACTTCACCTTGACAAAACATGTGTTTTCCTGGCGTTACATACATGAGGGAGAAGTTGTTACAAAATAAACAGAAGACAATGGTCGAAAGAGAAATTAATAGAAAAAAAAAGTATGAGAGATGGGGTACATCTTTGTAATGAAATGTCCAACTCACCCTCGACACGTAAAGCTTTCTGCACGCGCACACTTCATCCAAGTGCACGTGATACTATGGCGACCCCGCTTCTCTGCTGCATTTACACGCTTCTTTTCCCCTCGAGGGCCTGCTGCCATTTCCCTAACGGCACGCCGCAGGCCGTTTCGAATGGTTCCAGAACTAACAGGCAACTCTCTGGGACATGTCCATGGGTGCAGCAGACTCACGCTGTGGTCCGACCTGTCAGTACCCTTCTGCATTACTCAGCCGTGCTCTGGGCAGCAGCGGCCGAGACAGAATGTGTACTGGCTTCTCTCCTGATCACAACCTCAAGATTTGTATACAGCCTGTCTTGATGGGGACCACGGTATTCACGTGCATGTTATGCGTGGTGGTGACAAGTCTGCACTATACACCTCTCTCGGAAAACTCAATGGACTGGAGTGGGGGGATGAGAGGGATAATCTGCTGTTTCTGATCTTTGATGGAGGAGAAAGTCGATCATGTATCTGCTAAGTAGCTTTTCTCCTTCTGCTGGTAAGTGTATATATGACTGGCTGGCTTTTTACGGCATAGCTGGGACCACTGCCTAAGCGGAGAGAATTGGTTTTGATGGGAAACAGGCAGTGAAATGACGTCACTAAACCAGAGATAGCTGAGTGTTCCATGCTTCTCAGCTCTCTCATCTCCACGTCAAGATCTGGCAATCATATCAAGACTTTATTACACGTCAAGATCTGGCAATCATATCAAGACTTTATTACACGTCAAGATCTGGCAATCATATCAAGACTTTATTATTTAACATTCGTCCCACAAATCTTGAGCAGCGGTTTTTCTAACCTCCGCAAAGAAGGTTCTTTTCTTTAGAAAAAAGGTTACATAATATTACAATGACATCACCATCGCATGCATAAACAACCGTGTAAAACACACTGAACAAAGGCATAGCATGTCATTAAAGTGCAAGCACAAATTAAAAAAAAAGAAAACACGCACAAAGCGAAATTAAAAAAAGAACAAAAACTTGAGGTTTGTTGGATTTTTATTTATATTGTTCGGTGACAGAATAAAGATATGGAAAATGAATATTGAAACTATCATTGGGTGATTCTTGTTTTTGCCCTCTCTCTCTCTCTCTCTCTCTCTGGAAAATGAATACTGAAACTATCATTGGGTGATTCTTGTTTTTGCCCTCTCTCTCTCTCTCTCTCTGGAAAATGAATATTGAAACTATCATTGGGTGATTCTTGTTTTTGCCCTCTCTCTCTCTCTCTCTCTCTCTCTCTCTCTCTCTCTCTCTCTCTCTCTCTGTGGAAAATGAATATTGAAACTATCATTGGGTGATTCTTGTGTTTGCCCTCTCTCTCTCTCTCTCTGGAAAATGAATATTGAAACTATCATTGGGTGATTCTTGTGTTTGCCCTCTCTCTCTCTCTCTCTCTGGAAAATGAATATTGAAACTATCATTGGGTGATTCTTGTTTTTGCCCTCTCTCTCTCTCTCTCTCTGGAAAATGAATATTGAAACTATCATTGGGTGATTCTTGTGTTTGCCCTCTCTCTCTCTGGAAAATGAATATTGAAACTATCATTGGGTGATTCTTGTGTTTGCCCTCTCTCTCTCTCTGGAAAATGAATATTGAAACTATCATTGGGTGATTCTTGTGTTTGCCCTCTCTCTCTCTCTCTCTCTCTGGAAAATGAATATTGAAACTATCATTGAGTGATTCTTGTTTTTGCCCTCTCTCTCTCTCTGGAAAATGAATATTGAAGTTATCATTGGGTGATTCTTGTTTTTGCTCTGTCTGTCTGTCTGTCTGTCTGTCTGTCTGTCTGTCTGTCTGTCTGTCTCTCTCTCTCTCTCTCTCTCTCTCTCTCCCCACATACAATATACTATTTCTTTCAGAACATACAAACCAGTCGACCAATGCTCTTGATTTGGATCACAAAAACAAAAGGACCTCAGGAACATGTTATGAATATGTGATCGCTTTGTATGTGCCTGTATTCTTTTTGCTTGATCCTAAGGAATAGGAGCGGTGCTCTCTTGGGTTATCTGCTGTGCAGTATTCAAAGAAACTCGTTTGTCCCCCTATCACAGGCATCCCTGCCCTTTGATTTGTGTTTTCATACATTTTTTTGGCAATCTTCTATTTTCACGTGAAGTAACTGGTATCAAACTCGGGCAATTCAAGTTTTTTTTGTTACTGTTATCAACACAAAGTGATCTGTAGTGAGTGTTATCCCACTTGGGCGCAGAAGGACCGTTTGTTTCCTTCCTACAGGGCGGGAAAAATACATGTGATGAGTATGTCTGAAGGGGGGTGGGGGTGGGGGGCAGTACAGTAATGAACCCAGACAGTATTAAAATCAGCAAACGAAACATACAGACCGTGCATGAAGAGAAAGCGTCTTTCCAACGATGAGAGAAATGAACCCAGACAGTATTAAAATCAGCAAACGAAACATACAGACCGTGCATGAAGAGAAAGCGTCTTTCCAACGATGAGAGAAATGAACCCAGACAGTGTTAAAATCAGCAAACGAAACATACAGACCGTGCATGAAGAGAAAGCGTCTTTCCAACGATGAGAGAAATGAACCCAGACAGTATTAAAATCAGCAAACGAAACATACAGACCGTGCATGAAGAGAAAGCGTCTTTCCAACGATGAGAGAAATGAACCCAGACAGTATTAAAATCAGCAAACGAAACATTCAGACCGTGCATGAAGAGAAAGCGTCTTTCCAACGATGAGAGAAACAAAGAGGGGAAAACAAGGAGGATGGAGGCCCCACTCAAAAAAAAAGAAAAAAAAAAAAAGAAGAAGAAGACGAAACAGAAAGAAAGAAAAGAGCGAAAGAAAGAGAAAAACAAAAGAAAGAAAAAAAGGGAAAAAAATTGGGGGTGGAGGACACACAAAAAAGTGTGTGTGTGTGTGTGTGTGTGTGTGTGTGTGTGTGTGTGTGTGCGCGCGCGTGTGTGTGCGTGTGTGTGTCTGTGTGTGTTTTACATGCAATATCTCTGCAATGAAAGCTTGGATATGATACAAATCAAAACTAAAACCCATACAACTGAACAAAGAATGACTTGTTTACTATCTTGATGTTTTCTTTTTTGTTTTGTTTTTTGAACGAACCTGGCTTGAAACAGACAAAACTTTGCAACACTTCGCCATTCACCTTCAACACTTCTTAAATTCTCTCATCTTAGTCATTCATCCATTTATCCATCAGCTTAAAATCATGCGCAGTGTGGTCTCAAAACTTAGCGGATGTGATGTAGGGTATATGGGCCAGTTCGCACGCAGTGACACCTCCATGATGAAACTGAAACTAAGAAACTCACCGTTAACACTATTTACATGTATTCCACACTCCACGGTTTTTGGGGTACGTCTTTTCACAGAAATGAGTTGATTAATGTCTGTCAATTCAGCCCATTATCCATCGATCAGCATATTTCTTATCGAGCAACCCTTACATTTTAATAAGAATTACGACTCCAAAGACATTTGCCATTTTCTGTTTCTCTGTCTTTTTTTCAAAGCGAGTTTTTGCTCTCCACATTTGCAAGTGTTAGCTAAAATTATTGCATGCCTTTCCGGCTAAAGAAAAAAAATAATGGAAAAACTCAAAACGTGTTGGATTATTCATTACCTTGACATTTGAACCTTTTTTTTTTTTTTGGGGGGGGGGGGGGGGGGGGGTTCTGACTAAAATCGGCAAAATGACGGCCTACGATTCGTGTCTGCCCCCTGGACAAGGAGATCAATGTCAGAATCCAAGTCTTCAGCACGGTCATCCCAGTCCCCCAGATCAGGTGTGTCAACACTACTGGCGTCCATATCAGACTCTGCTTGCGCCTCTTGAAGCACAACATCTTCGATATGAAAACCTAAAAAAAAAAAAAAATCATCACCTTATCAACTGAAAAAAACCTCCATGTTGAAAATCACCAGATCGATCATCTCTGAAAAATGTCAAGAGATCGTGACACACACCACATGGTTTTTTACGTGGCGGCTACAAAAGCATGTGGATAACTTGTGGCTTTCTTTTCCGGCTAGAGTTTGCGAAATGTGAACGGAAACTTCCATAAAAGGAGCTTCCGAACAGACCCGATCGGTGCTGTTTTGCCACGAAGGTGGCGCGGACGCTTTCTGCCGCTGTGCCGAGCAAAGGGTGTGTACAATATATTCCCCGTTGTTGAGAGCAGAGAACCAGGATGCTACCTAAAATGAACTGCATTTCCCCGGGGCTATTGGCAGCATGCTGAACTCCGAGCTGGTCTCGGGTGGTGAACTCTTCTCTTTTTGTTGGAAAGGACTTTGTCTCAGATACCACAATGTCCTCTTACCTTAAAGACTCCTTACCAACAAATAGGTTGCAGTACTCTAGAGGGCTTATCATGACTGATTTTCTATAGGTTGCAGCAGTCTAGAGGGCTTAGCATGACAGATTTTCTATAGGTTGCAATAGTCTAGAGGGCTTGGCATGACAGATTTTCTATAGGTTGCAATAGTCTAGAGGGCTTAGCATGACAGATTTTCTATAGGTTGCGATAGTCTAGAGGGCTTATCATGACAGATTTTCTATAGGTTGCAACAGTCTAGAGGGCTTAGCATGACAGATTTTCTGGCTTCTATAGATTGCAATAGTCTTGAAGGCTTAGCATGACAGATTTTCTATAGGTTGCAGCAGTCTAGAGGGCTTAGCATGACAGATTTTCTATAGGTTGCAATAGTCTAGAGGGCTTAGCGTGACAGATTTTCTATAGGTTGCAGCAGTCTTGAGGGCTTAGCGTGACAGATTTTCTATAGGTTGCAGCAGTCTAGAGGGCTTATCATGACAGATTTTCTATAGGTTGCAATAGTCTAGAGGGCTTATCATGACAGATTTTCTATAGGTTGCAATAGTCTAGAGGGCTTATCATGACAGATTTTCTATAGGTTGCAGCAGTCTAGAGGGCTTAGCATGACAGATTTTCTATAGGTTGCAATAGTCTAGAGGGCTTAGCATGACAGATTTTCTGACTTCTATAGATTGCAATAGTCTAGAGGGCTTAGCAAGACAGATTTTCTATAGGTTGCAGCAGTCCAGAGGGCTTAGCGTGACAGATTTTCTATAGGTTGCAGCAGTCTTGAGGGCTTAGCGTGACAGATTTTCTATAGGTTGCAGCAGTCTAGAGGGCTTAGCGTGACAGATTTTCTATAGGTTGCAATAGTCTAGAGGGCTTAGCATGACAGATTTTCTGGCTTCTATAGATTGCAATAGTCTAGAGGGCTTAGCATGACAGATTTTCTATAGGTTGCAGCAGTCTAGAGGGCTTAGCATGACAGATTTTCTGGCTTTTACACGCTTGGTGCTTTTTGGTAGTTAAAACCAGACCATGCTAAGGACGCCAGCCATGGCACTTTACTTATCACCTCCCAGTTTAAAACAAATCTTCACAGAACTATTCAAACGGCAAAGAAATAGAATAAAGAGCCCTGTGGGCCAATGGACGCTGCAGACAGGACGCTTGAAGTCCGCTCTGGACAGTGCTCTCTATTTCACTTCCTGGTCGCCAGATTGTATTGAAAAAGTTGCCATGTGGTCGATGTTGTGAAAAAAGAGGTGGGGGTGGGGGGTGGGGGCGAACCTATGTGAAGACACTCTGGAACAAAGGGAGGTAAATGGATCACACTTACCACAAGGGCAGAAAAGACAGCAGTAAAGAAAAAGAAAAAAAATGGCAGCGTTTGATAGTGACTGAAAAAAGGGGCATTACCACCACAGAATTTCTGTAAGATTAAAATACAACCCACACCAAAAGAGCCCCCAACTGCCCCCGCCCGCTCCCCCACATGGCAAGAGCAAGGAAACGGAATTGGTTGCAATGCATTGTCTGAAAGTGTGCCTTTTCGTTGTGGTTCTACCAATGCCAAAGGCCAAGGTGAAAAGCCGCTGACGAAAGAAGCCAGACTACCTGCTTCGAAACTCATTTGACTGGATAAATTTTGGTGAAAAGTGCACCTCTGCATCCTTGTAGAAGGAGACAAAAAGTACCTGTGTTATGGTGGGGAGACAGTCTGTAAGAGTTTAAAAAGTAAAATGGGAGTTGCTTCCATTTGAATTCTAGAGAAACTTCTGTTTTTTGGCAGATTTCATTGTTCTGGAGAGCGCCATTCTGCAGATCATTTTTGTTATGCGCAGAAATCCTGAGCAACGGAATAATACAATCAACCCGGGTGCAATTTTTCTTCATAAGAAAAGTTAAGTGGTAGAATGATACAATCAATCTGTGTGCAAGTATTTGTTCGCTAAATTCTGAAGATGATACAAAATGATACACTAATCTTTCCCTGTCATTTTGTACACGTATACATAACATGAGCAATCGCCATTGAACACAGGTTGCACCGCAGGGTAAGGCAAACGTTCTACAGTTACACACAGAAAACCAGCGCTACATAAATCCCCGTCCAGTGCCCAGTTCTCTGGCTGTACGTCCAGCGGGGAACAACAGTTCCACATGGATCCCTGTTCTGACGACTGGCAAGTCAACGGCGCACCACGTGGTTGTCATGTCCGCCCCTCCTGGTGGATTTTGGAGTCCATAGAATCCATGATGGAGTCCATCAAGTCACAGTATCCATTGACACCTGAGAGAAAGGACAGAGATTGGAGCAGTGTTTGCCAGAATCCAATATGACAGCAACCAATACATCATTTTCGTGCGAACTGCTGGTGTGAATCTGATCTTAAAATGTCCAGCGTTTGTGTAATTTACGCTGAGAAATTTTTGTGTGTGTGAAGGTATATATGAATATCACAAACCAAAGCTTTTTTTCAAGGAATGCAAGGCAGGTTTTAAGGTTTTTAGTTTGACACAGAACAGCAGTGTCAAAACTCCAGCTACTTAACATTTGCAGTGCGTTTTGATAAAATCAGCCCAGTCATATGGACACCAAAAGCAGAACAAGCAAGAAGGAGAAAACGCAAAGAGAAGAAAACCCCAGAGTGCTTATTCTGAGACTCCTTTCCAGTTCGCCAGAAAACATTCCGAGCACCCGAACATCGGGAACACTCTCAGAGGACAAGAAACCTCTTGACCTGTCCCTCAGGAAGACGTGTTCCGACCCTCAGAGCACAGCACCTCTGGAAATCCCGGCCCTAGTGCGGCCTGCAGTGCCAGAGAAAACACATCAGTGACGAGTCGTCAATACCGGATCAGGTCTCACCTGGATTGATGGAACGCATCATCTGCTGTGGACAGAAATGTCCCAAGGATCTTGAGGGCCTCAACAAACTGACAAGGTCAGCGACCGGTGGACGATAGCTCATGAAGTGCACGTTCCCAAGAAGAAAAACTCGAGTGACATCAAGCGGTTCTGACAAATCACACTTCTGAACGTGACTACAAAATCCTCTCCGTCATGGCAGGTGGGCCGATTGATGACCTCACAAACATGAACACAGCGTTTGTCAATTCAGAAAGGAAGCCGTGTAGAACAGGCCACTATGATTTGGGATGTCAATCAAAGGAAGCCGTGTAGAACAGGCCACTATGCTTTGGGATGTACTCTAAAGGAAGCCGTGTAGAACAGGCCACTATGATTTGGGATGTCCTCTAATGGAAGCCGTGTAGAACAGGCCACTATGATTTGGGATGTCCTCTAAAGGAAGCCATGTAGAACAGACCACTATGATCTGGGAGGTCAATCAAAGGAGGCCGTGTAGAACAGGCCACTATCATTTGGGATGTCCTCCAAAGGAAGCCCTGTAGAACAGGCCACTATGATTTGGAATGTCCTCCAAAGGAAGCCGTGTAGAACAGGCCACTATGACTTGGGATGTCCTCTAAAGGAAGCCCTGTAGAACAGGCCACTATGATTTGGGATGTCAACCAAACGAAGCCGTGTAGAACAGGCCACTATGATTTGGGATGTCCTCCAAAGGAGGCGTGTAGAACAGGCCACTATGATTTGGGATGTCAACCAAAGGAAAGCCGTGTAGAACAGGCCACTATGATTTGGGATGTCCTCCAAAGGAGGACGTGTAGAACAGGCCACTATGATTTGGGATGTCCTCCAAACGAAGCAGTGTAGAAAAGGCCACCATGATTTGGGATGTCCTCTAAAGGAGGCCGTGTAGAACAGGCCACTATGATTTGGGATGTCCTCCAAAGGAAGCCGTGTAGAACAGGCCACTATAATTTGGGATGTCCTCTAAAGGAGGCCGCGTAGAACAGGCCACTATGATTTGGGATGTCCTCCAAAGAAAGCCCTATAGAACAGGCCACAATGATTTGGGATGTCCTCTAAAGCAGGCCGTGTAGAACAGGCCACTATGATTTCGGATGTCCTCCAAGGGTAGCCTTGTAGAACAGGCCACTATGATTTGGAATGTCCTCCAAAGGAAGCCCTGTAGAACAGGCCACTATGATTTGGGATGTCCTCCAAAGGAGGCCGTGTAGAACAGGCCACTATGATTTGGGATGTCCTCCAAACGAAGCCGTGTAGAACAGGCCACTATGATTTGGAATGTCCTCTAAAGGAAGCCCTGTAGAACAGGCCAATATGATTTGGGATGTCCTCTAAAGGAAGCCCTGTAGAACAGGCCACTATGGTTTGGGATGTCCTCCAAAGGAAGCCGTGTAGGACAGGCCACTATGATTTGGGATGTCCTCCAAAGGAGGCCGTGTAGAACAGGCCACTATGATCTGGGATGTCCTCCAAAGGAAGCCGTGTAGAACAGGCCACTATGATTTGGGATCTCCTCCAAAGGAAGCCGTGTAGAACAGGCCACTATGATTTGGGATGTCAACCAAAGGAAGCCGTGTAGAACAGGCCACTATAATTTGGGATGTCCTCTAAAGGAGGCGGTGTAGAACAGGCCACTATGATTTGGGATGTTCTCCAAAGGAAGCCGTGTAGAACAGGCCATTATGATTTCGGATGTCCTCTAAAGGAAGCCCTGTAGAACAGGCCACTATGTTTATAGGATGTCCTCTAAAGGAAGCCGTGTAGAACAGGCCACTATGATTTGGGATGACCTCTACAGCAAGCCCTGTAGAACAGGCCACTATGATTTGGGATGTCCTCTAAAGGAAGCCGTGTAGAACAGGCCACTATGATTTCGGATGTCAATCAAAGGAAGCCCTGTAGAACAGGCCACTACGATTTGGGATGTCCTCTAAAGAAAGCCCTGTAGAACAGGCCACTATGATTTGGGATGTCCTCTAAAGGAAGCAGTGTAGAACAGGCCACTATGATTTGGGATGTCCGCTAAAGGAAGCCGTGTAGAACAGGCCACTATGATTTGGGATGTCCTCTAAAGGAGGCCGTGTAGAACAGATAAGATAAGATAATGTTGCTTATAGCCCAGCCGACCGCAAAGGGCCACATCAGGGCTGTCACCACGTTAAAATCAACTCACAAGTCATTAAAAAAACAAACAAAAAAAACCCAACAACAAATACATCTCTTTAAATGACATCTTCTAAAACGCACCAGAAACTTCGTTAAAAATCTTTCTTCCGTAAAATCTTAAATCAGATGAAAAATGTTAATCTCTCTCAAAAACTCAAAGATCACATCAGGCGGGACATCTCTGAACAGGATTTTCATGGACTCGGCTGTAAAATGTTTGTGTCTCACATCGTGCAAGTCCCAACACTAAAAGAATATGTTTCATTGTGAGTGGCACATGACATGGAATGCACCACAGCGCTTCTTCACTCTTTAAAAGGTATGAATGGGTAAAATACGAATGGCCGGTGTGCAGCGGGCACAGAACTGTTTCTTCTTTACGACCACCAGACGTAGATGGGAGGAACTCTTTAAGGTTTGGACGGATCTGAAAGAGTTTGTTATCCGTCTGGGTATTCCAATCCTCCTGCCAGAGGTCTCTCACATAATCGTTAATTTTGGGTTTCAGATCTGAGCAAGGGATATATATGTTGGACAATTTCTCTCTTGTGGCATTCTTGGCTAAACGATCAACCATTTCGTTACCTCCGATGCCAACATGACCAGGAACCCAAGGTAGAATAATGTTGTAACCATCCACTTTCAACTTGCTAAAAGGTTCAAAGAAATGTAAAAGTTCTGGATGCTGAAGGTTGCGGCCAGTTATGGCCTCCAAAGCTGACAGCGAATCCGACAGAACCAGAAAGTCCCTCTTCGTAGATTGTGAAATTATTTTCAATGCCAGAACCAGAGCAGTAAGTTCAGCAGAATAGACAGAAGCATCTGGAGGTATATGTTTTAACAGTATCTGAGAAGGAGCACCAGGGCAATAGGCTGCACAGGCCACTCCATCCTCAGACTTGGAACCGTCAGTGAACATTTTCTGACAGGATGGAAGTTTTGAACAGAGGTCAGCATACAATGCCTTGTATGCCTGAGAGCTGGTAGACTCTTTACGAAAAGCTGCAATATCAAAACGAATCTCTGGTATGAGAAAGGTCCACGGAGGCTGATCCGGATACTTGGAAAAATCAGACACAACTCCTAGGTCTAGACATGCATTCCGCGCGTGAGGCTGCATACGAACACCAAACGGTGGAATACAGTTAGGGTTGTTTTCGAATTTGCTTTGAAACTGGGGGTCAAAGACACAGTCATAGGCAGGATTCTGTGGTTCTGAGAACAGTCTGATATAGTAATTTAGAGACATTTTCAGCCTGCGGTTGGACAGTGAGGGTTCACCTGCCTCTGCGTACAGGCTGTACACAGGGGTGGTGCGGAATGCTCCAAGACAGAGACGAAGCCCTTGATGGTGGATAGGGTCCAAGAGTTTTAGGTAAGACGGTCTTGCAGAGCCGTATACAGCACAACCATAGTCCAGTTTGGAGCGGACCAAGGCTCTGTAGAGGGGCAGCAAAGTTTTCTTATCAGCGCCCCAGTCAGTGTGTGCTACGACCCGCAGAATATTCAGAGCTTTCTGGCAAGAGGTTTTGAGGTTTTTGATGTGGCTGAGAAAGTTGAGTTTTTGAACAAAAATAACTCCCAGGAATTTGCCTTCTTTTACAGCTGGAATGGTGGACTTGTCCAGACAAATTTCAGGATCAGCAAAAAATTGACGAAAATTGTGAAAATGGATTGACCGAGTTTTGGTACGTGAGAAGGTAAACCCGTTTTCCTCGGCCCACTGTTGGATCTTGTTGACACAAAGTTGGAGTCGACGCTGTACACTGACGTAAGAAGCTCCAAATGCGTACAGCGCAAAATCGTCAACGAACAGAGAGGACTCAGAACCCTGGCTGACCGATTTAACAATATCGTTAATTTTAATGCTGAAAAGGGCAGGAGAAAGGATGCTCCCCTGAGGTACACCCAACTCCTGCCCATGGATGTCAGAGAGTGTGGTGCCAACACGCACCTGGAACTGTCGATCAGCCAGAAAGTTTTGGATAAACAGAGGCAGGTGACCACGAAAACCAAGTTTGTGCAGGTCCATAAGGATTCCTGATTTCCATGTGGTGTCATACGCTTTTTCGAGGTCAAAAAAGATAGCGACCACATGCTGCTTATTGACAAAGGCGTTGCGGATGGTGGTTTCCAGACGGATTAAATGGTCAACTGTCGAGTGGTACTTCCAGAACCCGCACTGTTCACTGGCCAAAAGGCCATCGGTTTCCAGCTTCCACATCAGACGGGAGTTGACCATCTTTTCCATCAACTTACAGAGGCAGCTAGTCAGAGCTACTGGACGATAGTTGGAAGGGTTGGTAAGGTCCTTTCCAGGCTTTGGAATTGGAGTGATAAGGGCTTTCCGCCTGGAGGGTGGAAAGTACCCTGTGGTCCAGATATGGTTGTATACTTTGAGAAGGGTCTGGAGACAGCTTTCTGGAAAATGTTTCAAAACCTGATAATGAATATCATCCAGACCAGGGGCAGAATCAGTGCAGGTTTGCAAAGCTGTTTTCAGTTCATTGATGGAAAAAGGAAGATTGTAGGCTTCAGAGTTATCTGATGTGAAATTGTATGAAGATTTCTCTCTGATTTGTTTGTTTCTTAAAAAGGCAGCAGATTTATTTGAAGATGAGTTCTCTTGGATGGTGAAGGTCAACAGATTGGCAACAGCTTGTTTGTCAGTGATCAGAGCATCGGCAAGTTTCAAGTGATGAATGGAGGGGTTGGTGTTTTTCCCTTTGATTTTTCTGATGATGTTCCAAACTTTTTTCTTTGAAGTTTTAGATGTCAGCCCGGAGCAGAAGTTTCTCCAAGACTGACGTTTACTGATTTTGAAAGTGTGTCTCGATTTGGCGCGGAGTTTCTGATGGGCTCGAGCGTTAGGACCTGAAGGTCGTTGGTATACCCGACGCTGAGCCCGTTTGCGTACGTTCGAGATGTGTTGGCAGTCAGAATTAAACCAGGGTGTTTTGGGCATTTGGAGTTTATTGGAAGACATTGGAATACAGGTTTTATCACAGTGTTAGTCAGAGATTCAGCTGGGTCTGGACTCTGAAGAAAATCAATTTCCTGGAATTCTTTCAAAATATTGGTGGCAAAAAGATCCCAGTTGGCCTTCTTATAATTAAGATGTTGTGAGACAGAGGCGGTTTCAGTTAATACGGGCTGTAAAAGAACAGGGAAATGGTCACTTCCGTGCAGATCGTCATGGACAGACCACTCATAGTCCAGGACCAGCGAGGGGTCACAAATCGACAAATCGAAACACGAAAGTGAACCTGTGGAGGAGTGGAGGTAAGTTGGAGCTCCATCGTTCAGACAACACAAATCAAAGTCTGACAGGACATCCTCAAGAAGCAGACCTCTGGATGACGAACTGACACTACCCCAAAGAGGATTGTGACCATTAAAGTCACCCAACAGCAAAAAAGGTCGAGGAAGTTCTCTGATCAGACTGACAAGGTCCTGACGACAAACCGGGGCAGAAGGTGGCAGATAAAGTGAGCAAATTGTAACAGTCTTGTGGAGAGTGACTCTCGCAGCTACAGCCTGAAGGGAGGTAGTCACAGCGACAGGACTAAACAGCAAAGTTTTATGTAAAAGAAGGGCAACACCGCCCGACAGTCCCAATGTGGATGGTTGTGCAGGTTTTGAAAGAATATTAAAGCCAGAAAGAGTGAAGGTCTTCTGGCTTTGAATTTTAGTTTCCTGAAGAGCCACGACGGAAGGTTTCATAGTTTGACACAGAAGCTGCACCCCCTCAAAGTTTGAATTTAGGCCACGGATATTCCAATGGATTAGTTTACTATCCATGGTGCAGAGGACGAATATGAGAGAAATCAGGTCATCTCCTCATCATCGTCTGCACCCAACGGAGCGAATTTATTGTTTAGTTTCACTGGACTATGTTGGTCTTCAGACCTGCTGGCAGACTTGCCCACAGGTGAAGGAGGTCTTGATTTTGGAGATGGTGGAGGTTTCTTCCTCATCTCCACCATCTCCACACTTGGTTCAACTCCCTTGCCCGCACGGGCACTGCTCGAGGAAGTTCGAGGCGGGAGGGCTGGCTTTTTCATCTGCCCAGCAGCAGATGGAGTAGACTGCTGGGCAGCTGAGGGGTGGCGGATGTTTTGCCTCCACCAGAGGCACCCACTTTGGGTTGGGAGGTGGTGGACTTGCTTCCACCAGAGCTTAACGATTTTTCTTGCAATGTCTTGGAGAAAATAAATTCATCAGTCTGGCAGCAGACTGAACGGGTGGAAACTTTCTTTATAGCGGAAGCATAAGAAGACACTGTTGACGTCTGACTGCCAACAACCTGTTTGCATGCCTCAAAAAACGAAATTTTCTTTTTAGTCTTCACTCTTTGGATGGTGGACTCCTGAACCCAAACAGGGCAGTTGCGTGAAGAGGAGGGGTGGTCGCCACCGCAGTTCGCACAATGAGCCGGGTCTTTACACGGCCCATCATGGGAACAGGCAACTATGATTTGGGATGTCCTCCAAAGGAGGCCGTGTAGAACAGGCCACTATGATTTGGGATGTCCTCCAAAGGAGGCGTGTAGAACAGGCCACTATGATTTCGGATGTCCTCTAAATGAAGCCCTGTAGAACAGGCCACTATGATTTGGAATGTCCTCTAAAGGAAGCCCTGCAGAAAAGGCCACTATGATTTGGGATTTCCTCTAAAGGAAGCCCTGTAGAACAGGCCACTATGATTTGGGATGTCAACCAAAGGAGGCCGTGTAGAACAGGCCACTATGATTTGGGATGTCAATCAAAGGAAGTCCTGTAGAACAGGCCACTATGATTTGGGATCTCCTCCAAAGGAAGCCGTGTAGAACAGGCCACTATGATTTGAGATGTCCTCCAAAGGAAGCCCTATAGAACAGGCCACTATGATTTCGGATGTCCTCTAAAGGAAGCCCTGTAGAACAGGTCACTATGATTTCGGATGTCCTCTAAAGGAGGCCCTGTAGAACAGGCCACTATGATTTGGGATGTCCTCCAAAGGAAGCCCTGTAGAACAGGCCACTATGATTTGGAATGTCCTCTAAAGGAAGCCCTGTAGAAAAGGCCACTATGATTTGGGATTTCCTCTAAAGGAAGCCCTGTAGAACAGGCCACTATGATTTGGGATGTCAACCAAAGGAAGCCGTGTAGAACAGGCCACTATGATTTGGGATGTCCTCTAATGGAAGCCGTGTAGAACAGGCCACTATGATTTGGGATGTCCTCTAAAGGAGGCCGTGTAGAACAGGCCACTATGATTTGGGATGTCAATCAAAGGAAGCCGTGTAGAACAGGCCACTATGATTTGGGATGTCCTCTAAAGGAGGCCGTGTAGAACAGGCCACTATGATTTGGGATGTCCTCCAAAGGAAGCCCTGTAGAACAGGCCACTATGATTTGGGATGTCCTCCAAAGGTGGCCGTGTAGAACAGGCCACTATGATTTGGGATGTCCTCCAAAGGAGGCGTGTAGAACAGGCCACTATGATTTCGGATGTCAATCAATGGAAGCCATGTAGAACAGGCCACTATGATTTGGGATGTCCTCTAAAGGAAGCCCTGTAGAAAAGGCCACTATGATTTGGGATTTCCTCTAAAGGAAGCCCTGTAGAACAGGCCACTATGATTTGGGATGTCAACCAAAGGAAACCGTGTAGAACAGGCCACTATGATTTGGGATGTCCTCCAAAGGAAGCCCTGTAGAACAGGCCACTATGATTTGGGATGTCCTCCAAAGGAAGCCGTGTAGAACAGGCCACTATGATTTCGGATGTCCTCCAAAGGAAGCTCTGTAGAACAGGCCACTATGATTTGGGATCTCAATCAAAGGAAGCCATGTAGAAAAGGCCACTATGATTTGGGATGTCCTCCAAAGGAGGCGTGTAGAACAGGCCACTATGATTTCGGATGTCCTCTAATGGAAGCCCTGTAGAACAGGCCACTATGATTTGGGATGTCCTCCAAAACAGGCCGTGTAGAACAGGCCTCTATGATTTGGGATGTCCGCCAAAGGAGGTGTGTAGAACAGGTCACTATGATTTCGGATGTCCTCTAAAGGAAGCCATGTAGAACAGGTCACTATGATTTGGGATGTCCTCTAAAGGAAGCCCTGTAGAACAGGCCACTATGATTTGGAATGTCCTCTAAAGGAAGCCCTGTAGAAAAGGCCACTATGATTTGGGATTTCCTCTAAAGGAAGGCCTGTAGAACAGGCCACTATGATTTGGGATGTCAACCAAAGGAGGCCGTGTAGAACAGGCCACTATGATTTGGGATGTTCTCCAAAGGAAGCCCTGTAGAACAGGCCACTATGATTTGGGATGTCCTCTAAAGGAACCCCTGTAGAACAGGCCACTATGATTTGGGATGTCCTCCAAAGAAAGCCCTGTAGAACAGGCCACTATGATTTGAGATGTCCTCTAAAGGAAGCCTTGTAGAACAGGCCACTAAATTTGGGATGTCAACCAAAGGAGGCGGTGTAAAACAGGCCAATATGATTTCGGATGTCAATCAATGGAAGCCATGTAGAACAGGCCACTATGATTTGGGATGTCCTCCAAAGGATGCCGTGTAGAACAGGCCACTATGATTTGGGATGTCCTCCAAAGGAAGCCGTGTAGAACAGGCCACTATGATTTGGGATGTCCTCTAAAGAAAGCCCAGTAGAACAGGCCACTATGATTTGGGATGTCAATGAAAGGAAGCCGTGTAGAACAGGCCACTATGATTTGGGATGTCCTCCAGAGGAAGCCCTGTAGAACAGGCCACTATGATTTGGGATGTCCTCTAAAGGAAGCCGTGTAGGACAGGCCACTATGATTTGGGATGTCAATCAGAGGAAGCCGTGTAGAACATGTCACTATGATTTGGGATGTCCTCTAATGGAAGCCGTGTAGAACAGACCACTATGATTTGGGATGTCAATCAAAGGAAGCCGTGTAGAACAGGCCACTATGATTTGGGATGTCCTCCAAAGGAAGCCCTGTAGAACAGGCCACTATGATTTGGGATGTCCTCCAAAGGAGGCGTGTAGAACAGGCCACTATGATTTGGGATGTCCTCCAAAGGAAGCCGTGTAGAACAGGCCACTATGATTTGGGATGACCTCCAAAGGAAGCCGTGTAGAACAGGCCACTATGATTTGGGATGTCAACCAAAGGAAAGCCGTGTAGAACAGGCCACTATGATTTGGGATGTCCTCTAAAGGAGGCCGTGTAGAACAGGCCACTATGATTTGGGATGTCCTCTAAAGGAGGCCGTGTAGAACAGGCCACTATGATTTGGGATGCCCTCCAAAGGAAGCCGTGTAGAACAGTCCACTATGATTTGGGATGTCCTCCAAAGGAAGCCGTGTACAACAGGCCACTATGTTTTCGGATGTCCTCTAAAGCAAGCCCTGTAGAACAGGTCACTATGATTTGGGATGTCAATCAAAGCAAGCCCTGTAGAACAGGCCACTATGATTTGGGATGTCCTCTAAAGGAGGCCGTGTAGAACAGGCCACTATGAATTGGGATGTCAATCAAAGGAAGCCGTGTAGAACAGGACACTATATTTGGGATGTCAACCAAAGGAGGCCGTGTAGAACAGGCCACTATGATTTGGGATGTCCTCTAAAGGAGGCCGTGTAGAACAGGCCACTATGAATTGGGATGTCAACCAAAGTAGGCCGTGTAGAACAGGACACTATATTTGGGATGTCAACCAAAGGAGGCCGCGTAGAACAGGCCACTATGAATTGGGATGTCCTCCAAAGGAAGCCGTGTAGAACAGGACACTATGATTTGGGATGTCAACCAAAGGAGGCCGTGTAGAACAGGCCACTATGATTTGGGATGTCAACCAAAGGAGGCCGTGTAGAACAGGCCACTATATTTGGGATGTCAACCAAAGGAGGCCGCGTAGAACAGGCCACTATGATTTGGGATGTCCTCTAAAGGAAGCCGTGTGGAACAGGCCACTATGATCTGGGATATCCTCCAAACAGCTAAGGCACAGAACACGGACCTCGACATAGTGTGGCTCGATCTGGCGAGTGCATATGGATTAGTTGCACACGACGTAATCTATCTGGCCCTCAAAATGTGTTATGTGAAACAAACATGCCGTAAAATGCGAAAGACGTATCTCCATGGATTCTCAAGGAGGCTTTCCACAAAGAAATCCACACAAAATTGGCCACGGAGGACATCTTGAAAGCTGCCATGAGTCGTGCAGGTTCAGCAGACTTCTGTGATGGATATCAAATGCCCCCCCCCCCCCCCCCCCCCCCACACACACACAACCCCTCCTCTAAAAGCCTTCATAGATGATGTAGCAGTCCTTTTCACCAAGGAATATGAAACACACAGAATACTGAAGCAGTCAGACGACTTAGCTACTTCATCCAGGATGAGTTTCCAAACAAACACATCACGAAGCTTCTCTTCACGAAGAGTAAAAGTAACTGAAACATGACGTTCACTGTAGCAAATCAAACCAGAGACGGGAGAATCAGTCTACAGCCTTAGATGGTGGTATGATGATTCTTTGCAAGACACAAAGAGGGGAAAGGAACCCAGCGAATTTCAGAAGAAAGCCGGCAGTTAACAGACCATTGTGGCCTCTCTGGCAGATACAAGGGCTGGTGTCTGCAATTCTGGGTGATTCCGAAGCTCTTTTGGTTTCTATTGATGTACGATAACAGCACTATCTACTGTGGAATCAATGGAGGCCAACATCTACAATCACTCTAGGACATAAACTGTTGCCCTACCTGGTCTCACTGACGTCAAAGCAAAACCGGATCTGTCCCTGGACTCCAGAGTACGAAACGGGCGAGGCGAGGTTTAACCAGGATTGAGGACTCGGGAGGTGATGTTGTGAGATCAATGTAGCCCATGCTAAGGACTGGCAGAAATTTGAAACGCATTTTATAAATAATTTACATAAATTCGCCAGTTGACATGGGCAAACAAATCACAAGACAAACACGACGCGTTTCGACGTCTTAGTCTTCTTCAGGCAAGATAAACAACACACTAACATGGCACAACGCCCATCTTGCGCCTAACTGAGAAAATAAGAGATTATTCGTTCTCCGTTTTCATTGTCCTGAGTGTTGCTTCTCTTGCCTTGAGAAGACCTAAGAGGTCAAAACGCGTCGTGTTTTGTCTTGTAATTTGTTTGTCCATGTTAACCGCCGGGGTTTTTAAAAGTCCTTTGAAAATCTGTTTCAGTTTCTGCCTGCAGTCACCTCACTTTGAAACCAGAGAATGGAAAGTTCGGAGGGCAGTGGCAGTGGCAAAGGAACACCTCACGATGAGGGAAACAACAAGATAACACAGGTCAACAGACAGCCACTGGGGTCAACAGAGACAAAGCGGTGGTCCATGGCAACAGGGAAAGCAAAGAGACACATGGTAACACAGCAGCTGAAGAAGGAACAGGATGCCAACAGAATCCACAAGGCAGTCCTCCCTCCAGTTCAAACTATTACCGATGTGTCATTCTTCGTGGCGAAATGGGGGGAGGGAGGGGAGGGGGGGGGGGAGGGGGGGGGGTCAGATGACCCAAAGTCAGGGCAAACCGACAGTGCAACATGTCCCGAATTCACGCAAAGCAGCGCTAACCCGGTGAAGACTCAGACGGAGACATAGCCAAGCGCTTGAGGAGATCGCGCGTGTGGTTGACGCTGCCGGAGGAAAGACTAAGCCGCCAGAAGCTCCAGCAACGACATTCTCCACGGCAGGAGGCCACACGTCATGGTCTGGCACTACTGCCTCCATTTAACGGCCCGATGTTGGATGGTATTGGTAATGTTGCTTATAGTCCAGCCGACTGCGAAGGGCCATAACAGGGCAGTCACCGCGTTGAAGTCAATTCACAAGTCATTAAAAAAAAAAAATCACCCACACAACTCTTTAAAAGACGCCTTCCAAAAACACACCGGAAAATGTTGTTAAAAATCTTTAAGCTATCTTCTTAAAATGGTCATATGTTATTTGGCTCAGATGCCTGAACAGTTCCCTATTCCTTAAAATGTGAGCATCATCATGCACGGAGCGGCTCTAAGTCCATACCTCGTCGTCGGCTGGCCACCGTTGCGATGACGTCAGTTTTCTGTTCAGAAGTTTAAGTAGTTTACTAGTTTCTGAAACTTCGGGCATCGTCATTTTCGACATGCCTCTGGGTTGATATCGAAACCGGTTTTAATGTTATGTTACTGGTGTCATCATACTTGAGATCATTTGCGAGGCTTCCGATTTTTTTTTTTTGGTGGTAATTTTGAGCTGCTGGTGACCAAAAAAAAAAAAAAAAAAAAAGAAGCTGGATTTCATCTTTACCGTACTTATTACAGACTGTAAAATATGAGAATCGATGCATTACTTTGCTTATTCTGAACAGTACTTCTACGTATGTTGTCATGCGTGGCACTGTCTGTTCGCTTGCAAATAAGCATGTTTAGTATGCAGTCATCTTACAGGCTCCGTGAAAACTTTCGGAAAGAGAAAATGTGTTACTTTGAGTGAACAAGGTTTGGCAGTTCCCCTCGTGCATGGTATTGTGATGTATCTATCCCCTGTCCTGAAAGTGGTAAGAGACATTCCACTGTTGTCTAGTACTAGCATGGTGCAACTGCTAAACTCGACATTCTTGCCTTTAGTTTTACAGCAGTTAGTTTCCCTTCAATCGATCATCACACACACACACACACACACACACACACACACACACACACACACACACACACACACACACATACATACATACATACACAAACAAACAAACACACACACACCACCACCACCACCACCACCACCACCACCACCACCACCACACATACACGCAAACACACACACACACACACACACACACACACACACACACACACACACACACGCACACACACACGCGCGCGCGCGCGTTTCTACACACGTACCCCAACTGAACACTCACTTGTTTTTTTTTTCTCATTGCAGTCTTGCCCTTGATTCACTCCAGTTTCTCAATGACATGTCCATTGGCGTGTCCATTGGAGATAGTCTTCAGCACAGATTCCATCCGCCTCAGGCCTGCAACAGGGAGGACAATCATGTCACACCATGCAAAACGCAACGAAACACCCCTGAACACAGCACCTTAAAACACAGCTGTTTATGGCAATGCAAAACTGAATCAGTTCAAGGACACAGTGGTAATCGATTCATCAGGGCCCCTTGGGGCCGGAATAGCTCAGTGGTAGAGCGCCGGACTCGTAATCTTGGTGATCCTGGTGTTGCGGGTTCGAATCTCCGCCGAGCCGTTTCAGTACAGGGGGATTTTTCCCTCGGAGTTTACATTGGTTCTGACTCCATTTCCCTAAAAGTCCTTCGAATGAGACTATAAACCGAGGTTCCGTGTGTGAACGCACGCAAAACATCTTGCACACACGTAAAATCCTATCACCAACTTTCGGAAGATGAGGCCAGTTTGGTCGTAGGTATGGATGACACGTTACACATAGCATACACCTTCGCCGAAGTTGGAGTATGGCTGCCTTAATGGTGGGATTAAAAAAAAACGGTCATACACACAAAACTCCGCTCCCTTTATTGGGTAGATGGGATTAATCCTTGCCTGTCTAGACAGGGAGTGTCCGCAGGAGTATCAGCCTGCGTACGTAGAAAAAAAAAATCAGGGCACATTACATTGGTCGGGGGATTTATCGCTGCAGGGCAACATCTGCTGCAGGATTTATCAGCGCAGTCACAGCGGTGAGGGGATTTATCACTGCTGCTAAACATCAGTATATGGAATGGAATGTATCAGGTCCACAGCAGTTTGGTGAAACGATTTATCACTGCTGCTAAACATCAGTCTATGGTATGGAATGTGTCGGGGCAAGGACACTTTGGTAATAGGACTTATCAGTGCCTACTCACTCTGAAAAAGGCTAACAAATTCATGAACACGTTGGTATTAAGATGCCATAGTTTTGGGGCATAATAGGAATTGGATTTAACGGTGCATACTCAACTCCGGAAAAAAAAGCAAACCAATACACGAAGTGTTGATTATAAGGTGCAATAGTCTTTGGGCATAGTGGTAACTGGATTTATTAGTGCATACTCAACTCTAGAGAAAAAGGCCAACCAATACACGGACACATTGGTGGTCAGATGCGACAGTCTTTGGGCACAGCGGGCATTGGATTTATCAGCACGTGCACCGCGCTGTCAGATGTCAATAAAGAGTTATACTGATGATCGACTCAGCAGCGCAGACTCCCTGGTAATGATAGTGATCAGTGCAGCAAGACTTGTGCCAGCCGACAGCACTAAGAGAAAGGACCATCAACAATGGGAATGTGTCCTTTAGTCACCGGCCTAGACTCAAGGACCAAGGATTGAGGAGACTACGTCAAGGGACAGATGGTGATCAGGGACACGGTGAAGGGGGCATTGCCAATGGGACTTAACTTCTCTCTAGCTGAAGGGACCGTTGGTTGTGAGAACAGCTTCAAAGATCACGACCAAGGGGATTCAGTAAAGAAACCGTTGTAATAGGCACGGGCAAAGGAAAACAGGTGGTACTGAGACCAGGCAACGATAGCATCAGTAGAGGGACAACACAAAATGCCATTGTAATACGACAAGTCAACAGACAAATGGTGATGGTGTTAGGGACGAAGCCCGTTGGGCTAGGTAAAGGGACCATCAGAAACGAGACAAGGTGAAGAGACTCTCAGTGATGGAACTAGAGCTAGGTGAAGAGACAATCAGTGATGGAGCTAGAGCTAGGTGAAGAGACATCAGTGATGGAACTAGAGCTAGGTGAAGAGACTTCAGTGATGGAACTAGAGCTAGGTGAAGAGAAAATCAGTGATGGGGCCTGGTATAGAGACTATGGCAGATGGGTCAAGGCCAAGAGACCACTGATAGAGGACTAGATCAAGAGACCAGTGGTCAGTTCAGTTCTTAGCTGTATGATTATCACCCAATCAGGGGCTGCCAAACTCGTACAGCAAAATGGCTTCACATCTTGAGCAGGTCAGTTCATCCAAAACTCCTATCCTTTAAATGAAACAAGCCACAAAATCAATCATGACATGGCAGCCAAGCGGCTGGAATCCTCATGGCAGATGAAAAAAAAAGTATGGCGTATTGACATCACCGTGTATTCCACTTCATTTCCTACATCCAGATTTTACAAAACATCGTAAAGATTGAATGAAAACAAGTTAATGCCAAGCAAAATACATGAATTAGCCGTATAGAGAGACCGCAGAATGAGCAGGTAACGTTCATTATGGGAAGACTACAGCCCCGGTTTACGAAAAAAAAACAACACCTGGCATGTCATCATTTATGATTAGAGATGTGAATGAGTTTCCAGACAATAAACAGGAGAATTGTCAAGACCAGTGGTAATAGCCTGGGTAAGAGATAACTGGTAAGAGCACCAGGTAAAAGACCAGCCGCTGTAGCCAAATGGTTAGCGTCGTCACGGACTCCAGGCTGGGAGATCGTGGGTTCGATTCCCATCAGAGCCATGTAGGATTTTTCATCCCCGACCGGCTCCTACCCAGAGTTGAGTTTGCAACAGGCACAATTGGCAAGACTGGGACCACACAGTCGACTTTCATCCACTCAGTGGATGCGTCTCTGAGGGCATTTCTCAAATTTCTTAATCAACACTGCAGGTGTGTGTATCCCTCGGGCCTGGTTGACGCCGGGATATATTACGAAAGTAAGCGTAGAGTACAGCCCTGTCATGCAATCTTAAGACCAGGATGGAAATCCGTAGCATCATCTTCATCATCCTCATCCTCATCGCTTAGTATTAAAAATGTCTCAAAATCTGTCCTGCTCTCATGATGACCTCAGTTTTGATGTCCTCTCCACGTCTATGGCCTTGTTTTTATTCTGTCGGGATCACCGATATCGGCAAATTCATGGGGAATGTCGATGAGCAGATGTGGTGGCGCCCACTGCAGGGAGAGCTCACGCACAGCCACTTTGCACTAAGCGACTACTGTCGTCAGCAGGGGGCTTAGTAGGTGGGGTCCTGCGTGTTTTGGACCAGAACAGGCGCCACTGAACACCACCCAAGTGACTCTAAAGCCGCGCGGCGTCTCCTCTGGTGGGTTGCCTTTTGACGACATGACCTTGACTGCTCCCTGAAGATAGCCGGTGCACAAAACTTTGGAGATGCCCAGACAGGTCAGCAGGTGCCATGAAATAACAGGACACTGACATATGAAAAAAAAAGGCTGAAACACACACAATTTTTTCTTGATCGACGTAAAAGAAACCGCATAAAAACAACAAGAACAGAATAAACGTATCCTAAACATTTTATAGATATATATTTACAACAGAATAAACGTATTCTAAACACTTTATAGATATATATTTACAACAGAATAAACGTATTCTAAACACTTTATAGACATACATTTACATACAGCATCCTGCTCACTTTCTCTCAGCTTGAAATGAAAATTGCCATGGCCTGAGATTCAATACAGGCGAGTGGCCTCTCTGGACATCTGTGTCTTCTAAGGAACCTCATTCTGCAGCCGTGTGGCACAGACTGAAAGTCACACCCACCCTATACGTATTTTCCACGCACATCCTATTCTCCTCGGCTTTATGCACCTCCTGCCAGACTCCACGTGCAATTCGTGAAACAAATTTGAAGAATAATTTCCAGTGAGTCCGCAAAAAAAAAAGCAAGGACAAACAAGGTACAAACGTTTTGCCTCGTAAAATTTGTTTCGATTTTCGCCTTCAATCACCACGTTTTGAAACTGTCAATCGTGACTTCGGTAACCAATTTCTCAGCGGCTAGGTATACCTCACACGTGTACGAGGAAGCCAGAAATCTGCTCCAGGGTCCCAGTTTATCATCCTTGATTATAAAACCGATCACGAACGTGACTGACATAGTCGGGATCATTTCTGGACGAAACAGGATTGCAGCACTCACCTTCGAAGACGTTGGTCTCACTGGAGGCAAAGATGATGCGGAACCAGCCGGGCGTGGCACAGTAACTCTGTTTCCCTGGCAACAGGTAGACCCGTGCCTCCATGAACCTCAGAAACAGTTCCTCCTCTGCCTGGAAGGTCTGCTCTGGCATGAACTGAAATCAGGAATTCCAGGCTGATACTGCTACTCATCTGAATCCAAACTTAAAAAGTAAGCTGAACTCACTTTTTTTTTGCTGTTGACCTGCTCGTTAATTATACATCTTCATCATCATCATCATCATCATCATCATCATCATCATCATGGTCGCCATCATCATCATCATCATCATCATCATCATCATGGTCGCCATCATCACCATCATCATCATCATCATCATCATCATCATGGTCGCCATCATAACCATCATCATCATCATCATCATCATCATCATCATCATCAATCACATCTTCAACGCTTAAGGTCTTTCATTCATTCATCGAGGTGGATGATTCAAGCAGGTGGAAAATTCGGCTGTCTTTATCCACCACTATGGCCCAGTGGTAGTATGGCGCAGTGGTAGTATCAACCACTATGGCGCAGTAGTAGTATCAACCACTATGGCACAGTGGTAGTATCAACCACTATGGCACAGTGGTAGTATGGCACCGTGGTAGTATCAACCACTATGGCACAGTGGTAGTATGGCATAGTGGTAGTATCAACCACTATGGCGCAGTGGTAGTATCAACCACTATGGCACAGTGGTAGTATGGCACCGTGGTAGTATCAACCACTATGGCACAGTGGTAGTATGGCACAGTGGTAGTATCAACCACTATGGCGCAGTGGTAGTATCAACCACTATGGCACAGTGGTAGTATGGCACAGTGGTAGTATCAACCACTATGGCACAGTGGTAGTATCAACCACTATGGCACAGTGGTAGTATGGCACAGTGGTAGTATCAACCACTATGGCACAGTGGTAGTATGGCACAGTGGTAGTATCAACCACTATGGCGCATTGGTAGTATCAACCACTATGGCGCAGTAGTAGTATCAACCACTATGGCACAGTGGTAGTATCAACCACTATGGCGCAGTGGTAGTATCAACCGCTATGGCACAGTGGTAGTATCAACCACTATGGCGCAGTAGTAGTATCAACCACTATGGCGCAGTGGTAGATCAACCACTATGGGCAGTGGTAGTATCAACCACTATGGCACAGTGGCAGTATCAACCACTATGGCACAGTGGTAGTATGGCACAGTGGTAGTATCAACCACTATAGCACAGTGGTAGTATCAACCACTATGGCACAGTGGTAGTATCAACCACTATAGCACAGTGGTAGTATCAACCACTATGGCGCAGTGGTAGTATCAACCACTATGGCACAGTGGTAGTATCAACCAGTATAGCGCAGTGGTAGTATCAACCACTATGGCACAGTGGTAGTATCAACCACTCTGGCACAGTGGCAGTATCAACCACTATAGCGCAGTGGTAGTATGGCACAGTGGTAGTATCAACCACTATAGCGCAGTGGTAGCGTGGCACAGTGGTAGTATCAACCACTATGGCACAGTGGTAGTATCAACCACTATGGCGCAGTGGTGGTATCAACCACTATGGCACAGTGGTAGTAGCCTGTGACCTCCTGTCCATAGCCTGTGACCTCCTGTCCATAGCCTGTGACCTGTCCATAGCCTGTGACCTCCTGTCCATAGCCTGTGACCTCCTGTCCATAGCCTGTGACCTGTCCATGGCCTGTGACCTGTCCATAGCCTATGACCTCCTGTCCATAGCCTATGACCTCCTGTCCATAGCCTGTGACCTGTACATAGCCTGTGACCTCCTGTCCATAGCCTGTGACCTCCTGTCCATAGCCTATGACCTCCTGTCCATAGCCTGTGACCTGTCCATGGCCTGTGACTTCCTGTCCATAGCCTGTGACCTCCTGTCCATAGCCTGTGACCTCCTGTCCATGGCCTGTGACCTCCTGGCCATAGCATGTGACCTCCTGTCCATAGCATGTGACCTCCTGTCCATAGCCTATGACCTCTTGTCCATGGCCTGTGACCTCCTGGCCATAGCATGTGACCTCCTGTCCATAGCATGTGACCTCCTGTCCATGGCCTGTGACCTGTCCATGGCCTGTGACTTCCTGTCCATAGCCTGTGACCTGTCCATAGCCTGTGACCTCCTGTCCATGGCCTGTGACCTGTCCATGGCCTGTGACTTCCTGTCCATAGCCTGTGACCTGTCCATAGCCTGTGACCTGTCCATGGCCTGTGACCTCCTGTCCATGGCCTGTGACCTCAGCCTGTGACCTCCTGTCCATAACCTGTGACCTCCTGTCCATGGCCTGTGACCTGTCCGTGGCCTGTGACCTGTCCATCGCATGTGACCTGTCCATGGCCTGTGACCTCCTGTCCATAGCCTGTGACCTCCTATCCATAGCCTGTGACCTCCTGTCCATAGCCTGTGACCTCCTATCCATAGCCTGTGACTTACTGTCCATAGCCTGTGACCTCCTGTTTGGAGCACACACGACAAGCCAGCTAGCGGAATCCCACACTCGGCATGCCTGCGTAGGCCACCGCTGCGTTACAATTTCATGCAGAGTTCACTTCTTACACGCGTGCGTGCGTTGTTTGCGAAAGAAACATGACACAACGCGAAAAAGGTTTAGGTAGAGGGTGGCTGTATGTGTCTTGTGTGCGTGGAGGGAAGGTGGCAGGGGAACAGTCTATGGATGTGACACACACACACACACACACACACACACACACACACACACACACACACACACAGAGCAGAAGGCGTGACCCACCGTGGAGAAGTCGGCCCAGATGAAGATGCCGGCCTTGGAGGGGTGGACGGTCACGCCCATCTTGGTCAGCTTGGAGCAGGCCTCCTTGAAGATGACCGCCAGCCGTTTGTGGTAGGTAGGGAAGTACACCTCGTCCAGCCACTCTGACCAACACACACACAACGGTCAGCAACTGGTCATCGACACACACACAGACAACACACAGACACACACACACACAGACAACACACAGACACAGTGGTCAGCATCTGGTCAGCCAGGGGGTGGACAGCGAGACACCCACTGACTTAGGGGGGGTGGGGTGGGGGAATGGCAAGGTGACAGAGAGCTGTGCCTGTGGGATTTGCTGTCCGCCCCATGGAAACTGAAAGGACCAGAGCTAGCAGGCAACAGCTCTTCGCTTGGCTCTACCCGGGTAGGGCAGCCCGTTTGTGGAAAAGGACAGGGTGGAGAGTGACATGCT
>CM065727.1:5279375-5286875 GCA_033310375.1 Conus canariensis
GGCATGTACAGATCCCTCCCCCATCCCCACCTTAACGCCCCCCCCCCCCCCCCCCAAAAAAAAAAAAAAAAAAAAAACGAGGGGAAAAAACCCGAATGAATCAGCGTTGACGATAAAACAAGAAACGTCATAGTCTTACGCGATAATTTGGAAACCACCACCACCACCCCTCCCCCATGAGAAAAAAAGAAAGTAAAAAACAAACAAACAAAAAAAACCCCACCAAAAACGAATGAATTAGCGTTGACGATGAAACAAGAAACGTCATATTCTCTGACGCTAATTTGGAACACCCCCACACTCCCTCCTCTCCCACTGATCAGCTCTTGATCTTCTGACGGACGAAGTAATCTGCCCCTGCATCTAGCTCTTCTAGTTATTACACAGGGTTTTTTGGGGAACACGTCCCATCCTGTACAAAAACAAAAACAACAACAAAAAATGACAACGAAGACAACACGTACATATTCATCTCCAGTAAACAAAGCAACCGCTTAACTGTGGACAAACGAGAGTGTTTTGGGGGTGGACACCAACGATTACGATACAGCATACAAAAAAGTTTAAAAATTAATTCGAAAGATTCTAACGCAATTAAGCTGACATTAAAAAAAAAGAAAGAAAGACCACACAGGCAAATACACAGCGCGAAATGACCAGGTGATGTCCACACAGCTGGTGCTGTGGTTTGTTACACAGGGCATTGTGAACACGTGTTGTCAGGACATGGAAATACCGCAGTCCTCCTTACAGCACGCGCAAGAACGTGGACCTCCCACAGACAGAGAGAACACGTCCTCACAGACGACGTGAAGGACTGGGTTGCTGACCACACCTCTAAAGACTGTAAACACTCTCCACAGTAAAGACAGAGAACACGTCCTCACAGACGACGTGAAGGACTGGGCTGGTGACCACACCTCTGAAGACTGTAAAGACTCTCCACAGTAAAGACAGAGAACATGTCATCACAGACGACGTGAAGGACTGGGCTGTTGACCACAACTCTGAAGACTGTAAAGACTCCACAACAAAGACAGAAAACACGTCCTCACAGACGACGTGAAGGACTGGGTTGCTGACCACACCTCTAAAGACTGTAAACACTCTCCACAGTAAAGACAGAGAACATGTCCTCACAGACGACGTGAAGGACTGGGTTGCTGACCACACCTCTAAAGACTGTAAACACTCTCCACAGTAAAGACAGAGAACACGGCCAGAGAGGGAGGAGAAAAAAAGCCGAAGGAAAAAAAAATGGCAGGGTTGAAGAGAGTCACAGAAAGGGGGAAAACCAGCAAGTGAATTTCCGGAAGGCGAGAATATAATTCATACCGATAATGCCACCAACATTCCCACGGGATAAGATAAGATAAGATAATGTTGCTTATAGCCCAGCCGACCGCAAAGGGCCACATCAGGGCTGTCACCACGTTAAAATCAACTCACAAGTCATTAAAAAAAAAAAACAAACAAACAAACAAAACAAAAAAAAACCTTTCACACATCTCTTTAAAAGACATCTTCTAGAAACGCACCAGAAACTTCGTTAAAAATCTTTCATCCGTAAAATCTTAAATCGGATGAAAAATGTTAATCTCTCTCAAAAACTCAAAGATCACGTCAGGCGGGACACCCCTGAACAGGATTTTCATGGACTCCGCTGTAAAATGTTTGTGTCTCACATCGTGCAAGTCCCAACACTCTAAAAGAATATGTTTCATTGTGAGTGGCACATGACATGGAATGCACCACGGCGCTTCTTCACTCTTTAAAAGGTACGAATGGGTAAAATACGAATGGCCGGTGTGCAGCCGGCACAGAACTGTTTCTTCTTTATGACCACCAGACGTAGATGGGAGGAACTCCTTAAGGTTTGGACGGACCTGAAAGAGATTGTTATCCGTCTGTGTATTCCAATCCTCCTGCCAGAGGTCTCTCACATAATCGTTAATTTTGGGTTTCAGATCTGAGCAAGGGATATAAATGTTGGACAATTTCTCTCTTGTGGCATTCTTGGCTAAACGATCAACCATTTCGTTCCCTCCGATACCAACATGACCAGGAACCCAAGGTAGAATAATGTTGTAACCATCCACTTTCAACTTGGTAAAAAGTTCAAAGAAATGTAAAAGTTCTGGATGCTGAAGGTTGCGGCCAGCTATGGCCTCCAAAGCTGACAGCGAATCCGACAGAACCAGAAAGTCCCTCTTCGTAGATTGTGAAATTATTTTCAATGCCAGAACCAGAGCAGTAAGTTCAGCAGAATAGACAGAAGCATCTGGAGGTATATGTTTTAACAGTATCTGAGAAGGAGCACCAGGGCAATAGGCTGCACAGGCCACTCCATCCTCAGACTTGGAACCGTCAGTTAAAATTTTCTGACAGGATGGAAATTTTGAACAGAGGTCAGCATACAAGACCGTGTATGCCTGAGAGCTGGTAGACTCTTTACGAAAAGCTGCAAGATCAAAACGAATCTCTGGTGTGAAAAAGGTCCACGGAGGCTGATCTGGAAACTTGGAAAAATCAGACACAACTCCTAGGTCTAGACCTGCATTCCGCGCGTGAGGCTGCATACGAACACCAAACGGCGGAATACAGTTAGGTTTGTTTTCGAATTTGCTTTGAAACTGGGGGTCAAAGACACAGTCATAGGCAGGATTCTGTGGTTCTGAGAACAGTCTGATATAGTAATTTAGAGACATTTTCAGCCTGCGGTTGGACAGTGAGGGTTCACCTGCCTCTGCGTACAGGCTGTACACAGGGGTGGTGCGGAATGCTCCAAGACAGAGACGAAGCCCTTGATGGTGGATAGGGTCCAAGAGTTTTAGGTAAGACGGTCTTGCAGAGCCGTATACAGCTCAACCATAGTCCAGTTTGGAGCGGACCAAGGCTCTGTAGAGGTGCAGCAAAGTTTTCTTATCAGCGCCCCAGTCAGTGTGTGCTACGACCCGCAGAATATTCAGAGCTTTCTGGCAAGAGGTTTTGAGGTTTTTGATGTGGCTGAGAAACTTGAGTTTTTGATCAAAAATAACTCCCAGGAATTTGCCTTCTTTTACAGCTGGAATGGTGGACTTATCCAGACAAATTTCAGGATCAGCAAAAAATTGACGAAAATTGTGAAAATGGATTGACTGAGTTTTGGTACGTGAGAAGGTAAACCCGTTTTCCTCGGCCCACTGTTGGATCTTGTTGACACAAAGTTGGAGTCGACGCTGTACGCTGGCGTAAGAAGCTCCAACTGCGTACAGCGCAAAATCGTCAACAAACAGTGAGGACTCAGAACCCTGGCTTACAGATTTCACTATGTCGTTGATTTTAATGCTGAAAAGGGCAGGACAAAGGATGCTCCTTTGAGGGACACCCAGCTCCTGCCCATGGATGTCAGAGAGTGTGGTGCCAACACGCACCTGGAACTGTCGATCAGCCAAAAAGTTCTGTATAAACAGAGGCAGGTGACCAGGGAAACCAAGTCTGTGCAGGTCCAGAAGAATTCCTGATTTCCATGTGGTGTCATATGCTTTTTCGAGGTCAAAGAAGATAGCAACCACATGCTGTTTATTGACAAAGGCATTGCGGATGGTGGTTTCCAGGCGGATTAGATGGTCAACTGTCGAGTGGTATTTCCGGAACCCGCACTGTTCACTGGCCAAAAGGCCATCGTTTTCCAGCTTCCACATCAGACGGGAGTTGACCATCTTCTCCATCAACTTACAGAGGCAGCTAGTCAGAGCTATTGGACGATACTTGGAAGGGTTGGTAAGGTCCTTTCCAGGCTTTGGAATTGGAATGATCAGGGCTTTCCGCCAGGAGGGCGGAAAGTACCCTGTGGTCCAGATATGGTTGTATACTTTAAGAACAGTCTGGAGACAGCTTTCTGGAAAATGTTTCAAAACCTGATAATGAATATCATCCAGACCAGGGGCAGAATCAGTGCAGGTTTGTAAAGCTGTTTTCAGTTCATTGATTGAAAAAGGGAGATTGTAGGCTTCAGAGTTGTCTGATGTGAAATTGTATAAAGATTTCTCTCTGAGTTGTTTGTTTTTTAAAAAGGCTGCAGATTTATTTGAAGATGAGGAGTTCTGTTGGATGGTGGAGGCCAACAGATTGGCAACAGCTTGTTTGTCAGTGATCAGAGCATCGGCAAGTTTCAAGTGATGAATGGAGGGGTTGGTGTTTTTCCCTTTGATTTTTTTTATGACTTTCCAGACTTTTTTCTTTGAAGTTTTAGATGTCAGCCCGGAGCAGAAGTTTCTCCAAGACTGACGTTTACTGATTTTGAAAGTGTGTCTCGATTTGGCGCGGAGTTTCAGATGGGCTCGAGCGTTGGGACCTGAAGGTCGTTGGTATACCCGACGCTGAGCCCGTTTGCGTACGTTCGAGATGTGTTGGCAGTCAGAATTAAACCAGGGTGTTTTGGGCATTTGGAGTTTATTGGAAGACATTGGAATACAGGTTTTAGCACACTTTATCACAGTGTTAGTCAGAGATTCAGCTGGGTCTGGACTCTGAAGAAAATCAATTTCCTGGAATTCTTTCAAAATATTGGTGGCAAAAAGATCCCAGTTGGCCTTCTTATAATTAAGATGTTGTGAGACAGAGGCGGTTTCAGTTAATACGGGCTGTAAAAGAACAGGGAAATGGTCACTTCCGTGCAGATCGTCATGGACAGACCACTCATAGTCCAGGACCAGCGAGGGGTCACAAATCGACAAATCTAAACACGAAAGTGAACCTGTGGAAGAGTGGAGGTAAGTTGGAGCTCCATCATTCAGACAACACAAATCAAAGTCTGAAAGGACATTCTCAAGAAGCAGACCTCTGGATGACGAACTGACACTACCCCAAAGAGGATTGTGACCATTAAAGTCACCCAACAGCAAAAAAGGTCGAGGAAGTTCTCCGATCAGACTGACAAGGTCCTGACGACAAACCGGGACAGAAGGTGGCAGATACAGTGAGCAGATTGTAACAGTCTTGTGGAGAGTGACTCTCGCAGCTACAGCCTGAAGGGAGGTAGTCAGAGCGACAGGACTAAACAGCAAAGTTTTGTGTAAAAGAAGGGCAACACCGCCTGACAGTCCCAATGTGGATGGTTGTGCAGGTTTAGAAAGAATATTAAAGCCAGAAAGAGTGAAGGTCTTCTGGCTTTGAATTTTAGTTTCCTGAAGAGCCACGACGGAAGGTTTTACAGTTTGACACAGAAGCTGCAGCTCCTCAAAATTTGAATTTAGGCCACGGATATTCCAATGGATTAGTTTACTATCCATGGTGCAGAGGATGAATAGGAGAGAAATCAGGTCATCTCCTCATCATCGTCTGCACCCAACGGAGCAAATTTATTGCTTAGTTTCACTGGACTGTTTGGGTCTTCAGACCTGCTGGCAGACTTGCCCACAGGTGAAGAAGGTCTGGATTTTGGAGATGGTGGAGGTTTCTTCCTCATCTCCACCATCTCCACACTTGGTTGAACTCCCTTGCCCGCACGGGCACTGCTTGAGGAAGTTCGAGGCGGGAGGGTTGGCTTTTTGATCTGCCCAGCAGCAGATGGAGTAGGCTGCTGGGCAGACTGAGGGGTGGCGGATTTTTTGCCTCCACCAGGTGCACCCACTTTGGGTTGGGAGGTGGTGGACTTGCTTCCACCAGAGCTTAACGGTCTTTCTTGCAATGTCTTGGTGAAAGTAAAATCGTCAGTCTGGCAGCAGACTGAACGGGTGGAAACTTTCTTTATAGCGGAAGCATAAGAAGACACTGTTGACGTCTGACTGCCAACAACCTGTTTGCGTGCCTCAAAAAACGAAATTTTCTTTTCAGTCTTCACTCTTTGGATGGTGGACTCCTGAACCCAAACAGGGCAGTTGCGTGAAGAGGAGGGGTGGTCGCCACCGCAGTTCGCACAATGAGCCGGGTCTTTACACGGCCCATCATGGGTTGCCTTGCAACAAACACCACACACCTCCTGCCCAGAACAGCGGTCTCTGACATGTCCAAACTTCTGGCATTTGAAACACCTCAACGGGGATGGGACATACAGTTGGACACGTACATTTAAGTACCCGACTTTAATGACCGGAGGCAGCACAGGGTTGCAGAATGTCAGAAAGAGGGTGTTGGTGGCCACTCTTTCTGCACCTTTTTTAACTGTCACCCTATGCACCTCTGTCACACCTTGGGACGCAAGTTCTGTCTTGATCTCCGCTTCCGAGACACCTTTCAAATCCGGGCACCGAATAACCCCTTTGGTCGAATTTAACTGCTTATGGGGGTTCACCCGGATCTCTCTGTCCACGAGTTTTGTTGCCCTCAGCAGCTGCTCCGATTGCCTCTTTGATCTGCACTGGACGAGGAAAGTGCCATTCCGTAGCCTTTTCACTGACTGAGGGTCACCTGCTAGACCCTGAAAGCCCTTCTGAATAGCAAAAGGACTCAGAGCAGAAATCGGCTTTTCCTGCTCTGTCCCTTCAACCACAAGCCAGGAAGCCCAAAAACCTGTCCTCTGTCTCGTCTCCATATCCGAGTCACTGTCGGAATCGTTATGACTAGAAATGGGGTCCACTGCCTTCCTCTTCTTTATGGGGTGTGTGATTTTTGATAAAGCCATGATTTATGTTTAGAAATTTCGTCTCTCCCTTACCCACCCACCATGGAGTCCAACTAAGGGGCCAGGGCCAAGAACTCATTGTCTTGACCCCTTCCAGGTTTCAGGAGAGATATACGACAAACAGAAGCCTACTGACCCTATCCCCCCTGATCATGCCCAACTCCCGGGAACAGAGAGCTGAGCACTGCAGGGGTTACCTTGGCCAGTCGGAGAACTGCCTGTCTTGACCCAGCCACACGAAGGGGAAGCCGATTGATACACCCAGGCCAGAGTGTACCTCCTGTCTAGGAGAGGTCCGAGCCAAAGTGATGTGTTGAGGGCGTTGGCCCTCTCAATCACCAGGATCTCATCCCCCTCCGTCACAGGTCGCACCGCACGGCAAACGCGGCGGATCTTAAGAAGACCACAGAGAGAAAAAGAGTGTGGAACAGAAGGCTTGAAAGGGAGACGAAGAAAGAAAAGAACCGTTAAGAAAGGCAGAAGACAGAATAGGAAAAAGGTGGGTTACTATTTGTCTGGGCCCTCACTCCTAACCTTTCTGACATGGGAGACCCTACCAGGGGCATCAATTCCTACCACGTAATGCTTGGCCAGTCAGCAGCTTGGCTATACAGGCCTAGAAGCATTGACAACAACTAACCATCTAGTCGAGTATTGATGCCCCCGTCAGCAAAGCCTAAAAGATCACTGGACCACGCAAGCCCTCCGACCACGGCAAGGTTGCAACCCCCGGAGGGATTCCCACGGGCACCTCCTACCCTCGTCAGACGACTCTGCGCACGTGCCGTCCTATACCCTGTGACCCAGACCACTTTCATTCCCAGATTAACCCCAGACCGTTCTGAGTAAGTCATCGCGTGCACTTTCAATCTCTCACGCGATCCTGTAATTGATGA
>CM065727.1:5296875-5300150 GCA_033310375.1 Conus canariensis
AAAGAAAGGGAAATCCAACGAAAGATTTTGAAAATGAGATGAAAGCAATAAATACAGGGGGAAGGGGGTACAAAGACAAGCAGGGATGAAACGGAAATGAAAGGAACAGAAAATGAAAGAAACAAACAACAATAACAGAACAGAACAGCACAAACTGGAAAGGTAAATGAATAACATGTAACGAAGGGTAAATACAAAAAAGAACAGGAAGACAAAATGTGATGATGAACTTTATGAAGGCGGCATGAAACGCTCTTTGAACTGCCTGCTGTTTTCACACACCACAACCTGCAATTGTTTAAGCAAGAGTACAACGCACGCACGCACGCATGCACGCACGCACGCACGCACGCACGCACGCACCCCCCCCCCCCCCCCCCCACACACACACACACACAGTGTCTCAGTGTGGTCCGCGCGCGAATAATTGCTCGAAAAAGAAACACTTTGACACAGAGAGAGAGAGAGAGAGGAGAGAGAGAGAGAGAGAGAGAGAGAGAGAGAGAGAGAGAGAGACTCAAGACTCAAGATATTTTATTCATATTAGGCCTCAGCCCATCATGAAGGGGAATGTGAACATGTAACTGAGTAAAGATATATAACAGATTCAAAATACAAGTTAACGATGATATAAATGTATTCATGTACCTTTCAAGAAGTCACAACATCTCTCATTTTAAATCCTTTATACAAAAACAAAGAAAGACTACGCACATCTTCAGGTTTGGTCGATGACATTAGCAAACTCAGTTTAAACAGTGAAGGATGTCTATAGTATTTAGGCTTAATTAGAGTTTCTCGTATATGTTTAAGAGCTGGGCAACAGAGAACAAAATGCACCTCACTTTCTTCACTTTCAGTACATAAGGGGCAAATTAAATCGTTGAACATAGACGTTTTGTATCGGAAGCGATGTAATGCCAGCTCAGAAATCCCGAGCCTAAATCTAGTCGTAATATATTTTAAGTGCCTATCAATATCTAAATGTAAGTAAGGTTTTAAACTGTGGTCACTGCAAAAAGCTCTATACAAGCTGAATCTATCACTAGTTTGAATATGATCAGACCAAGTTTGCCACCTACAGTCAATCATCCTTTGCTTGAAACAACATATGAAATCATGAACATTTCCAACGCCTTGACTTGCCCAAACAAATCCAAATCCATATTTAAACAAACATAAGCGTACATTTGTTACCCAATTTTTCTTACCTTTTGTATCAAGGTCAAATAGCATATCATAAGCTTTGCGTGGAATCCTGTGATTCTCCATTTGTATCAGTTTAAGCCAGTAGCGAATACACTTAACAGCAGAATTTATATATATATTGGATAGCGATTGGTTTCACCATAAACAAGGTCATTGGGTGTTCGCCTGTCTACTCCTAAAAATTTCTTCAACTCAAATAAATGGACTGATTCACAATGGACAACAGCATTGTCTAGGCCCCATAATTCAGAGCCATACTGCACAACTGGCTGTATCTGAGAATCAAACAATTTCATAAATAAATTAAAAGAGTTGTTATCTAACATGTATAACCTTTTAAGAAGATAAATCAAAGCATTCTTAGCTCTGCTTGCAAGGTCTTTGCATGCAGCAGTGAAGCTCAATCGCGTAGAGAAAAAAATTCCTAAATATTTATACGCATTAACCACAGGCATTCTTTCACCGTTATACAACCATTTTTCTCTCACACTCAAATATCCACCCTTCCGAAATACTATGATATTGCTTTTAGTCATATTAACTCTAAGTTGAAGAGATGCAGCGGCATGTTGTAAGCTGTTCAGACCTGTAACTGTCTCTGCCATCAAAACGACATCGTCAGCCAACAACAGAATAAATAATTCGAATGCATCTAGTGAAAATCGAGCGCCATGTCTTCCTTTATTAATTACTTCAACCGCCAGTTCGTTAATGAAAAGAGAAAACAGAACAGGGCTGCAAGCATCTCCTTGCCTTAATCCTGATGTGCAGGCAATGCAATCAGTTAACATAGAACCACATCGAACTCTGGCTTTGACATCATTGTACATGCTTTTAATGCATCTGAATAATTTACCTATAATGCCATTTTTTTAAGAGAATTGGCCAAAGAATATTTCGATTTATCGTGTCAAAAGCTTTTTCGAAATCAATAAATGCAACATACAATTTTCGATTATAACAAAACTGTTTCTGTACGAGAGCTAGTAAAGAAAACATATGGTCGACTGTTGAGTATCCTCTCTTAAATCCAGCTTGATAATCACCTGTGATATTGTGTTCATCCACCCATTCTTGCAGTCTATTATTTATCACTATACCAAATAATTTACTACTAACATCGCTCAAGGAAATTCCCCTATAATTGTTGGGATCATTGATATCACCCTTCTTGAAAATAGGTTGAATAACAGATTCAAACCAGTTTTCAGGAAACACACCATTATCAAATAACTTATTAAACAATTTCAGAAGGAAGTATACAACTTGATCATTCGAATTCTTGAAAAGCTCGGCAATAATGCCATCGGGACCAGCTGCTTTATGGTTTTTTTGTTTTCTAAGTGCTAGCAATATTTCATCTTTAGAGATCGGACGATTCATATAGCCTTCCATTTCAACTTCAGCTGAATACTCATTTACTGTGTTGTCAGCATCCGTCTCCAGCAAGGCTTTAAAGTGTTAAAACCAGGAGTCGACTGATATATTATTCCTAGGCTGTTTTCTTTTGAAGGACGCATTATGAACAACGTCCCAAAATTCTTTTTGGTTTCCCACTGTCGTTACCAGTTTATCTAGTAAAGCTTTGTTGAATTGTTTCCTCTTCCGCTTCTGTAAATTTTTATATTCACGTCTGGCAATTACATATTCATTTTTCATTTCGATTATTGTTTCTGTTTTCTTTTCTAATTTTACTGAGCGACGAAATATCTGTAACAATCTTCTAGTGTTTCTTTTACAAAGTTTACATTCTATATCAAACCATTTACATGAACTTCCATTGTTGTTAAATGATATACATGTTTTCATGGACCCAGCACTTTCTCTTATACAATCATTAAAAAGTTTAAGAGCATTATTTACGTTAACATCAATCAAATCAATTGCAAGATCAATTTTTGTGTGTATTTCTTCACTGCACAAAATACTGGTATATGTAGCTGCACACTTCTCGTCCCATACAAGTTTGTGTATGACAAAATTCTCTTTTTGCATACACATATCAGGTGAACATTCCTTGGCAAGAACAACACATGCTGTCACTGGTAAATGGTCGGAATCAATAC
>CM065727.1:5305250-5319756 GCA_033310375.1 Conus canariensis
GACACAGACAGACAGACAGACACAGACAGACAGACAGACAGACACACACACACACACACACACACACACACACACACACACACACACACACACACAGATCCCTATCATTTTTCATCCGGCTCATATGGAAATCATGGCGAAGCTTCAAGTTGTCTTCATGTTCCTGAGCATTCTTTACTTCGTGCACGGGGCAAAGGACTAAAACCCAGTGGAGCGGTTTGTTCAAGATCATCAAGGAGCAGCTGGTATTTCGATGTCTTTTTCTTCAGTAAGGACCAGGGCCCAGACAGGCCACAACGCTCGGCGTGTCTCGTTGACCAGACGCTCCATGCCACCCGTTCATGTTGGCCTCAGACACCAGGCGGTCAGGAAGACGTTGCAGTGGACAGTGCCCCAGAGAGTGAGGGGCGACAGGACATCCATCACAGTTGGCTACACGACACAGCCTGCCACCGGGGCCTAATGGTTAGCGCGCGGACTCCCGGCTGGGAGATCTTAAGTTTGATTCTCAGCAGAGCCATGTATGTGTGAGATTTTTTTTTTCTGCCCCGACCGGCTCATACCATGAGCTGAATTTGCTATGAACAAAATCAAACTCAGAGACGCATAAGCATTTCCACTGTGCATTTCTTCTCTAAAAACAAAACAAAACAAACGAACAATGAAAACGAACAAACAAACAAAACAAACAAACAAATAAAAACCCAGTTCGTCAAGTGCGAATTTTTTTTTGATGGTCTGTTTGAAAGGGGGAAAAAAAGGAAAGAACGTCAGGGAAAAAGAGAAGGATGAACCCCCCCCTCCACCCTCCCCCCCCCCCCAAAAAAAAAGAAAAAAAAAAAGAAAAAAAAAGAAACATGAAAAATGAGAAAGGGGGAAGAAGAGAAGAATGGAAGATCCCCCCACCCCACCCCCACCCCACACACTGACAAATCAAAAAACGACACAAGAATGATTGTAGTTCTAATTCAAACCCTAATAAAGGGCTTCGTTGCTGGGTCTTCTAGCGCCGTACCTTCAGATAGTTGTGTGTGTGCGTGTTTGTGTGTGCGAAGGAGACATTAGACAGTTTCAGGTTTCACGCGTACGGCACCGCTACGCTACACATACCTTGCATACATCGCTGTTCACGGCCATGTTTTCAAAAGGTAATCGGTGATTAACTCGGACGTCGTAACTTCAAGAACTCCCAGGAACGAACCAAACCAGCCAACAACAACTGGGTGGAAGGGGCGGCGTGGAGCGGGAGAGGGACACGTGGGAGGGAGACTGTTGATTAGGGGTTACGTGAAAAGCACGCGATCGCCGTCCATCGCGCCTTTCAGTTGTCAACCGACTCACCCACCGAGCTTGTCGCTCTTTCACTTCCTCGACAGAAACACCTCCCGCCCTTCTGAAGATGATTTCACACTTGAGAGGCCCTCCGAGGAGACCAAACAAACAGAACGAACACCGCAGAAGTAGAACTAACTTTCCAATCATTTCACACTTGAGAGGGCCAAACAGGAGAGTAGACAAACAAGACACAGTAACAAGACGGAACGAACAACCAAACGAAAAAAAAACAAAAAAAAAAACCCACCGAAGGGCGCCTTTGATGATCAGGAGAAGGCACTTCAATTGTGCACGGTTGTCGCCGTTTTGTCGAGTGGTGGTGGGGAGTAGGGGTGGGAGCGGGGAAGGGAGTGTGGAAATGTGATGGGGGTAGGGTGGTTGGTGGGAGGTGGGATTACAGCATGTAATGTCGCAAATCGTCAACATGTGGCGAATCTCCCAGAGGGATCCCCATGTTTTTTGTCCCAAAAAGACCCGTTTACAGACAAAAATCAGGGGACAATAACGCCTGTCTTTCCGTTGCAAGCAGAGTTATCTTTTTCTCAGTTTATGGGTCAAGATCATGACGCAGTTTGTACATGCGTCATAGTTTGACAAACAAACGTCGCATCAAACCCAAGACATGTATTCTAGATCTGAATCGATCGACGACAATAGTCCTAATGAGTGAAGTCGAAATGTCTGTAACACTGTGTGTGCATTGCAGGCGCAACGTTCCACATCCATCTTTCTGCATTTTTTTCTCTCTCTCTCTGATTGAACTGTTAAGGCTGCTGATGGAGCAAAATAGACCTGTTCCGGGGTAAAAAAGATCAGGGGAAGATAACGCCTGTCTGTCCATTGCAGAGTTACCTTTTCTCAGTTCATGGGCCAAACAAATACATCCAGAGAGGCAGATAGTTGATTTGTAGCGCACGCCGGGATCACGATCGGGATATTGACTGTCTGCGTTACAGGAGCACCTTTGCACACCTGTGTTTTGGTGTGTTGTCTCGCTGATTGAAGTGGTCAGTCGACTGATGGGGCGACACTGCTTTGGGCCAGTCTACCATTGTCATTTGCTGCTGTGTGAAAACAGCGGGATCACTCTCGATGAACGCGAGGTTTACCCCCCTTGCAGATTTCCGAACATCGACTATCGGGACAATACGTGGGGGGCTGTACCACAGTTCGTCTCCGTTTGCAACAACTAGTGGCCAAAGTGCCCAGTGCCCATAATATCACTCTTCTTCCCACAGATTACCCCCCTTGCAGATTTCCGAACATCGACTATCGGGACAATACGTGGGGGGCTGTACCACAGTTCGTCTCCGTTTGCAACAACTAGTGGCCAAAGTGCCCAGTGCCCATAATATCACTCTTCTTCCCACAGATTACCCCCCTTGCAGATTTCCGAACATCGACTATCGGGACAATACGTGGGGGGCTGTACCACAGTTCGTCTCCGTTTGCAACAACTAGTGGCCAAAGTGCCCAGTGCCCATAATATCACTCTTCTTCCCACAGATTACCCCCTTGCAGATTCCGAACATCGACTATCGGGACAATACGTGGGGCGCTCTACCACAGTTCGTCTCCGTTTGCAACAACTAGTGGCCAAAGTGCCCAGTGCCCATAATATCACTCTTCGTCCCACCCCGCCCACATCTGTCTGTCTGTCTATTTGTCTGTCTGTCTGTGTCTATCTATCTATCTTATGTTGAACAATTTAATAGTGGAGGAAAACAAGTACAGGCTAACAATTCCTCCTAATGACTTGGGAAAGATTACAACAACAACAACAACAACAACAAAAGAAAAGAAAAAAAGGAGGTGGGGAAGGAACAGGGAGGAATTACAATGAATATATATATATATATATATATATATATATATATATATATATTAAAGCCTTCATTAGCAGCCTATGGGAATCATTGTAATCTGTCTTGAAGACAGAACGACTCCTATTGCCAGCTCTGTCTTTCATCCGCTGGATAGGTAAGGTTATGTTGCTTTTAGTCCAGCCGACCGCAAAGGGCCATATCAGGGCTGTCACCGCGCTGAAAACAACTCATCATAAGTCATTAAAAAAAATCGCACGACCCTTTGAAATACACCTCCTAGAAACAGACCGGAAACTTTGTTAAAAATCTGTCTTCCGTAAAATCTAAGATCAGATGAAACATGTTAATCCCTTTCAGAAACTGAAAGATCACATCAGGTGGGACATCTCTGAACAAAGTTTTCATGGAGTCAGCTGTAAAGTGTTTACGTCTCACATCGTGCAAGTCCCAACACTCTAAAATGATATGTTTCACTGTGAGTGGTACATGACATGGAATGCACCACAGAGTTTCTTCACCTGTTAAAAGATAAGAATGGGTGTAAAAGGAGTGGCCTGTATGCAATCGGCACAAGACTCTTCTTTACGGCATATATATATATATATATATATATATATATATATATATATATGGGGGAGGGGGGGGGGGCTCACTCCCACAAGGTCAACAAAACAACCAGTCAGATAAACAAAAAAGTGTTCCCCCTTTTAGTTAAACACTTTTAACTTTTTACAGTACATACTTAAAAGACCTTCCTTCTTTTTCACACACACACAAAATTAGTCACACATATGTTCAAAATCATATCATGAGGACCTCACGGACTAAAAAAAATTCTGTTCATTTCAGTTGGCACCCACAGCGCCACATGGACAAATCGTGTTCATCAACCAAATCCCCCGGTCCTCACAGACCTACGACAATTTGTCAGCCATGTCCAGTCTTGGCCACCTCTCGTCGACTTGCACAACAATGCACGCACTGTGCTTGTGTCCCTGCCCACAACAGACTATGGCCGTAGTCTGACGTCGTAACAAGTTCGTGGAGAATAAACAATAAACAAGTAGGGTAATCTTGCTCCCACAAGAGTTACCCTACTTGTTTATTGTTTGTTATTTACCGTTCCCTGCCTCATCCCATATTTACTTAAGTTCGTGGAGGTTTTCCTTCTTACGATGGTCAGTGGTGGCCTTAAGATCACAATGAGACAAACACCTCCTGTATCTTTGAAACAACAACAACAACCCTATGTGGCATGCATTCCTGCCAAGCCTCTGTAACTACGGCGCCGTCGACCAGTCTTCCTCCTGTCTCTGTCTTAACCTACAACTACACACCTTACAGGCAGCAAATCTCCCTGCACTCTCTGTTCACCGCTCAGCATGCATGCATGCATACTGCACGGATTTCTTGAACAGGAGAGAACTATAAAATACCAATTCTGGCTCACCCACCTCCGCCAGCTCCAACCGGCTAAAGCCGGTTTCGCTGCTGCTCCGGCGGGCGATCCAGAATAGGTATTTTATAGTTCTCTCTATAAGTAAAATAAATTCTTAAATAAGTTATTATACAAGTCATCATCAACTAAATATATATTGTTGTCTGTCCATATAAACCTTCTGTCATGATATGCTTTGTTCCATTTTAATGTTGGACAGAAAATTACAATATGATCAAAATTATAACGATATATTGTTTCTAATAGATCTAAGACGAATATTGTTTTTCCACAACCAGTTTGTCCACAAATCAAAGAACAATGGGGGGTTTTTGTCATAAAGCTTAACTCCTCCATATTTTTTATAACAGAATTTAATCTCCACGTACTTCTAAAACAATGTGCAGATCATCACATCTGACGACTTTTCCTGTTTTGTCTTTGATTTTTAAATTAAATGATCCAAATCTCCCACAAGCTAAATTTTTAAACTGTATGTTTGAGAATCTTTCAATTTCATAATTGCGATATTTAGCTTCACCTGATGGAAGAGCTCTTAAAACAGTTGAGGGCCTTCCATCATATAAGTTGTCATCAGTGCTCAGCTCATCTAAATGTACATAGAGTAATGAATGTAATGGAAGATTGTGCGGATTTTCTCCTTCAAAAATATGCTCGTGTTGCGTAAAAAAACTGTAATATGTAAAGCCTAACATTTTAGCTAGCTCTTCATCAAACATGTAAACTACATCTTTTCCAGGTTCAAATGTTAACGTTGTTTTTAGATTAGCATTATTATCACTAAGAGTAATGCCAAAGTTACTCATCTCTTCTTTTAGTGAGTTAAAATCATAATAACCATCAGGTATGGTTAACTGGCTAACTGAGTTATTGTCATGGTCATGTTTTATAATCTTATTATTTTTTTGAGCATTGCTTATATTAGACCTTACGTCTTTATAGAAAATTTCATGGAGGGCAACTTTTTTCTCACCGCTTTCATTATTAATAGCATATTTTAAAAATGTAGGACTCTCTTGAGTTGTTATTGTTACAAACATTTTTAAAAATGAAATAAAAATGAATCCGTTTAAATATACTAATGCAAAAGAGAACAGTAAAATGCCGATTCTGGCTAACTTTGTCTCCGCCGTTGCTCCGACAAAGTTAGCCAGAATCGGCATTTTACTGTTCTCTCTACGTTTATAAAAAAAAATATGATAAACACTTTACAAACAAACATAATGTGTAGGATTATCTGTTTTTAATACTAATTTAGAAAACTTTTGAGACTTTAGTTTTTGCTTAATCCTTCGTTTTTCTTGGGAATTTTCAATAACATCGTTTTCTTTCATACATTCATCAAAAGCGTCTCTGTCTTTCATATGAAATAAAACTACAGTCTTTAATTGTTCTCTGAAGTCTTTTAAAACTGAATTATAGTTTTGACATAAAATCCACACACTTATCCCAGCATGTCTTCCACTGAAAGCCAGTTTTGACAAAGTGTTTCTTTTTTTAACTATGTCTCTTTCTGCCGAACAGTCATCAATAATAAATAGTGTCTGCGTTCCCTCAAACTGTCTATAAAAGTGTTCTAAACACTCACTCAGTTTATTGCTAGGATCAACTAAATAGATTTCATCATCCGTCCATATAAACCTTCTATCGTGATATGCTTTGTTCCACTTCAATGTTGGACAGAAAATTACAATATGATCAAAATTATAACGATAAACTGTTTGTAATAGGTCGAGGACAAATATTGTTTTTCCACAACCAGTCTGTCCACAAATCAATGAACAATGAGGGGTTTTTGTCATAAAGTTTAACATCGGCATTGACACCAAAGTCGTCTGCTCCATAGTTTTAAAACAGAATTTAATCTAATCCAGTTATTGTTTTTATCATACTCTCTGTCAAAACTTGTTCAGTATAATAAAACCCTATAAGGCCCAAATGTGTAAGATTAATCCAGTTCAGTTCTGTAAGATCGTTTCTATTTAGACTAATATCAATTTTGTTGCTTGTTGCCATGACCTTAATATCCTCGCCATTGTAAAGAACAACGACAGTAACTTTAAGTTTGTCAACGTCTAAGTTTTGCCAGCTAATAAGAATTCCTTTCATAAGATTGTCACTGACGCCCAGAGCTCCATTTCTCGCCTCATCTTTTAAGACAGAAATTTTAAATATCATTGTGAACGTGTCTCCTAATTTTGTGCGTGGAATGAACTGTAATTTTGTAGAAGCTTTCTTTAAAACCGATTCTCTTCTGTGGAGGATGTACTGTTTGTCCCCAAACGGCTTTATTTCGATCTCTTTCCGACTGTTGTCCTCTGGCATAAGACTTTCATGTAAAGGGCCAGAGTTCAATGCTTTTCTGAAACTTTTTGACGGTCAAAAAATGTAAATGGGCTTAAGAATTCAAATTTTATGTCCCATTCTAAATATGGTTCTAAGTGCCATTTGTTGTCAGTTTTTCGAACTATTTTATATTCATACTGACCCGCATTATTTGCTTCTACATTGCGTAGTTGTTCTAGTTTAGGAAACCTTTTGCTGTCGCTAACCTCTTTGCGTTTATAATAACCATCTTTAGTGTACTCAAAACCATACAAAGTGCCTATCTCACCGTTTTGTTCAAAGTCCTCAACGTCTGCAAGGTCTTTTAATTCTAAAGTTACACACCTCTCAGGTGCTAATGTGACCCCCGAATCGTCTGGTCCACGTGACATTTTTTAAAACAACGTATTATTTTATTTCCAAAACAATGTGCAGGCTGTCACATTTGACGACTTTTCCTGTTTGGTCTTTGATTTTTATATTAAATGATCTGACCCTCCCACAAGCTAATTTTTTAAACTGTAAATTAGGGAATTGTATAATTTCATAATCGCAATATGCAGCTTTCCCTGATGGAAGAGCTCTTAAAACAGTTGAGGGCCTTCCATCATATAAGTTTTCATCAGTGCTCAGCTCGTCCAAATGAACATAGAGTAATGAATGTAATGCAAGATCGAGCGGATTTTCCCCCTCATAAGTAGCTTCGCTTTGTGTAACTCTAAAACTATGAAAGGCATCATAGCCAGTTGCAAAGCCTAACATTTTAGCTAGCTCTACATCAAAAAAGTAATGGCCTACTTCTTCTTCAGGTTTGAATGCCAACATTATTTTCAAATTTGCATTGTTAAGTTTGAGAGTAATGTCGAAGTTACTCATTGCTTCTTTCAGCGAGCAAAACCCGTAATAACCATCAGGTATGGTTAACTGGCTAACCAAGTTTCCACTATTGTCAAATTTTTGAATTAAATTATTCTTCTTGGATTCACTTATATTAAACCATACGACTTTGTAAAAAATTTCATGGAGTGCGACCCTTTGGGTTCCGCAGTTATTATCAATAGCATATTCTAAAAACGAAGGACTGTCTTGAGTTGTTATTGTTACAAACATTTTTAAAACAAATTTAAAAATGAGTGCATTCAAATATACTAATGCAAAATATTCTGTCGGGCCGCACTACAGTCCTAAAGATATAACAACTGATACCCTCGACATTTCTGTGACTCAGACTGACGCCTTTCAAGTAAAGGTTAGTACTCCATTGAACAGATATCTTAACCGTCCTATTAAAAAAGACTACATCCCGAAAGTGTGGTTCAGTCATCCGATGCAGTTTTATCAGAACCAGTTAAACTTTGCTGTGTTTTGTGCTTCAACTGGGTGTGGAGTGTCGTATGCTGATCATTTAAATCATCCTGTTCCTTTGGTGAGGTCAGTGTATAGATTTCATTTTTATTACACCTTCAGACGTATTTTATCTGAACTGCAAGCGCCATTACCAAATGACAAAACGTTTAATCCATTCAGCAACAGAATAGATTACAAGGCTTTTGAAAGGATCTGTAACGAATTTGATATTGACCCAAAGACAGACTTTAGACAAAAGTTGGATCTTAATCATGGTTTAGGCACCCCTTATTTTTGGGGCGTGCACAGAAAGTATAACTATGATTGGAATCCTCCTTACACATCTTTCTCTTCAGGCACAACTGTTCACCTCGGGTCCATAGAGCAAGAGCATAAAACAGCATGGACAACATTTATTTTGGATACTTCTAATGGTCTAACTAGAGCGGGAATAGAACGAATAAACGACTCCATTCGTACTTATGTTTGGTGTTTGCTAGGTTCGCAAGCACAAACGAGATCAAACATAATTGATCCTTCTACTGGCCTTGACGCCCAAAAACAGTATTTGGCAAATTTAGAGGATTCTATTAATTCTGCAATTGATTTGCCTTCAAGTATTAAAAGGTACCAAAATGTTTTGCAATACGCAAGATCGAAAGTAGACTTCGCCGTTGGCACTGGTTTATACATGCTGCCTTCTGACCTCAGACTTCAGATAGGAACAATAATAAACTATAATAATGAAATCCTTGTGGCTGGTAAAGAAGAGAAGGTCGGAAAAAACGACATAAATTCTAAGCCTGCAATAGCAATAAAAAAAGAAGTCCCAATCCCCGTGGCCCCCTCTAAACCCCATCCAATCCCCGAGACTCCCTCAAAACCCCAACCAATCCCCATGGTGAATAAAAGCGACCCCCATGAATATGAAAAGACAGCACTTGTTATTGGATTAACTGCACTAGGATTACTTGGTCTTTATCTTACTATAAAGTAACCCAACTATTAAGACAACTAATGTCCATAAGTGCTCAGCCATAAAGCCAACTACTTTACTTGCGGCAGACAAAAGCCAGCTAATGATCCCTCCTATTATACCAGGCAAAGAATCTATTGCCTTACTGGCTAATTTTTTTAATAAACTTGCAAGATGATCAAGTTGTTTTTTTTACCCATGATTTATCGGGTGGAGGAGATGGTGGCGGAGGCACTAACCCTTGCCCACCACCGCCTGTAATAGCCAACACCAGTGTACTTATTGCAAATCCTAAGGCTGTATAACGCTCGCTAATGTGACACCTTGCTCTCTAAACAGTGTTCTTATTCGTTCTGCTAACGTTGTGTCTTCATATAAAATTCTTTGGATAGTTTCTCTTATTCTGTTCGCTTGAGTTCGTAATTGTTCTCGGTTAGTAGACAACACTTCTAGTCTTGCTGATCTCTCTTGTTCAAGATCTTTTAGTCTTTGTGTTATTCTTTCTTTAACACCAGGTCCTAAGTTGTGGTCATCAGCCTCAACTAGTTTTTCTTTTTCTCTTTTTATATGCTCATCTAGTTCACCCAGTTTTGCTAAATTGTTTGTTAATTCGCCTCTGATGCTTCTCAAAGCATGATCAAGGGCCGTTATTTCTCTCATAGGTAGCGGCGGATCGTGCATAGTTTTTAATGCTTCTGAAAAACTGGTTTCTGCTTGTATTAATTTCGTCTGCTGTTGGGCTTAAATCTTTAAGTTCCATGTTTTGTATTTCTGTTGGGAGTTCTTGTAGTGTGTTTTGAAGTTTAGCAACTGCTTCCCTATCTAATTTTGGTTTAGTAATGCCAAGGCGACTTTGATCGCTCACACTGAGCCTTTGTCTAATTGTACTCTTTTTTAAAAACTTTGATGAGTCTGGTTTAGTTGTAAGCTGAACAAGTTGTCCTTCATCGTTTCTCACAAACAAATGGTCATCTTTTGTTTCAAAATCATTAGGGTCTATAAATTCGGGAGGTTCTTGGCCTAAACTTTGATAAAATGATCTGACCTTACTTTCTGTTAATTCACGCCGCAATGATTGTAATGGATGTGTTAAAGGAGTCATTTCACTCATGTCGTCTCCAGGATCAAAAACATCATAATCTTCAATGCTTGCCATGTTTTTAAATAATTAACTTTTTATTTTGTTTTATAAAAAAAAATGTCACAAGCATATGGCTCAATTCTTGACCCGCATAGAAGACTGAAAGAGCCCTTTGGCGTGAAGGGAAATAAACAGAATATTATTGTTCCAAATAATCCATCTACTATTGATTCAGATCAAATTCTTACTGTCAAATTTCCAGACCTAGGAGCAGATGAAATGATTGTGCCGGGATCTGCCCGACTTACTTTCAAAATAGAACTCGAATCAGCAACAGACGCAAACAGGACAGTAGTTCAGAATCTGGGACGGGCAATTGTTAAGAAAATTTCTATAAAACTTGAGGGGCAAGAAATATTTTCTTTACATAATGCAGACATATTTTTAATCTATTGTGATCTATGGCTAACCGCGAATGAAAGGGCTGACCTCGCGTTTCAAGGAATCGAAAGTGATGAAGCACTAAAACACAGAATAGATGCTGATGATGCTGCATCTGGCAACAAGCCCGAAGCTGTAAATTTTGCGTATGGAAATCGCTTTTCCATACCCTTGGATTTTGAGTTATTAAGCGCGCATGCACCATACTTTCAAGGAGCATTAAAAGACAGATTGACATATGAACTAACTTTTAATGAATACAATCGCGTTATTAAATCTACAGTCAAAGATGCAAAGTACAGCATTTCTGACATCTTGTTGGAGTTTGATACTATTAACGATCCTAACTTAGCAAGGTTGATCGAACAACAGTATCAGTCAAAATTAGCAATATATTACGAAAGAGTAATTCATCATTCTAAATATACTAAAAACAAGGCAGACACAATATGGAATTTTAGTTTTAGCGCCTCAGCAAGATCGCTTAAAGGTATTTTATTGCTGTGTGAAGATGAAAAACCATACGAAAGACAAACTGAAAAGTTTATTAATCCTAAAATAACGAAAGTACAATGTTCAATTGAGGGCAGTCCTAACCAAATCTACAGTAGTGGGCTTAAACCTTATCAGCATTTTGACGAAATAAGAAAATATTTTGGAGGCGGGAGGCATAGAAGTCCAACAGCAGATCTTGTGTCCAAAGATCTACATCTTCATAATGTTAGACTTGATGAATATTTAACAACGAAATACGGTTTATGGATTGACTTAAGGTCGACAGAGGATAATCAGTTGCATGGAAGCGGAAGATCTGTTAAAGACCAAATAACCATTCAAATTGATAAAGAGAAAGAGAGTGACAAGCCGCTTAATGTACATTTGTTTTTAATATATGATGCGCAGCTGAATATTCAAGATAACAGATTAAAAGATATCCAATACTAAATTATTTTTATTTTTAAAAAAAAGCATGTCTGTTCAGGTTTATCCAAAAGTGCCCAAAGAAGAGATAGTAGGCAACATCGACTCCAGGGTCGTCTCTGACATAAAAACTTTCAGATTAACAAACATAACACAAATGCAAACCCAACTAGAGCAGGACCTTTCAAAATACAGTAAAACCAAACGAAGGTATTCTGCTGTCTTTAATGCTGTTACATATGTTAATACTGGAGCATCGATCACTAGTGCTCTATCAGCAGGAACAAGTGTAGGTCTCTTAGCAACAGGCGTAGGTGCACCGGCAGCTTTACCTCTAGGCGGTTTGTCTTTAGCTTTTGGCCTGTGCTCATTAGCTGTAAGTGCTGTCAGCAAAAAAATAAAAGCTAAACTCCAAAAGCACACAGCTATGGTTCAACTAATAACAGCTAAACTTAGTTCCTTCAAACTGATAATAAATAAAGCACTTGCTGACTCGAACATCACGGATGAAGAATTTAGTCGCCTACAGGCTGATTTTGAGGACTACAAAAGACAAAAGTTTGATCTTCAAAGAAAGGCAAGGGCAACTTTTTCTCAAGACACCGACCAGATAAAAAAGGAATGTTTAAAAAAAGTAAACGAGACATTAAACTCTGTTCTAAACAGCTCACATTAACAACACCAAAGAGTGTTTATACTTTAGTTTACGAGTCCAAGCACAAAAAGACAGTTGATATTGATTCTGACTAAGTATTTTTTTTTTAATTTAAATAAATATTTTGAGTTAGAAAAGAAACTCAAAATGGAATACACTGATTTTGATTCTTGGTTTGATGCAGAAGAGAGTTTGTCAAAAGCTTTGAAGGATACAAATATAGAAGTTATTAATCCAACAAATGTGTTAGAAAGCGTTGAGTATGCTATTTCTCAAATCCCCAATTATTTAGCAATAAACCCTCCAGTTAAAGTAAGGTTAGTTGTTTTAGTTGATTACATAACAATAAGCGAAGAAAATCTAGAAGTCTGGGTCTCAACTAAACAGCAGGCTATTCTTTCTATAATGATTTAACGCCTGATTGGGCAGAACAACTTCTTACTCAGTTTAACGACTCCTCTGAAGCAGCAAAAATGAGAGGTTCTGGTTGGTCAGAGGGTAAAGTATTAGAGATTAGATTAAAACAGGCTAAATACGAGCCAATTATAGGAAAGTCTTTTATTCCTCTACCATCAGAATTAGTTGCAAAGAGAGCGGTTCTGAACATAAAGAATTCAGATAACAAATGTTTTATGTGGTGCGTTCTTGCTAGGCTACACTTTGTTAAAAAAAATGCAGAGAGAGTTACTAACTATTTGCAGTGGGCCAATGATCTTAACTTTAACGGCCTTGAATTTCCTATGGCTGTAGACAAGATTGATCAGTTTGAAAAACAGAATCCACCAATAACTGTTAATGTCTACACATGGTCTGTTAAATCAGACCTTCAGCCAATTAGAGTGTCAAAAAACAGTCCATCAATAGGAGAACCAGACAAACACCATGTAGACTTACTCCTGATGCAAAGCCTTAATGGGTTGCACTACACGCTAATACGCACAATGAGTAGACTAATTCAGCATACTTCAAAAGATGGGCACAAACAAGAATTCTGTAGAAAATGTTTAACAAGAATTCCGTCCGTTCAAGCTGCGAGTGAACATGTAAAACATTGTCTCAGTCCAGTGGACTGCAATACAGAACTAATTATGCCAAGAGAAGGCAGTAAGGTTAGTTTTAAGAATTACAAAAACCTCCAGAGGTCTCCATACGTTGTTTACGCAGACTTCGAGTCGCTTATTGTTCCTTATGAAGGACCTGCTCCAAAACATTTACCAAAAACAGTTATAATGAATAACCACCAGATTTGTTCATATGCTTTCATTGTTGTTAGGTCAGATGGTGAACATTCAAAGCCAGAATTATACAGAGGACCACATGCTGCAAAATATTTCTTAAAACGCATGCAAGAAGTTCGTAATGTCTGTTCTAATAATCTAGACCTATCCGATCTTAAGATGACTCCTGAAGACCAAGATCGCTATGACTCAGCCACTCACTGTTGGATTTGTGGATTAGAGCTAACCCCTGAAAGTTTAAATCCAACAGTAAAGGATCATGATCACATTAGCGGGGAATTTAGAGGAGCAGCGCATAACAATTGCAATCTTCAACTAAAGTTTGATCCTAGGACTTGGAGACTTCCTATATTCTTTCATAACTTGCGAGGTTATGATTCTCATCTTATATTGCAAGCAGTAACTAGCGATTTCAGGGTGTCATGCATTGCGCAGTCATCAGAAAAGTACATGTGTTTTACTTTAAATAACCTGTCTTTTTATGACTCTATGCAACACCTGATGGGGAGTTTAGAGTCACTAGCAGGATCTTTAAAGTCCTGCCCAATAACAGAAACACTATTTTGACCCAACACTTGTTAGAAAAGGCGTTTATCCTTATGAGTACATGAACAGTTGGGAAAGGTTTGATGAAGACTCACTTCCTCCTAAAGGTGCGTTCTTTAGTAGTCTTAGAGGAAAGGACATCAGTGATTCTGATTACCAGCACGCACAAGAAGCATGGCAGAAGTTGGAGTGTGAAACAATGGGAGACTATCATGATGCCTATTTAATGGCGGATACTTGTTTGTTGGCGGATATCTTTGAAAATTACAGAAAGACCTGCATGAAACATTATAGTCTAGATCCTGCGCATTATATTTCTGCGCCTGGGATGAGTTGGGATGCTTTCTTAAAATTTA
>CM065727.1:5319856-5339856 GCA_033310375.1 Conus canariensis
AAACAGGTTATCTGCTAAGAAGGTAATACACTTTGCATCACTATATTTCAACATCTCTAAAGCAATTATGTTTTGATCAGCACTTCTTTTCCGACCCTGACATCACCACTACTGAGACAGAGGAGAGAGAGAGAGAGAGAGAGAGAGAGAGAGAGAGAGAGAGAGAACAAACTTCTAAGACAGAAATTACCAAAAAAAACACACACAAAAAAACAAACACACAAACAAACAAACAAACAAGAAAAAAATTCCTCTCGTCAGGACTTGGATTATCAGGTAACATTTATCGAAAAAAAGAGGGAGGTCAGGGGGAAAAAAAGAAAAGGAAAAAAAAAAACACAAAGAAAAGAAAAAAGATCTTGCAAACGCCCACATCCCCCCACCCCCTTCCCCCTCCAACCGCCATGCTTTGTCTCAACTGCGACGAAACATTGTGGCGCACTCCACCGTAACTCTTGATGTTGACAAATCTGCTTAAGGCATTTCGCCACGCTTTGACGAAGATGGGAACATCGTAGGATTGTGACACTTGGTGCTGTAACGGAGGAACATCGCAGGATCGTGACACTTTGTGCTGTAACGGAGGGCACAGGCGAAAGAACGAAACTCCGCCTATCCCCCTCCTTCCCCCCTCCCCCTCTTCCCGGTGCTGTGAATGAGGAGCACAGCACAGTAGATCAGGAGCGGTGGGGGGTGGGGGTGGGAAAGGTAATTACAGCTGAGGACATTCTCCAGTGTCGGCCGTCAGACAGGGGAACAGCGGCAATACGATCTCAGCTGAACTGCCCATGATGTGAAAGGCCCTTCAAGCATTGCTCCTTGCCGTCACATCGCCGTGAACAGCCAGAGTCACGCGCACACCAAAGGACCGATCAGGAAAAGGTCACTGTTCAGGATGCTTGGAAGAGAAAAATAAACAAAATAATAGTGGCACATGATGAGATTGCTTTACTGACCTTCCAGCTCTCGGCGACGTTTATTTTCTTTGTATTTGAATTGATTTGAAATGGAAGTAGGTCTGAATCAGAAGCTAGGTTTTTGTTTTCACCTGTCCCTCTGTCTGTCTGTCTGAACGGATTGTGCACACATGCCAGTGACAGTTTGTCGTTCAAGACTTTGTCATGTAATGTTTAAGAAAAAAATGCATTGCGTTTTGTCAATGTACATCGCGCCGACTTGCTAAATGAGCTGTACAGTTTGATAGCAATAAAATTCGTTCGTTCGTTCGTTCTGTCTCTCTTTCTATGTGTGTGTGTGTGTGTGTGTGTGTGTGTGTGTGTGTGCGCGTGCGTGCGTGCGTGCATGTGTGTGTGTGTGTGTGTGTGTGCGCGTGCGTGCGTTCGTGCATGTGTGTGTGTGTGTGTGTGTGTGTGTGTGTGTGTGTGTGCACGCGCGCGCGCGCGTGTGTCCGGCAACGCAATTAGCTGATTTGCTAACTTTCTGGCGAATTCTAAATGACCAGGAGTTACCTGTTGATTTCCCGCGGTGCTCAACACACGGTGGGGTTGTCGCCCTTCAGACGACGGTCATGAAGGTTTCTTCCACAGCAATTTGACGCCAGAGTTTTCGCCCTTTGGGAAAAGAATGCGTAAACATTTCGACCGATTTTGAACGTTTCCCCAGTCATTAAGTTTGGAAGCGGGTGGTCGAAGACTATTCTACGTATCAAGCTAGGCTTGAAAAATTCAGCTCCCAGAAAAGACATAGTTTGTACAAATGGTGACACGAACATTACATAAGTTTTGTTTCATCAGAGGATAGTCCCGAATAGAATTCATTTTGAAGAAGAAGAAGAAGAAGAACAACAACAACAACAAAATCAACAACAACAAAACAACAAAAAAGAAAAAAAAAAAAACGTTTCTGTCATAATTCACTGCAAACCTTAAACTGTCTTTCGTTGTTGTCGTCTGTTTAGCATTATGTAGAAGAAAAACTGCCTGGGTTTGGTAAAATTGTCAAACTAGGAAGGTGTGTGTCTAACTTACATGGTTTATGAGCGAAAACAGTTGATAGTGGGCCGCTAAACGAAGAGACCAATTACAAAACAAACACACTGGGCCATCATGCATGACAAGCACATTCAAAACAATGAAGAAAAAAAGAACACACACACGAACACACAAGATGAAATAAATAACAATAATGCTAACAAAACAATACTGTAATCTGTCCTTCCACCTTCAGATCCACTCCCTAGTATCAACATTTCACACTGGGCCAAACTCTGCACCCAGATCAAAGAGACAAGTCACAATCTATTCGTCCTTTGTTTTCATTGGTTGTAAATGCTATTTATCTGGCCTGAAGAAAACCCAGTAGGTCGAAACGCGTCGCGTTTGTTTTATAATTGGTTGGTTGGTTCCTTTCATTCGGCGGCCCAGCCATTCTGTTTTTGCTCCTGTCTCCATTTCTGCCATGAGCCCCCCCCCCCCCCCCCCCCTCCTCCCCCAGTTTGATCCTATGTGAAAAGGGTTCAAGTCCCATCTCCTGACGGCCGCAGATGGAACTGTCGGAGGGTGACGGAATCTAGGGGCACAGTGTGATGGATGGGGGAGCCCATCCACCACCCACACCCTTTCCCCACCCCCTACCTCTCCTGCTGACATTTTAACTGCCCCCGGAACTGAAGTGGCCACCCGCTCACTGCTAAGTGGAGAGAGGTTCTGAAGCCGTAACACTCTGACCCCTAGAGTGTATGTAATTGACCACCATCGTCAGATTTGACCACTCTGTCTATTGGTCTGCGCCTGTCCACATTACTACTGTTTCCTTTTCTGCTTTATGGCATTTAAATTTTTTTTCTTGTATTTCGTCTGCTGTTTACTGCTTGAATTTATCGCACGAGCAGTCATCTGAACTTTCTTTTATTGGGGTTTATACAGAGAGAGAAGCAGCGTCTTTCACGCTGCTTCTCTCTCTATAAACCCCAACGAACAAGGAGGGTCAAAGGTAAACTAGTTGTCGTTCTCGTGGAGAGAGTTGTCATTCTTGTGGAGAGAGTTGTCGTTCTTATGAAGAGAGGAATCACGTGGGTTTTGAAGTGACTGTTGTCGTGTGGCAGGCATGTTGAAAGCTTCCTTTTACAGCCCCTATTTAATTTGGTGGTGGCTGACGCGGAGCGTGTTGACGTTGGGAGGATGACAAAGCGGGTATTCAGTCGGGTGGTCGACGGGGGTGTGAAGCGAGCATTTCAGAACCCGTCCTTTTCCTCCCGCTTCACGTTTCTCGTCAACGCTGCTGCACGGTCCAACATTGGAATAATCACAGGCTATTCGTTCACTCTAGCTCAATTTTTTTTCTAAACAACAAACATAGAGAGGCAGGCATACAGACAGACAGACAAACGGGCGCAGAGAGAGAGAGAGAGAGAGAGAGAGAGAGAGAGAGAGAGAGAGAGAGAGAGAGAGAGAGGTAATGTTGCTTATAGCCCAGCCGACCGCAAAGGGCCATATCAGGGCTGTCACCGCGTTGGAGTCAACTCACAAGTCATTAGAGAGAGAGAGAGAGAGAGAGAGAGAGAGAGAGAGAGAGAGAGAGAGAGAGAGAGAGAGAGAGAGAATGCACAATTTGGATCGAAACATGAAAGAACAGGATCGTACTGAAGCAATTTCTCTGTTTCTATTTTGCCCTGTCATCCTTCGCGCCCTGTCAAGCTGTTTCTCCCAAACCGATCCATTCATGCACAGCTTCTTCCGGGTTTCGGTCGATGTTGTAAGCGCCAGCATTCCTCTGGGAGCAGTCAGTATCAGGTGGTCCCGAGGCAACCCACCAGAGGAGACACCGCACTGCCGCTAGTTCACTCTGGTGGTATTCGGAGGTGCCTGCTCCGGCCTAGCATACGCGGAGCATTCTAAGCCCCCCGACTGACAACGATATTTGCCTGATCAGCCTGATTTAGCACCCCCGCTTCTGCAGGGCATCAGCACACCCATCCACGTCCCCTTGAACTGGATGACACTGCAGATGTTGACATGAACTTTATCCCAAGCATGACTGAGGTGAAATCAGCAAAACTGAGGTCATCATCAGAGCAGGACATGAAGGGGTGAATCGTTTGAGAACAGCCCTAATCCCCGAACTGTTTTCTTCAATGGTGACCAACGAGGATCGATGAGGATGGTGCTACTGAGCTGCTTTTCACTCTGAGAAGTCCTGAAAGGGCGTTCTATCCGCCTCCTTGCACATAATGAATCTCAACATCAGGCAGGCCTGAGGGAGACAGACATCTGCAGCGTTGGTCAATGACTGTCAGCATCCGTCACGTGGATGACGTCACGTGGATGACGCAATGTGGATGACTCTCGACTGTGTGGCTCCAGTTTTCCCTTTTGACCTTGTGGCACTCAGAACACCACTGGACTGAAGCCAGACGGACATCATACCATGTCTGGCTTCATGCAAATTCCAATACTCTTTAAGAACATGTTTTATAGTGAGTGGTACATCACACAGAATACACCAAGGAGCTTCTTTAGTATTTAAAAAAAAAGAAACGAGCTGGTGTAAAAGCTAGTGTAAAAGGAGTGACCTGTGTGCGGTCGGCACCAGACTGTCTTCTTCACGGCCACCTATGGCACACGCTATAAACTAAGGTTCGAACGGATTTGGAAATGGCTGTACAACCTGCACCGTGTTCAAAAAGATAGGTGATTTGAAGAGTCAATGATTTGTCAGAGCCTTTGCACTGAGACCAGAATTGAACTCTGGACACTTGTTGTATACTGTCCTGAATTCTGCTGTCATGGTCAATGTGCAGGGCAATGGAGCCGTGTCATCATCAGTAGATACTCCCACGCCGCCATGACTTTGCGTTCAGCTGGCATGCCCTTGAACCGAAATGGTTTTGAAACCCCAAAAAGACACATCAAAAAAAGGGAGAAAAACCCAGAAAAAGCAAAAGAAAAACAACACAACAAACCAAAAACCCAAACACGGTACGCGGAACACATGGAGCAAACGACCACTCAAGGCTGTTAACGGGCGGTCATCACACTGTGAGAAGAACAAAGCCCTGCTGTGAAATTCTACAACAACGACAACAATCAAGTAGTAGGAAGAAACTCTAGGGAGAGCTTGACAGCGGAAGGTCTTCAGAGAAGAACCCCCCCCCCCCCCCCCCCCCTCAGACAAGCGTTTCGGCCCTGAACTTACACTCTAAGGGGGGCCGGGACGCATCCAGGTCATGATTCCCAGACACGATTCACACCGTGACACCCAAACTCTTGCTGTCCTGACAGCTAGAACAGTGAACGTGCGTGACAGACCCTCAGTTGGTCACCTCAGTTTACAACCCAGCGAGAAAATGTGGCTACCACATCCACATCCACACGTGCGCCCAACTACCCGTACACAGACGCACACAAGCATAGAAAGGCCTTTGGGGCAAGCGGACATAGCAGCCAGGATAGCTGGCGTCCACTGTGGACAGGGTGCACAAGCCTCTCTAGGACACAGGGAGACCAATGAACCACAAAGGCAGAAAAACACGGTGATATATTCCATTAGAAATGGAACGACGGCAACAGTAATAATAATATGAAATAATATTAACAATAATGCTGAAGATAATGATAATGATAATAACAGCAACAATAATACAATGAAAGTAATAATGATAATGATAATGACAACAATGATAATAATGATAATAAAAGGGTAGAATGAAAAAGAGACTTGAATGCGGGGGATGCTGGGAACATAAACTTTCTAGAAAAAAAATTTAGACTGAAAAATCCCCTGGTAGAGGAACGATAAGCGCGCGCGCGCACACACACACACACACACACACCACTGTTCATCTGCTGATCCGAACCGCTTCCATGCACACAGCTAAGCCATATCTCCGTTCATTGCTTAGTCGCATTTGTTAGTCTATCCCGTAGAAAACATCACCATCCCGTAGAAACGCACCACTTCTATACCGTCACTTGTTCGTTTCACTTGCCTGGCCGTTCAGTAACATGACGCGTGAGCTGAACAGGATCGGAACAGCGTTCCAGTGTTGTTCTCAAGGCCTTGCAGACAAACACAGACCTTGTTCGCATCGAAGGTGACGCGAGTTCTCAACGGGTGGAAAGAAGCTGACTTTAAAACAAGATTGTTTCAAAACATCGTCTTTATTTTTGAACTTCCCTCTACTTCATTCCTTTGTTCATCTAGTTATTTATTTATTAGTATCATTCATTCATTTATCTATTTATTTATATTATCGATCTCTTCATTTGTTTATTAATATCATTTAGTTATCTATTCATTTGTTTATTCATTACTGTTATTTATTTATTCATTTTTTTGGTTCACTATTTATTAATATTGTTTGTTCATTTATTCATGAATATCATTTATCCATTCATTTATGTATTAATACTATTTATTTATTTATTCATTCATTCATTTATTTATCCATTCATTCATATGTTGCGTCACGTGAACGGTCCAATTCTGTACACTTGCTCCCCAGAGGCAGCTGACACAGGCGGGGGCCTGATCCTGTAGGGTGTCGGGGCGCCATGACTCAGGACAACACTCACCTCACAGCGGCAGCTGATGATGTCACAGCCCGTCCTGTCCCCACGTCCGCGTTTGCCTTCACAGCGGCCACCACACCTTCGTTTTGTTCCAGCCAGCCCTGGCACGGCCCACGTGACCCCACGCTGCAATTGTATTGGTTCGTTCACGAACGGGTTTCACTGGCCGCCCCAACTGAGTTTGGAATCCAAACCCATCGCCGTTCCCGGTCTCTGGTTTTAAGGGAGTATGACATGCATGTCAGTCAGTCATTCCCCTGACCGCTGGGGTCGTTGGGGGGGGGGGGGGGACGTGATGAGGCAGCCGCCGTGACATGCATGTATGATGTGACAATTCGAGGCTCTGTGTCTTTCTGTCTCTGCCTCTCTGTCTGTCTGTCTGTGTCTCTCTTGTGTGTCTGTGTTCAAGATGCCGAGAATACAAAGCCTAGGGGAGTAAACAAACGATTTAGTTGAAAGGACAGTCTGTCTGTCTGCCTGCCTCTCTCTCCCTCTGTATCTGTGTGTCTGTCTCTTCACACAATACACAAACACATGCACGCTTTCTTTATTTCTTTTTTATATGAGAGAGAGAGAGAGAGAGAGAGAGAGAGAGAGAGAGAGAGAGAGAGAGAGAGAGAGAGAGAGAGAGAGAATCATGCGATGTCTGTTTTTTTTTTTTTTGCTGCTGAATGTCGGTCAAGGGTGTGGCTACGTTGAAGGTGCAAGCGGACAGATTTGAAGCCGATGAATAGACAAGAGTCACTGTATGCGGAGGGGGCGGGGTGGTACAGCGGTCACAGCGTTCGCTTCCCGAGAGCAAGGCTGAGCATGGTGAGTGTGGTGACCTGGTTCCTGCCTTCGCTCCAACACACCCCTAGTCCACCCAACTATATATGGGGACCTTCTCCTCTTAGGACGGGGGTAGGGGTAGAGTGTGGGATGGAGAAGATAACACCGAAGAGGAGAGGATATGGGCAGCGTCATAAAAATACTGGCCCCCTAGAGAAATAACGGTCTTGAACACTTCGCTGTACAAAGACAGCTCAATGTCGCGAAGGAGCATACAAAAAGAGTCAATGTTAAACCACTGAAGTCCTGTCAACACTCAGTGACATGAGAGAGACCCGTGTGTCTAGAGGCACGAGTTTTGGGGAAGGTCGGAGGTCAACCTCGGCTTCCACCGCTTTCACGTTCCCTGAACTGATTCAAAAAGCCATTGTCTGCCGGTGGACAGAGATGGCTTTGACATCGTTGAACAATTCCGACGCGACGACAGGTTCGAACTCATGACCCACAGCTCCACAGGTAAAGGCTCTGATCATGGGGACAGCGGGCGCGCGCCGCCCCATCACGCACATCCAGCCGTTTGTGTGTTTGTTCGTTTGTTTGGAAGGAGGTGGACCGGGGTCTCCTCTGTCCCTGCTATTAGGGTTGTGTCCGAGGAGCCGTGCTCGGAAGAGGAAACGACCTTTCACTCCAGTTGTGCGTTGTCAATGTCAGGTTGTTGCTGTGGCACTTTGGAGTCATTGTAATTCGTCGCCGTGTTTCCCGTTATTGTTATCATTATCATCATCATCATCGCCACTAACTCTGTTGCCACTACAACCATACTATTCGACAATCCTCTAACCCTTCTCCTTTTTCCCCTTCTGTGTGTATAGCCATTATCAATACTACAATCGTCATTTCATCACCGACAGTGGTAGTAATCCTCTCTTTATTTCAAAACATTTTCATCATCTTCATTATCATCATCATTATTATTATTGCTATCATCATTATTATCATCATTATTACTTTTAACTCCCATTGTATTACCAACGGCTTCATTTTCATTCAACGCCCATCTTGCGCCAAATTTGAGAAGGTACACGATTGTTCCTTCGCTTTCACTGTCCTGTATGTTGTTTATCTTGCCTGAAGAACACTTAAGAGATCGAAACGAGTCGTGCTTCGTCTTGTAATTTGTTGGTTCCTGTTGCTTGGCGGACTTATCGAGAACTCCTTTTTCCCTAAATGTGTTTCCCATGTTTATATCGCATGCCCGATGGCACTATTGTATACACTCAGACAAGAACTCCTTTTTCCCTAAATGTGTTTCCCATGTTCATATCGCATGCCCGATGGCACTATTGTATACACTCAGACAAGAACAGAGAAGAGAGTAGGAAACAAAGGTAAAACTGGCTGTCTGGATTTCAGTGTGGCACTATGTCTGCATGATTTGACTGAAATATCCAAGATCGTCTGTAACAGACTATCCTCAAGAGTTTTAATGATGCCTTTGTTGTCATAATGATATCTTAAGTTTTTACACTATGTCTTCCGTCATGAAAATGTTGGAAAGAGTTAAGTCTTTTGCGCCATTTTTCTGTTAGTCTGTGGCTTGTTCCATAGTGTTCCATAGTGAGGCAGTTCTGTTTTCTAAATAAACATTTACAGAGTTGGTACTGTTGTGTTCCATTCACAGAGCGTCTGCCTGACCCACCCCAAGGTAGCGAGTTTATGTCAGTAGGGGTAAGGTGGATATTGTGGAACCGTGTTTGATATGGACCACCAACATGCTGAGGTAATGACAATACACGTCCAAACTACTGACTTTGTTCCGACAGATGAAAACGTACTGTGCCGATTCGTCATTCTGACTTTAAAACACAAGGAAAACAAAAGGCTTCAGTGACAGAAAAATGTGCGTACAAACGGCATATCAGCAGACGACATTGTAAAATGGACAGTTAGTGCCAATTCTAGCGGTCAAACTGTCATCACCCAGTTACCAGATGAAAAGAAAAAGTCTGGCATATTATACACCATGATAAGAGAAGATTATATAATGACTTCATAGATCACAGATAATGGATGCGCTACAAAGGCAGAAGAGACGCTGGACAAACAAGAACGAGAGAGTGAGAGGGGGGGGGACAGAGACAGAGAGAAAGGGGGGGGGGTGCAGAGAGAGAGAGAGGAGAGAGAGAGGAGGAGAAGAGAGCGAGGGGGAGAGAGAGAGAAGAGGGAGAGGGGGAAGATAGAGAGAGGGAGGAGAGAGAGAGAAAGCGAGCGAGAGAAAGGGGGAGAGAGAGACAGGGAGAGAGAAAGAGCGAGTCAGAGAGGGAGATAGAGAGGGATGGGGAGAGAGAGAGGAGGGAGAGTGTGAGAGAGAGGAGAGAGAGGAGAGGGAGAGAGAGGAAGAGAGAGGGAGAAAGAGGATGGGGGATAGAGGGAGAGAGAGAGGGGGACGGAGAGAGAGGGAAGGAGGGAGGGAAGGAAGGAGGGAGGGAGAGGGAGAGTGGGGGAAAGAGAGGTGGGAAGAGAGAGGAAGAGAGGGATGGAAAAGGAGAGAGAGGGAGAGAGAGAGAGAGAGAGAGAGAGAGAGAGAGGTGGTTTGCTCCCCCCCCCCCCCCCCCTTTTTAAAGCGAGAGTCATATAAGGTTCGTAAATGTGACATATTGTCATCAGTATCCTACGTGTTTGTGCAGAGTGAGAAAAAGGCCGTATACCCCCCCCCCCCCCCCCACCAGAGTGACTTAGCAGCCCTGTAGAGGTGGGGGATCATACTGTCGGCCTGATCAGAACTGCTCCCTGTGGACACCCGGTGTTGAAGCTGCGATAGAACCGGCCTGGGTGTTGGTGTGTATGGGGGCAGCTGAAATACTAACGGCTGGAGGGTAACGCCACAGACGGGAGGCGGGAAAGAAGGAAAACGGTAACGATAATTTGTTCAAGAAAAGGCCACAGCCCCATTTGAAGGGGGTGAGCAAGTTATAATCCTCATATCTTGACAGGATATTTTATCACTGAAATGTAAACATCCACAACGTACTGCATTAAGTTATGTGAAATTAGTCCTCCGGTTGAATGACTTGTGTAGACAGTGAAAGAGCAAGACAGAAAGAAAGATGACGGACTGCGGCTCGCTGAACAGCCGTACCACGTGACACTTACCTACCAGTCACAACTTGTGTAAGCTTAATACTCAACGTCATGTGAGATACGTTACCTCAACATCGCTTTCTCTGTCAAAGACCACAACCACCAACCCCGGTTTAGTTGTCTTCCCCTGGGGGCATATCTACGTCACATCTAACGACGGACTCTTGTCTGCAGTACCATTCTGAACAGAGAGGTAAACAGTGTTCACGCAAGACACCCCTTTTTGCACGTGCATCACGTGTTGCACGTGTCGCTAGTGTGGAAATGGGTTGCAACATTTGGCGATTTTCACGCACGTTGTTCTCCAGGTTTGAACAGCTGTCTCAAGCAGGCCTACGAGCGATTATGTGCGCAGGATCAGGTCTCGATTGATATTGTAGCTGGTTCGTTTTTCCGTGTCATTTTTCTTGCGATTAAAAAAAAAAAACTGTTGAAAATCGAATCTGATGCTTGACTCTGTGTCTGTGGTATGTTTTTTCTTCTCATTTCTTCTCTCTCTCTCTCTCTCTTTTTAAAGAAAGAATCAGGATGGCTTTGTCGAGTTTTCCACGGCAGAACGTTGTTCGATGGGGCAGTGGAGATCAAGCATAGTATCAACACACAAGCAGTTTTGTGTTCCTACGTGTTCAGAGATGTTGAGAATATTACAAGAGTGATTTTGGGAGTAAGGTAGAGAGAGAGAGAGAGAGAGAGAGAGAGAGAGAGAGAGAGAGAGAGAAGGGCCTACCTAGGTTACGCGGAACAGAAACATCAGAATCCAAATCAACATGCATTTATTTAGTCATTTTCTTTCTACACTGCAGAGAATCACGTTAGGCAGACTCCTGGCTAACGGGAGTGTATGGTCACGCAAATCTTTGCCTCCAACACATAACCTAAGGTTTACAAGCAACGTGGAGTCACACTTACCTTGAAACACGTCCAGGTTCTGTGGGCAGAATGTCGCTGAGGCCCAAGTGCGCGACTGTTAATATGCCAGGGGAGAGAGAGAGAGAGAGAGAGAGAGAGAGAGAGAGAGAGCGAGAGAGTGTCCCAGTATACCTCGAATCAAATAGTGATTAGATTGGTGTTGAATAACCTCCCTGATGGATGGAATAGCCTGCTTTGATGTGTCTGACTTAGGGGGGGCTGCAGGTGGAACAATTCCGGGCTTGTCGACCTAGGGGCACGTTGATTGTGTTCACACATGTTACGGAAGAGCTGCTGACGGACCGGTGTGCCAGTAACCCAGAGTGTGTGGAAGGCTGGGGGCGTTTCCACCTGTTGAAGCGGGGAACTATTGTCTCGTCGACTGTGGGACAGTTGAGAGTGGTTTGAAGCCTGTGACTGCTTGGACACTTTGAGGCCCAGCGTTGCATTGTCCGTGGGTAGCAGCCGTGACCGTTGTGACAACATGTCCAGGCCCCTGGGTTCAGAATCGAGACCAGGCTGGTTTGGTATGTGTGTGTGTGTGTGTGTGTGTGTGTGTGTGTGTGTGTGTGTGTGTGTGTGTGTGTGTGTGCGCGCGCGTGTGTGTGTGTGAACATACCCTTATTACTGTCACTCTGTGATCATAGTATGAAAGCCGTGTCGTCAGAGGATGACTGCTAATTGTCAGGTGGACTTCATTAAATGTGGTGCGTTGATATTACAAAAAAATGATAGTGGTATACAGTTATAACAATGTTTGTTGACCTCCAAGCGTTATACATTTGTCTTGACTGTATTGAAAATGAAATGGTATTCTCTCTCTCTCTCTCTCTCTCGTGTGAGTGTGTGTGTGCGCGCGCACGTGTATTCGAGCGTAGGCGTGCGCGCATGCGCACGCATGTATGTAAGAGTGTGTGTGTGTGCGTTCGCGTGCGCACGCGCGTATATGCGTGAGTGCGTGAGCACACGTGTGTGTGCGTGCGTGCGTGCATACGTGTGTGTGTGTGCATGCGTGCGTGTGTGTTTGTGTATGTGTGTGTGTATCTGTGTGTGTGCGCACGTGCGTATATATATATATATATATATATGTGTGTGTGTGTGTGTGTGTGAGTGTGTGTGTGTGTGTGTGTGTGTGCACGCGCGCGCGCGCGCGCGTTGGAAACGAGTCATTTCCTGCCCATTGATAGACCACTAGCGAATTGCACATACTGCATATAGACGCGGTCTATTTGCTGACCTCCTTAAAGGAAAGACGTGAAAGACCACTGCGTTCTTCGATGCTCGCACGCTTGGACAGTGAGGCTGGCCACTGGCTTGTTCCGTTGTGTTTCGTGGTCCCTTACATTGATACACAGAATCTCTGTCCCACAGAAAAGACACAATACGACATGTTCCGCTGTGTTTCATGGTCCCTTACATTGATACACAGAATCTCTGTCCCACAGAAAAGACACAATACAGCATGTTCCGTTGTGTGTCATGGTCCCTTACATTGATACACAGAATCTCTGTCCCACAGAAAGGACACAATACGGCATGTTCCGTTGTGTGTCATGGTCCCTTACATTGATACACAGAATATCTGTCCCACAGAAAAGACACAATACGGCATGTTCCGTTGTGTGTCATGGTCCCTTACATTGATACACAGAATCTCTGTCCCACAGAAAGGACACAATACGGCATGTTCCGTTGTGTGTCATGGTCCCTTACATTGATACACAGAATCTCTGTCCCACAGAAAAGACACAATACGGCATGTTCCGTTGTGTGTCATGGTCCCTTACATTGATACACAGAATCTCTGTCCCACAGAAAAGACACAATACGGCATGTTCCGTTGTGTGTCATGGTCCCTTACATTGATACACAGAATCTCTGTCCCACAGAAAAGACACAATACGGCATGTTCCGTTGTGTGTCATGGTCCCTTACATTGATACACAGAATCTCTGTCCCACAGAAAAGACACAATACGGCATGTTCCGTTGTGTGTCATGGTCCCTTACATTGATACACAGAATCTCTGTCTCACAGAAAAGACACAATACGGGTCTTAAAACAAAATTATTCAGCGTCCCGATAACTGACGAATGATAATTTTTGTCTAGTTCACCGCCCAGCAGATCCATAGACGCTTTATGTCAGGGCGCTTGCCATGGCAACATCCATTCCTGTTCTTCACAAATGTCTTTGATCAACTGGAAAACATGGACCTTCTCAGCCATCCTATCCATTGGGACATTTTTGAACAAGGTCTTGGTGGAGCCTGCTTTCAGGGCCTTCTGTCTAGCACCATGTCAATCCCCGCACATGTCAACGAGCGGCTCATCACACGTCGTGCTGCAAGGAGCCTCTCCACCTTCTGGAAGACATCACTGCGTCATCCGCACGACATCATCTGATCATTGCGGCCACCAGTGGCAGATGACAGAAGCTCTGCAAGGCTTGGACAGACTTGGCAAAAAGTATAAAATCCGTTTTTCTATTCCAGTTCTGCTAGAAGTCTTGGGCTTACCATGAACTCTGGGTTTCAGATCTGTGTGAGGGTCATATGACCTGGACGATTCCTGATTTGTGGCATTCGTGACAGGATGGTCAACCACCTCTTTGCCTTGAATGCAAACATGATCAGTAAACCAGACGAGAGCAATGTTGAGAGGTGTAAAGTTAACACAAAATCATATCTCCAGTGGAGGTCACGACCAGCAATGGCTTCCAGAGCAGAAAAGGTTTCAGAGAGGATCCGAAAGTTGTGATGTCCGGAAAGACAGATCATCTGCAGTGCCAGCAGCAAGGCTGTGAGTTCAGCAGTTTAGCTGGAGCTGTCAGGAGGAAGGTGTTTAAACAATACTTGAGCAGAAGCAGTTGACCAATAAGCAACAGGAGGAAGGCCTTCAGCCATGGAGCCCTAAGTGGATAGTCTTTGAATGGAGAGCAAAAAAGTATAGGCCAGAGAGAGGGTGGTGTCCTTCCATAAAGAGTAATGGTCAAAGTGGACGTACGATGTTCCTAAACTCCGTAGTGGATTGCTTGGAAAAGTTTAAAAGCACAAACGACTCTTAAGTTTCTTGTCAACGTTTTGCGCATGGGAAAGTGTATGTATCCCTAAAAGCGGAGTAGAATTGGAATGTTCTTTAGATTTATTTTGGAAGATTTATTTCGACGTTAATTGAAAACAACAACAACAGCAATAGAAATATAGCTTTCAAGGTGTCGAGCACTTTGAAATCGGTTACAATGAGTTTGTTAGATAAAACAACAACAACAACATCAACAACAACAAAATTGATCGGCCCATAGGAAGGTTTTATCGGCGCCTGTCAATGTACATGGTCTTACCTGCATACAGTGCAAAGTTATCAACGAACAGAGAAGACTTGGAATCCTGATTCACCGCTGTCATTAATTCCAGTATGAATACAACATGGGAAAGGACGCTTCCCTGAGGAACACACAGGTCCTGTGGTGCATGTCGGGACGTATGGTGTCTGCACGTGCTTGACCCACCCAGAAACTGTTAGTGAACAGAAAGAGATGGCTCTGAAAGCCCTGACCAGGAGGTCCTTGAGAATTCTGGATTTCTAGGTGTGGTGTCATAAACTTTCTGCAAGTCAAAAACGACGGCTTCAAGAGGCTGTATGTTGATGAAAGCGTTGCCGGTGGAACTTTCTTCACGGAGTAAACGGTCCTCTGTCCAACGGGGTTTGCGGAAAACACACAATTATGTGGTCAGAAGGCATTGGTGTGCAGCTTCAACATGGAAGTAAACTCGTTATTTCTCCATCAGTGGACACAAGCGACTGATCAGAGGTAGAGGGCATTTTGTGGAATCTTTTCTGGGTTTGAACCAGAACAATTAGCTGATAACATAAAAACTGGGTAACCCTTGCCCCCCAGGATGAGATAATTGCATGCCCGTAACTCCGAATGAATTCTGCTCACAGTACCAATTATTCTCGCGCAAATGCGGACACAAGCACACAGAACAAACAAGGAGACTGCCCCCCCAAAAGGCTGTTCCAAGTTTGCCCATGCGCGGGAAAGAGATGTCTCCTTAATATTCCTGTGTGTGAGTTGAGTCGGTATACATCCCAGGCGAACAGCAGCTGCCCTACTTCTGGTATTTGCCTTTTGCTGTTCCCCGTGTCATATACAATGTCTTTGGAAGAAGTACGCCTTTGCGCCAAGACTGCGGAAACAAACCGTCGTGTTGATATGCATGTAGATTCGGAACATAATCTGCAGACGGCCTTGAGCATGATGGTTCAAAAGCTGAAAGGCAACTTGAACACACACACACACACACACACACACACACACACACGCACAAATACACACACAAACAAACGCGCGCGCGCACACACACACACACACGCATGCACATACGCCACACACACACACATCATACACACACACACCACACACACACACAAACACTAACAAAGGCGCGCGCGCGCACGCACACACACACACACACGCATGCGCGCATGCACAAACACACACAAATATACTATGAACATGCAACTGATTCGTCGACCATCACACCATGATATTCCAAAATGTATGACTCAAAGAGACTCACACACCTTCACAAGTTTCTGCCGTGCATGTATGTAGCCTCATAAAATCAAATGTAATGATCTCAGACCAAATCTGCATTTAACCCGCTGGTTGCTGCAAAGCATTTTCCGCCTGGAATAAAGTTGAAATTTAACGCATTGTTCTGGCGGAGTGTGGGTTGGGGGGGGGGGGGGGGGAGATAGTTTAGGAACTGAGAATCATGCTGTTGAAAAAGACTTTGACCTTGACTTTCTCCACCTGGATGAAAGCGAGGCCATGACGGTTGAAGAACGACCTTGACTTTTGACCCGGGTGGAAACTAAGCGCATGTGAATTGAACTGCAAGTCTAGAAACAGAGTACGGCTAATGGATGCTGATTTTGGTCTGCGGTAGATTTTGTTCTTTTTATTTCGTTTTTTTTTTTTTTTAAATAATAAAATTGTGAGTTCAAACTTTCTGACACACACAGACAAGCAACAGCTGGTTTCTGTCATCATTCCAAAGCACTTTAATCAAGAATTCACAACAACCACCAGAAATAAAGTACGAAATGAATGTAGCCCAAGATTAGCATGAGAGAGAGAGAGAGAGAGAGAGAGAGAGAGAGAGAGAGAGAGAGAGAGAGAGAGATTCAATAAAATCTATCATTCATTCTCTCTCAAGTTCGAGCAAGGGTCAGAATCATCCCAGAGAGACATTGTGTGTTCAGGTAGCATTGCCGACACACCGACACGAATAAACTCATATTTTCATTGAAAACAGCGACTTATGTGGCACATTTAAAAATATTTCATTCACGCAATGTTAAAGAACGCTAGGGGGTAACGGTAATATGTTGAACTATTTTGACCAACAAGATAGAAAATGTACAAAAGTAGAAACCGATACAATGAACAAAGACAAGAAATCACCTTGACAAAACAATGAGACTAACACATATATACATGAGACAGAGAGAGAGAGAGAGAGAGAGAGAGAGAGAGAGAGAGAGAGAGAGAGAGAGAGAGAGAGAGAGGAAACGGGAAACGCCTCTGTCATTCATCGAGGTTTGCAGCCTAGCCGACCGCTGGGGGCCACATTCAGGCTGACACTTCGGAACACACACACACACACACACACACACACACACACACACACACACACACACACACCTGTGTGTGCCCTTGTGTGTGTTTGTGCGTGTGCTTGTGTGTGTTTGTGCGTGTGCCTATGTGTGTGCGTATGTGCCTCTGTGTGTGTGTGTGTGTGTGTGTGTGTGTGTGTGTGTGTGTGTGTGTGTGTGTGTGTGTGTGTGTGCGCGCGCGTGCGTGTGTGTATGTGTATGTGGAACAAATTAATAAGCAGTGGGTTAGTGAAAACAGACAGACAAGGAGAGGCGCACATTTCTGTTTGTCATGATGACAATGGTCTATGAAATCTTCAACAACTCAAACAAAACGTCAACAAGGGAGGAGTACAGGGATGATGATGGTAGCAAAGGTGGTGGGGAGGGGGAGGGAACGGGGGAGGAGGAAGAAGAGCGAGGGACTTAGAAAAGGGCGATTAAAAAAGCAAGTGTACAAGTTCAACCCGTCGCTGACAGCTTGGAATAGAGGCGTTCGCTGCGCCTGCGTATAACAGACTTCCGTCTTCCCGCCAGCTGGTCGGTAAAGGTCCGAGTTCACGGTTACAGTTTATGTCCAAACACTAAGATCTATTCTCTGTGACACTCAAAGCTGCGCCTGGCTCTTCTCATCAGATCAGCCGGTACCAAAACATGTTCATCGCACAGTCCAGCCCTTGACCCATACCATACCTGACTCTGAGGCAGGTCTCATGTCCAGCCCTTGACCCACACCATACCTGACTCTGATGCAGGTCTCATGTCCAGCCCTTGACCCATACCATACCTGACTGTGAGGCAGGTCTCATGTCCAGCCCTTGACCCATACCATACCTGACTCTGAGGCAGGTCTCATGTCCAGCCCTTGACCCATACCATACCTGACTGTGAGGCAGGTCACATGTCCAGCCCTTGACCCATACCATACCTGACTCTGAGGCAGGTCTCATGTCCAGCCCTTGACCCATACCATACCTGACTGTGAGGCAGGTCACATGTCCAGCCCTTGACCCATGCCATACCTGACTGTGAGGCAGGTCCCATGTCCAGCCCTTGACCCATACCATACCTGACTGTGAGGCAGGTCTCATGTCCAGCCCTTGACCCATACCATACCTGACTGTGAGGCAGGTCTCATGTCCAGCCCTTGACCCATACCATACCTGACTCTGAGGCACATCTCATGTCCGTTTCTTTTTCTTTTCTATGTAAGCACGATCCACATGACCCTTCATTTTCCTGTCGTCTGCTGGACTTTTCACTCCCAAAATGCTACTGCCCTACCAATGGCGTAGAAACACAAGGAGTCCACAAGTCATGCATTATTTTGCTGTTTTTGCTGACATATGGCATTGAACTCATTTACTGACCCTAAATTCCAGGATAAAATCGTCTTTTTCACATTAAAAAAAACTTTTTTGGTACACAGTGCCAGGGCGATTTGAATCTGTTCAAACTTGGTTTTTACCACTTGACCTTTGCTGTAACCCGAACTCTGACCTGTATAACTAGGCCCGGAGGTGGGTAGTTGGCGACAAGCAAGCTTACCACCCACACCCAGCTGTGGGGATAGGTCGGACGACAAGAACCGATCCTGGAAAGTAGGGAAGGGTAGACATGCGCGAGCATCTTGTTGCACAGTGTCTTTCCTTGTTTACCAGTCATTTTCTTTTCTTTCTTTCTTTCTGTGTACGCAGGCTGATACTCCTGCAGACACTGCCCGTGAGACAGGCAGTGGAGTTTTGTATGTATGACCGTTTGTTTTTTTTATCCCGCCATTAAGGCAGCCATACTCCATCTACGGGAAAATCAGTCAATTTGACAGTACACTTCCGGATTTTCGTTTTGTCATTGACATAAGATACGTGGTACTGTTATTTAAAAAAAAAAGCGTGGAAGGGAGATATGTGTGCATGGTTTTATTTTTTCAGTCGGGGGTTGGGGGAGGGGGGGGGGGGGGATACATTTCTGTGTTCAATGTGTCGTAAACGTAACAGAATGAAAGTGTCAGCACACCATACATTAAGTATACGAAAAAACCCAGACGCTTTGTATAAAAATTTGAAACATTAAAGTCAGTATGCGACTGTCCATCTGTAAACAAGACACAGACATTGCACGCTGAGCATGAGTTATTTTTTATTCTTTAACAAAAAAAAAAAAAAAAAAAAGGGGGGGGGGGGGGAAGAGACGGTGTGAAAAAATAGGAGGATGACAGCCCCACCTAACAAAAAAAAAGAAAAAAAAGAAAAAAAAAGGAAAAAAGAAAAAGTGGGAAAACTTGGAAGTTGGAGGACAGAAAAAAAAAAAAGAAAAAAAAAAAGAAGAAAAAAGAAAGAGGGTAGGGACTCCAACTTGACCCCGTACCACCAGAACGATAACATATACCATGGGGCATCTGAAATGATCATTTGAATAACGGGCGTCAGTGGTGGTACCAACGCGCAACTAGGGGCGGTAATCCACCGAGCCAACCAGCACCCCGGAACACGTTAAAAACAATCAAGTGCTGTTCGCACCCTCAAGGGAGACAATCACAATCCAGCGACCTGGAAGGGCGGCCAATGAAGATTAGTAGTATCATGGGGAGAAACGTCACACAAATACGTCACCAGGAAAACAAAGACGTGATCATTCATAACAAAGGACATTTTCTGCGCTTACGCTTGAGGGATCTGAACAGGAGCAAGGGAGACAAGCATGTTGACAGGCAGAGAGGTAGATCTGCTGTACTATTTCCTAACCCTCAGCTCCAGGATTAGTCAAACAATTTTTAGCTCAGTTTTTTGACAGATGCAACTCCCAATAAGCTGGTCAAATGATTAGTTGAAACACATAAGTAGTGGGCAAAAACAACGTGGGCAAATAATTGTTCCGTCATCTGTCTGTCTGTCTGTCTGTCTGTCTGTCTCTCTCTCTCTCTCTCTCTCACACACACACACTACGAATTTACTCATTACATCACATGGGATAACAGAAAATG
>CM065727.1:5342356-5364856 GCA_033310375.1 Conus canariensis
CATCATCATCAAGACTGACGGGCGCCCCATCTCTATTGAGCTCACGCCGTTTATGACGACAAAGAAGCTAAGACATCACCGTTCACATCATCGGCCATCATTTGCTACTTCGTCCACACAATTTCTCGTCATCACGTTTTTCACATATGTGCTCGACAATCACACTGACAATGACATTGTCTTCACGCCTATTCTGGGTAAAAACCTGTACACTTTCTTCACACAAGTGCTCGTTCTCACTTTAACACTTTCTTCACACAAGTGCTCGTTCTCACTTTGACACTTTCGTCACACAAGTGCTCGTTATCACTTTGACACTTTCGTCACACAAGTGCTCGTTCTCACTTTGACACTTTCGTCACACAAGTGCTCGTTATCACGTTGACACTTTCGTCACACAAGTGCTCGTTCTCACGTTGACACTTTCGTCACACAAGTGCTCGTTCTCACGTTGACACTTTCGTCACACAAGTGCTCGTTCTCACGTTGACACTTTCGTCACACATGTGCTCGTTCTCACGTTGACACTTTCGTCACACAAGTGCTCGTTATCACGTTGACACTTTCGTCACACACGTGCTCGTTCTCACTTTGACACTTTCTTCACACGTGTGCTAGTTATTCGCCTTTTACACTTCTTCACACATGCACTCATTCCGACATGAACGGTTTTTATCCATACATATTCTTATTATCACCTTTACACTCTCTTCACGCGTGTTCTCGTGATTATGTTTTACACTTTCTTTACACATGTTCTCGTCATAATCGTTACACTGTCCCTACATAATTATGCTCTCGTTATCATGTTCACACTTTCATCACACAAATGCTCGTTATCATCTTTACATGCTCTTCACATACATGCTCTTGATCATCTTCACATTTTCTTCGCACACGCGCTCTTAATCGTTTTTGCACTTTTTTTCGCATATGTGCCCCTGTTACTACATTTCCACTTTTTTTCTCACACACGTGCTCGTTATAACATTTACTCTTTCTTCACACGTGTTCTCATATCAGTCTTTACACTTTCTCTATACATGTTCTCGTTGTCACATTTACACTTTCTTCATACACGTTCTTGTTATCATCATTCCACTTTCTTCACATACGTTCTAGGTATTTTACACTCTCTTTCTTTTTTTTTAACTCGTTATCATATTTACAGTTTCTTCACACATGCTCTCATTATCATTGTTGTATCTTCATCACCTTTACACTTTCCTAAAACATGCTCTCTTGTTGTGGTCTTTACACTTTCTTCATGCGTTACCTGGTTGTCACTTTTACACTTCCTTCAGACGTGTTCTTCTTACTGCCTTCAAACTGGCTTCAGACGTGTTCTTCTTACTGCCTTCAAACTGGCTTCAGACGTGTTCTTCTTACTACCTTAAAACTGGCTTCAGACGTGTTCTTCTTACTACCTTCAAACTGGCTTCAGACGTGTTCTTCTTACTACCTTCAAACTGGCTTCAGACGTGTTCTTCTTACTACGTTCAAACTGGCTTCAGACGTGTTCTTCTTGCTACCATCAAACTGGCTTCAGACGTGTTCTTCTTACTACCTTCAAACTGACTTCAGACGTGTTCTTCTTGCTACCTTCAAACTGGCTTCAGACGTGTTCTTCTTACTACCTTCAAACTGGCTTCAGACGTGTTCATCTTACTACCCTCAAACTGGCTTCAGACGTGTTCATCTTGCTACCTTCAAACTGGCTTCAGACGTGTTCTTCTTACTACCTTCACACTGGCTTCAGACGTGTTCTTTTTACTACCTTCAAACTGGCTTCAGACGTGTTCTTCTTACTACCTTCAAACTGGCTTCAGACGTGTTCTCGTCGTTAACTTTACACTTTCTTCACACATGTGTTCTTGTCATCATTTTACACTCTGTACACACACATCCTCTTTTATATGCATATTCCATCTACAGACACAACTTTGACGTCACTACCACAACAATATCTCTCTCTCTCTCTCTCTCTCTCTCTCTCTCTCTCACACACACACACACACACACACACACACACACACACACACACACACACAGTCATTTGCCTTTCAATTGACGTATACACCTCAACATTGTGATAAGAACAGTGTTCAACAATAATAGAACTTCTCCATTGTTCAATAATTGGTAACTATCCAATAACATCAATGCTTAATATCACATTTAGATCATCAAATTTAACCGGTCGAATAAATTTGGGGAGAGAGAGAGAGAGAGAGAGAGAGAGCGAGAGAGAGAGAGAGAGAGAGAGAGAGAGAGAGAGAGAGAGAGAGAGAGAGAGAGAGAGAGAGAGAGAGAATGTTTGACCGTGTAAACATATGACTTTCATTATTTTTTCTTCAAATCGCAAAATCGAAAAACGCCATTTCACAACCACGACCCAATGACACTATGAGACATCACAATGATTAGCATTAAATTCAAAATCACAACGAATAACCGACACACGATGATCACACCATTAGCATTAACTGTGACTACATCAGTTCAGTAAACACAGGTTCATGTATGTCTCGCTCTACGAAATAGAGAGAGCGAGCGAGAGAGAGAGAGAGAGAGAGAGAGAGAGAGAGAGAGAGAGAGAGAGAGAGAGAGTAGTATGACAAGTAAAACCCCTCCTTCAAAACAGTTAGGTCATCACCTATCCACTATAAAGTCATCATACAAACGCACACAATACAAGCAAAATCAGCAATGATCCACACGGTTTTTACATAACAATGCCATAAGATAAGGGTTAAAAAGAAAGAAAAGAAAAAAAAAAAACAACGGAAAAGGAGCTACACATAAGAAGACTTAGTATTATGAAAAAAAACAACACTATATCATTATTTTACATTGTTACTCTGGCAAAAAAAAAAGAAGGAAAGAATAGTATGAATAGGTGAATGGGTTGACAGTGGGGATGGGTGGGGGGAGGGGTGTAAGGCAGTGAGAGGCAAGGAGGTAGGGGCGGGAAAGGGGAGGAGGCAGAACAAAATGGGTAGAGGAGAGGGGGGGGGGGGGCGTGGAGAGTTGAGGAGTGAGCTTAGAATGCTTGCATGCTGGCAGAAATAGTCACTTCAACGTCCAGGAGTTTTTTCAGCTACATTTCAGAGACTGCCCATCAGTTTTTGTTGACAGAAACGAGGTGACGTGGACCATGTGTGTGTGTGTGTGTGTGTGTGTGTGTGTGGTGTGGTGTGGTGTGGTGTGGTGTGGTGTGGTGTGGTGTGTGTGTGTGTGTGTGTGTGTGTGTGTGTGTGTGTGCGTGTGTGTGTGTGTTGCTCTATGCGTCTCTCTGTGTGTGATTTATTTGTTTCTGTTCATGTACTGATTTTTTCCCCCGCTATAACAGACGCAACGAGGATTTGAAATTTGATTATTCTGTTTCATTCACTGGGACAACACGTGCAATACGTACGTCTGTTATTTGGGAAAGAAGGGTCACTCACTCACACACAAACACATAAAAGCATACAGAGAGAGAGAGAGAGAGAGAGAGAGAGAGAGAGAGAGAGAGAGAGAGAGAGAGATTGGGAACACCGTGGGAAGAAGAATGCTTCGAAACATTCCTACTTAGGATGATAGTGCTCTCTCTCTCTCTCTCTTTTACTTTCTCTCTCACTCTCTCTCCTTCACTATCTCTCTCTCACTCTCTTTCTCTCCTTCACTCTCTGTTTCTCTCTCACTCTTTCTCTTGCTCTCACTTTCTCATGTTCTCTCTCTCTCTCTCCCTTCTTCTCTCTCTCTTTCTCTGCCTTTCCGGCCTTGAAACCACGCCCCATGCTCTTACACGACATATGAATGCCCAAGGTGGCACTGCCACAGTTGCTGCAATCACCTGCGCCGTGATTTGGTCTTCCAACTGGCCTGACCTCCCAGCTGGTCCAAACTGTCCGCCAGACGGGACTGAGTCATGACAAATGTAGGGCGTGGTGGTGGTGGGGGAGGGGAATAATGACGTTTACGTTTCTCTTGCCATACTTTATTGAAAAGATACCATTTAAACAATGGTGGAGCAAATCTACCTGTTCCTCATGGCCTATCCCCATGTATGGTCAGTTTATGGTGTCAAAAGGTTCCGTTGGGATGATTTTTTTTATCTCAGTAAAACGAGTGATTCTTTTGTCATTCACGAAAAATGCACAACTCTAGCCCAATAATCTACATTTTCATGCGATGTCGAACTCTCTTGGTGGGCTAGTGAATCTCATTTTGGCTTCACAATGATAATTTTTAAATGATGTTTGACAAAAATACAAACCCGTTGAGAAACGAGTGAAAACAAAATGGTTATGACACCTCAGTGACTGCACAAGAGTTCATAATTACATCTCTTGATGGCCAGTTCCTCTTATGTCATGATAACGAGAAAAAAAAAAGTCATACGAAAAATGTTTATGGTGTTACATTTACTCTGTTTTTCCATTACATTTTTTTTTCGTGAATAAAATGAAAACTCACACCGTTTAACAAGAGGTGTTTCCCATACCTGGTCCTACATCTACACCAAACGCTGACGAGGTACGTTGACAGGTACTTCAGACAGCGCTATGAATACACCGGGCAGTGGTGTTTAGGCTGTCGAGGAGCTGTTGACCCTTGAGGAGAGGACGGGTAAGTGTGCTGTTACTGCTGTGCTGTGCAGTCAACTCATGGTGACGAGGACACTGACTCGGTCAACACAGCTACATTCGGGGACAGAGCATCGAGAGGCGTTACGTCAGCTCTTTTTTTAATTTAATTTTGTTTCCAATTTATTCATTGATTGATTTACCTATATATTTTCTGTTTACCTTTCCTTTTTTTTCTAATCCTTTTCCTAGCTGCGTCTGCCTCTTTGGTACTTTGCCCACCTTTTTCCTGTTTCTCCCTACATTCCTCTAGCTTCCCCTGCTTTTCCTGTTTCTCCCTACATTCCTCTAGCTTCCCCTGCTTTTCCTGTTTCTCCCTACATTGCTCTAGCTTCCCCTGCTTTTCCTGTTTCTCCCTACATTCCTCTAGCTTCCCCTGCTTTTCCTGTTTCTCCCTACATTCCCCTAGCTTCCCCTGCTTTTCCTGTTTCTCCCTACATTCCTCTAGCTTCCCCTGCTTTTCCTGTTTCTCCCTACATTCCTCTAGCTTCCCCTGCTTTTCCTGTTTCTCCCTACATTCCTCTAGCTTCCCCTGCTTTTCCTGTTTCTCCCTACATTCCTCTAGCTTCCCCTGCTTTTCCTGTTTCTCCCTACATTCCTCTAGCTTCCCCTGCTTTTCCTGTTTCTCCCTACATTCCCCTAGCTTCCCCTGCTTTTCCTGTTTCTCCCTACATTCCTCTAGCTTCCCCTGCTTTTCCTGTTTCTCCCTACATTCCTCTAGCTTCCCCTGCTTTTCCTGTTTCTCCCTACATTCCTCTAGCTTCCCCTGCTTTTCTGTTTCTCCCTACATTCCTCTAGCTTCCCCTGCTTTTTCCTGTTTCTCCCTACATTCCCTAGCTTCCCTGCTTTTCCTGTTTCTCCCTACATTCCTCTAGCTTCCCCTGCTTTTCCTGTTTCTCCCTACATTCCTCTAGCTTCCCCTGCTTTTCCTGTTTCTCCCTACATTCCTCTAGCTTCCCCTGCTTTTCCTGTTTCTCCCTACATTCCTCTAGCTTCCCTGCTTTTCCTGTTTCTCCCTACATTCCTCTAGCTTCCCCTGCTTTTCTTGGCCTTCTCCCCTTTCTCCCTGCTGCACCTTTCCCTACTTCCTACCTACTACCTGCTTTTCCCTGGTCATTCTCCCACCTCTTCTCCCACCTGCTGCCACCTTTCCCTACTTCCCTACCTACTACTGCTTTTCCTCTGGCCATTCTCCCACCTCTTCTCCCACCTGCTGCCACCTTTCCCTACTTCCCACCTCTACTTACTGCTTTTCCTCTGGCCATTCTCCACCTCTTCTCCCACCTGCTGCCACCTTTCCCTACTTCCCTACCTACTACTGCTTTCCCTCTGGCCATTCTCACACCTCTTCTCCCACCTGCTGCCACCTTTCCCTACTTCCCTACCTTACTGCTTTTCCTCTGGCCATTCTCCCACCTCTTCTCCCACCTGCTGCCACCTTTCCCTACTTCCCTACCTACTACTGCTTTCCCTCTGGCCATTCTCCCACCTCTTCCTCCACCTGCTGCCACCTTTCCCTACTTCCCTACCTACTACTGCTTTCCCCTCGCCATTCTCCACCTGCTGCCCCTTCCTTCCCTACTTCCTACTCTACTACTGCTTTTCCTCTGGCCATTCCACACCTCTTCTCCCACCTGCTGCCACCTTTCCCTACTTCCCTACCTACTACTGCTTTTCCCTCTGGCCATTCTCCCACCTCTTCTCCCACCTGTTGCCCACCTTTCCCTACTTCCCTACCTACTACTGCTTTCCCCTCTGGGCCATTCTCCACCTCTTCTCCCACCTGCTGCCACCTTTCCCTACTTCCCTACCTACTACTGCTTTCCCCTCTGGCCATTCTCCCACCTCTTCTCCCACCTGCTGCCACCTTTCCCTACTTCCCTACCTACTACTGCTTTTTCCTCTGGCCATTCTCTACACCTCTTCTCCCACCTGCTGCCACCTTTCCACTTCCCTACTACTACTGCTTTTCCTCTGGCCATTCTCCACCTCTTCTCCCACCTGCTGCCACCTTTCCACTATCTCCCTACCTACTACTGCTTTTCCTCTGGCCATTCTCCCACCTCTTCTCCCACCTGCTGCCACCTTTCCCTACTTCCCTACCTACTACTGCTTTTCCCTCTGGCCATTCTCCCACCTCTTCTGCCACCTGCTGCCACCTTTCCCTACTTCCCTACCTACTTACTTGCTTTTCCCTCTGGCCATTCTCCACCACCTCTTCTCCCACCTGCTGCCACCTTTCCCTACTTCCCTACCTACTACTGCTTTTCCTCTGGCCATTCTCACACCTCTTCTCCCACCTGCTGCCACCTTTCCCTACTTCCCTACCTACTACTGCTTTTCCTCTGGCCATTCTCACACCTCTTCTCCCACCTGCTGCCACCTTTCCCTACTTCCCTACCTACTACTGCTTTCTTGCCTTCTCTCTGCTCATTTCCCTCTTCCCTCTACTGCTTCCTGCCTTCTCCCACCTGCTGCACCTTTCCCTACTTCCCTACCTACTATCTGCTTTCTCCTCTGGCCATTCTCCCACCTGCTGCCACCTTTCCCTACTTCCCTACTACTACTGCTTTTCCTCTGGCCATTCTCCCATCACTGCTGCCACCTTTCCCTACTTCCCTACCTACTACTGCTTTCCCCTCTGGCCATTCTCCCACCTGCTGCCACCTTCCCTACTTCCCTACCTACTACTGCTTTTCCTCTGGCCATTCTCACACCTCTTCTCCCACCTGCTGCCACCTTTCCCCTACTTCCCTACCTACTACTGCTTTCCCCTGGCCATTCTCACACCTGCTGCCACCTTTCCCTACTTCCCTACCTACTACTGCTTTTCCTCTGGCCATTCTCCCACCTCTTCTCCCACTGCTGCCACCTTTCCCTACTTCCCTACCTACTACTGCTTTTCCCTCTGCCATTCTCCACCTCTTCTCCACCACCTGCTGCCCACCTTTCCCTACTTCCCTACCTACTACTGTTTTCCCTCTGGCCATTCTCCACCTTTCTCTCCACCTCCTGCCACCTTTCCCTACTTCCCTACCTACTACTGCTTTTTCCTCTGGCCATTCTCCCACCTCTTCTCCCACCTGCTGCCACCTTTCCCTACTTCCCTACCTACTACTGCTTTCCCTCTGGCCATTCTCAACCTCTTCTCCCACCTGCTGCCACCTTTCCCTACTTCCCTACCTACTACTGCTTTTCCTCTGGCCATTCTCACCACCTCTTCTCCCACCTGCTGCCACCTTTCCCTACTTCCCTACTACTACTGCTTTTCCTCTGGCCATTCTCACACCTCTTCTCCCACCTGCTGCCACCTTTCCCTACTTCCCTACCTACTACTGCTTTCCCTCCTGGCCATTCTCACACCTCTTCTCCCACCTGCTGCCACCTTTCCCTACTTCCCTACTACTACCTACTGCTTTTCCTCTGGCCATTCTCTCACCTCTTCTCCCACCTGCTGCCACCTTTCCCTACTTCCCCACCTACTACTGCTGTTCCTCTGGCCATTTCTCACACCTCTTCTCCCACCTGCTGCCACCTTTCCCTACTTCCCTACCTACTACTGCTTTCTCTGCCATTCTCACACCTCTTCTCCCACCTGCTGCCACCTTTCCCTACTTCCCTACCTACTACTGCTTTCCCTCTGGCCATTCTCACACTCTCCCACCTGCTGCCACCTTTCCCTACTTCCCTACCTACTACTGCTTTCCCCTCTGGCCATTCTCACCCTCTTCTCCCACCTGCTGCCACCTTTCCCTACTTCCCTACCTACTACTGCTTTTCCTCTGGCCATTCTCACACCCTTCTCCCACCTGCTGCCACCTTTCCCTACTTCCCTACCTACTACTGCTTTTCCCCCTCTGGCCATTCTCACACCTCTCTCTCCACCTGCTGCCACCTTTCCCTACTTCCCTACCTACATACTGCTTTCCCCTCTGGCCATTCTCCACACCTCTTCTCCCACCTGCTGCCACCTTTCCCTACTTCCCTACCTACTACTGCTTTTCCCTCTGGCCATTCTCACACCTCTTCTCCCACCTGCTGCCACCTTTCCCTACTTCCCTACCTACTACTGCTTTCCCCTCTGGCCATTCTCACACCTCTTCTCCCACCTGCTGCCACCTTTCCCTACTTCCCTACCTACTACTGCTTTTCCTCTGGCCATTCTCCCACCTCTTCTCCCACCTGCTGCCACCTTTCCCTACTTCCCTACCTACTACTGCTTTCCCCTCTGGTTTCCCTGATCTGTTGGCACTTTTCCCCTTCGTTTACACAGCTTCCCCTGTCTTCCCCTGTCTTTTTCCTGTTGCCTCTACTGTTACTTACACTGTCCTCCCCCTTTGCAGCAACACCAGTCTGATCCAGCAAATCTGCCTGACACACCGGTCAGGGGACTGAATCAGGCGGTTACCTCCCCCAGTGCCTGTGAGCGTACACTCCATCCCACGTCATCTCCTCATTCACAGCTCTGAACGGGACACACACATCAGGGGATTGAATCAGGCGGTTATCTCCCCCAGTGCCTGTGAGCGTACACTCCATCCCACGTCATCTCCTCATTCACAGCTCTGAACGGGACACACACATCAGGGGACTGAATCAGGCGGTTATCTCCCCCAGTGCCTGTGAGCGTACACTCCATCCCACGTCATCTCCTCATTCACAGCTCTGAACGGGACACACACATCAGGGGACTGAATCAGGCGGTTATCTCCCCCAGTGCCTGTGAGCGTACACTCCATCCCACGTCATCTCCTCATTCACAGCTCTGAACGGGACACACACATCAGGGGACTGAATCGGGCGGTTATCTCCCCCAGTGCCTGTGAGCGTACACTCCATCCCACGTCATCTCCTCATTCACAGCTCTGAACGGGACACACACATCAGGGCCAGGAAAAGGAGGGAAGATCAGGGAAGAAGAGAAGAAGGGGGGCGGGCAGTAGGGTGGGACAAGGAAGGAGGGAGGGGGGGGGCGGAAGGATGAGTTGGGGGGTGGGGGGGTGGGATGGTGGGACTTGAGCAAGTTTGGCAGTTTTTAGCAGTCGTTCCGGCTGAGGAGAAAAGCGACCAAATCAATGTCCTCATACCGAACAAAAGCCGCCATCATAAACCAAAATGTTCTGTGTTACACTAGTGAACGTCCAAACACAAACCCAGCCTGTTAGTGTGTGTTACACTGATCAACGTCACGACACAGTCCAGCCTGTTAGTGTGTATTACACTGATTAACGTCATAACACAACCCAGCCTGTTACTGTGTGTTACACTGATCAACGTCACGACACAGTCCAGCCTGTTAGTGTGTGCTACACTGATCAACGTCATAACACAACCCAGCCTGTTACTGTATGTTACACTGATCAACGTCATAACACAACCCAGCCTGTTACTGTGTGTTACACTGATCAACGTCATAACACAACCCAGCCTGTTAGTGTTATACTGATCAACATCATAACACAATCCAGCCTGTTAGTGTGTGTTACACTGATCAACGTCATAACACAACCCAGCCTGTTACTGTGTGTTACACTGATCAACGTCATGACACAACCCAGCCTGTTAGTGTGTCCTACACTGATCAACGTCATAACACAACCCAGCCTGTTAGTGTGTGTTACACTGATCAACGTCACGACACAACCCAGCCTGTTACAGTGTGTTACACTGATCAGCGTCATGACACAACCCAGCCTGTTAGTGTGTGTTACACTGATCAACGTCACAACACAACCCAGCCTGTTAATGTGTGTTACACTGATCAACGTCACGACACAACCCAGCCTGTTAGTGTGTGTTACACTGATCAACGTCCAAACACAACCCAGCCTGTTAATGTGTGTTACACTGATCAACGTCACGACACAACCCAGCCTGTTAGTGTGTGTTACACTGATCAACGTCCAAACTTAACCCAGCCTGTTAGTGTGTGTTACACTGATCAACGTCACAACACAACCCAAGCTGTTAGTGTGTGTTACACTCATCAATGTCACGACACAACCCAGCCTGTTACTGTGTGTTACACTGATCAACGTCATAACACAACCCAGCCTGTTACTGTGTGTTACACTGATCAACGTCCAAACCCAACCCGGCCTGTTAATGTGTGTTACACTGATCAACGTCATAACACAAACCAGCCTGTTAGTGTGTGTTACACTGATCAACGTCATAACACAACCCAGCCTGTTAGTGTATGTTACACTGATCAACGTCACAACACAACCCAGCCTGTCAGTGTGTGTTACACTGATCAACGTCATGACACAACCCAGCCTGGTAGTGCGTGTTACACTGATCAACGTCACGACACAACCCAACCTGTTACTGTGTGTTACACTGATCAACGTCATGACACAACCCAGCCTGTTAGTGTGTGCTACACTGATCAACGTCATAATACAACCCAGCCTGTTAGTGTGTGCTACACTGATCAACGTCATAACACAACCCAGCCTGTTACTGTGTGTTACACTGATCAACGTCATAACACAACTCAGCCTGTTAGTGTGTGTTACACTGATCAACGTCACAATACAACGCAGCCTGTTAATGTAAACAAAAGCTACCTCTGCCACAGTACATCCCATTAGTAACCAATCAAATCAGTCTACATCCATCTGGTAACCAATCAAACAAGTCTACATCTTTCTGGTAACTAATGAAATCAAGTCTACATCCATCTGGTAACCAATGAAATCAAGTCTACATCCCCCTGGTAACCAATTAAATCAGTCTGCATCCCCCAGGCAACCAATCAAGTCAGTATTCATCCCTCTGGTAACCAATCAAATCAGCCCGCCACACCCGGGCACCTGTCCAGCGCTCACAGCTTTTTTCTTTTCTTTAAAAAAAAAAAAAATCTTTTTCTTTTTTAAAAGACAGGGCGTCATTGTGGAGTCGACAGTCGGCAACACACCAGACCCTATTGGTTTGGACCAGAAGCCGTAGTGCGTCAACACAGAGATGAGCACGTGGATGGGTGTGAAGGGGAAGATGGGGAGAGGTGGGGGGAAGAGGACAGAGGGAAGGAGGGGGCTCAGGGTCTGGAATTAATGAGCACATGCCTGATCATCACAGACAGACAGACAGACAGACACATTTAAGTACATCTGCATCTGTCTATCTTCTTCAGTCAATCAGTCAGTCAATCCTGTCAATCAATCCGTTTATCTGTCTGGCTGTGTATCTATCTATCTATCTATCTATCTATCTATCTATCTATCTATCTATCTATCTATCTATCTAATCTATCTATCTATCTGTCAGTGTATCTATCTATCTGTCTATCCATCCATCCATCCACCCTCCCATCCACCCATCGATCGATCTATCGATCTATCTATCCAAACCCACAAGCTCGCCTGGACTTAAGCAGAGCAGTTATTAAATCAGCTTTGCCAGAATAGACTAAACTATCATCAAATGACTTCTGCTAGACCAGAGCAAACTATAATCAAATCAATTCTGCTAGACCAGAGTAAATTATCGTCAAACGAATTTTGCTAGACCAGAATAAACTATCATCAAATCAATTCTGCAAGAACAGAGTAAACTATCATCAAATGAACTTTGCTAGACCAAAGTAAACTATCATCAAATTATTTCTGCTAGAACAGAGTAAATTATCCTCAAATGAACTTTGCTAGAACAGAATAAACTATCATCAAATCAATTCTGCTAGACCAGAGTAAACTATCATCAAATCAATTCTGCGAGAACAGAGTAAACTATCATCAAATCAATTCTGCGAGAACAGAGTAAACTATCCTCAAATGAACTTTCCTAGAACAGAATAAACTATTATGAAATCAATTCTGCTAGACCAGAGTAAACTATCATCAAATCAATTCTGCTAGAACAAACTAAACTATCATCAAATCAATTCTGCTACAACAGAGTAAACTATAATCAAACGAATTCTGTTACAACAGAGTAAACTATCATCAAATCAATTCTGCTTGAACAGAGTAAACTATCATCAAATCAATTCTGCGAGACAGAGTAACCTATCATCAAATCAATTCGGCTAGAACGCAGTAAACTATCATCAAATAAACTTTGCTACTCCAGAGTAAACTATCATCAAACTATTTCTGCTAGAACAGAGTAAAATATCATCAAAGGAACTCTGCTAGAACAGAGTAAACTGCCATTAAATCAACTTTACTAAAACAGAGTAAACTATAATCAACCCAATTCTGCTAGAACAGAGTAGAGTAAACTATGATCACATCACTTGTGCTAGAACAGATTAAATGATCATCAAATCAATTCTGCTAGAACAAAGTAAACGAACATCAAACCAATTCTGCCAGAACAGAGTAAACCATCATCAAATTAACTCTGTTAGAACAGAGTAAACTATCATCAAATCAACTCTGCTAGAACAGAGTAAACTATCATCAAATCAACTCAACTAGAACGGAGTAAACTATCATCAAATCAACTCTGCCAGAACAGAGTAAACTATCATCAAATCAACTCTGCCAGAACAGAGTAAACTATCATCAAATTAAATCTGCTAGAACACAAGAAACTATCATCAAATCAACTGTGCTAGAATAAGCTATCACCAAAGCACCTCCGCGAAAGCAAACTATCTTCAAATCAACTCTGCCAAAAATTGAGTGCACTGCTATCAAATCAACTCAGTTAGACTGCACTGCCATTACATAAGCACTGTTGAAGTAAACTGGAATCACTAGAACAGAGTAAACTACATGAAATCAACTGTGCCAAAACAGCAAATTACCATCAAATCAACGGTTCTAAAGTGCACAGCTGTCAAATCAACTCTGCTAGAATGGAGCAAACTCCCATCAAATAAATTCTGCCAGAATAGAGTGCATTGCCAACAAATCAACTCTGCTAAAATTTACATTGCCAATAATCAAATCAATTCTGCTAAAAAAAATAGAATAACCTACATAAAATCGCATCAGCCAGATTAGAGTAGACTACCACTAAGTCAACTCTGCTAGAATAAACTACCATGAAATGAACTATGTTAGAATAGGGGGCACTGCCATCGAATCAATTCTGCTTGAATTCAATGAGCTACTATCCAATCGTCTCCTCTGTAACAGAAGAACCATCATATCAACTCTGCCAGAGTGAAACGCACTGACATTAAACAGACATCGCTTCAAGAGGGTGCAGGGCCGTCAAATCAGCTCTGCTGGAAACGGCTGCAGCCATCAGATCAGCAGAATAAGGCTGCCATCAAATCAACTGTGCTACAGTAGACTGCACTGCTTACAAATTCACCCTGCAAAGAGCGGAGTAGACTACATCAGATCAGCTACTCTGCAGCAGAACACACACAGCCATCAAATCAACTATGCTACAGTAGACTGCACTGTCTTGAAATATCCTTGCCTTCAGCAAGGATCACTTCCATCAACATCAACTCTGTGACAGTTCAGTGTATGGGCATGACACTGAACTGCTACAGGAGAGTGTTCTGCCATGAAATCAGAATGCCAGAGTATATTGCCTTGCTGTCAGATCAAGCTTCTAGACGGGAGCGTATATCTCCATGGACACACATCAAACCCTGACTCATTTACTGTACACTGTAGCTCAATTCTGTCAAATTTCTACTACGGTAGCACGCACTGTGGCTGCAGCAGATTAATGTATCAAACAGAAGACTACACTGCAACGGCATCAAATTGATATATCAAATAGAAGACTACCTTGTAATCACATCAAATCTCTCTCTCTGCTACACTGGCGTTCCCCGCCACCACACCATATCTAAGTCTGATACAGCAGAGTACACTGTTCTTACGATAAACAATCTCGTACAATAAGTGGATTTTACTGCTGTCACATGGAACTCAACGGTCACATTGGAATGTACTGCCAAGAAAAAAAAAATCAGATCCAATTCTTTCAATACACTGCCCTCACATAAGTTACACCCTGCCGTAGGAAAGTTCACGACCTTCACAGCAAAGCAGACTCTGCCACTGAAGAGTTCTTTGACATAAAAGACAAAACCAGTCAAACAAAAGACTAAACACTACGATCAGATCACATCAAACTGGTTGACATTAAACTATATCACACTCTTGCTACAGTCGAATATATTGCCTTCGCATCAAAACTCTTGTTACACCGAATACGCAGCGATCACATTACACTTTGCGATGTTATAGAGCACTTCGTCCAGTCCAACTCTGCTTCACCAGAGTTCAATCTAATCATGAGATATCAAACTCTGCCACGGTAGAGCACCCTGCCCTCTAATTGACCTCTGCTGCAGTGGCGTGGACTGCCATGGAATCAAACGGCTACAAGCCATGACACTGCCATCAAAGGAAAAGCTGTTACAGTTGATTGAGCGCACTGTCACCACTTTGAACGTATCGACAGTGGACTGCATCATCATCAAAGCTAACTCTGAATCAGCGGAATGCACTGTCATCAAATCAAAGTCTGCTAGATAAGGGAATGCTGCTTATAGCCCAGCCGACCGCAATGGGCCGTACCAGGGCTGCCACCGTGTTGAAGTCAACTCACAAGTCATTAAAGAAAATAACAACTCCTTCACACAACCCTTTAAAATACGCCCTCTAAAAACACACCGGACATTTTGTTAAAAAGAAAAATCTTTCTTCTGTAAAATGTTTGATCAGAATGATGAAAAATGTCGATCTCTTTCAGAAATTCAAGGCTCACTTCAGGTGGGACATCTCTGAACAAAATTTCTGCTAAACTGCACCGTCAGAATATGACACTCAGCTAGAGTAGAGTAGACCGCCGTAACATTAAAGTCTTCTACAATCCAGCATACTCGTTAACGAAAGTCCGCACAGTTAAGTAACATCCCATGAAATAGAATTAGGTTCTGCTACAGTGGAGTACCATGTCATCCAATCAAATGCTGCTACAGAACATGACTATGCCTTCAGATATCAAAACTCTGCTGTAGAAGAGTGCACTGCTGTCAAACTATTTCAAACTCTATAGCCGTAGAATGGCGTGCATTCACATCAAATCAGACTCTGATACAGTCACTGTAAACTGTCATCGAATGAAATCAAAATGTGCTACAGCAGACCGCACTGCCATTCAATCAAAGTCTCTTACAATAGAATTCAATGAAATCACATCAACTCAAACTCAGAAGACAGTACACTGCAATCACATCAAATGAAACATTGCTATAATAGAGCACTCTGAGGTTACCTCTAACCACGCTCTACTGCACTACACTGCGATCACATCAAAATCTGCTGCAGTACAATACAGCGCCGTCAAATCAATCTCTGATGTAGCAGAGCACACTGCAATCAAATGAACCACGGTTACAAAAAGAGAACATTGCAATCACATCAAGCCAAACTGCTACAAAACCTTACACTGACAAACTGTTCTATCCAATCCAATTCCGCTACAGTCAAGTACACTGATATCACATCAAACCAAACTGCTACAAAATCTTACACTGACAAACTGTTCTATCCAATCCAATTCCGCTACAGTCAAGTACACTGATATCACATCAAACCAAACTGCTACAAAATCTTACACTGACAAACTGTTATATCCAATCCAATTCTGCTACAGTCAAGTACACTGATCCAATCCAATTCTGCTACAGTCAAGTACACTGATCCAATCCAATTCTGCTACAGTCAAGTACACTGATCCAATCTAATTCTGCTACAGTCAAGTACACTGATCCAATCCAATTCTGCTACAGTCAAGTACACTGATCCAATCCAATTCTGCTACAGTCAAGTACACTGATCCAATCTAATTCTGCTACAGTCAAGTACACTGATCCAATCCAATTCTGCTACAGTCAAGTACACTGATCCAATCCAATTCCGCTACAGTCAAGTACACTGATCCAATCCAATTCTGCTACAGTCAAGTACACTGATCCAATCCAATTCTGCTACAGTCAAGTACACTGATCCAATCCAATTCTGCTACAGTCAAGTACACTGATCCAATCCAATTCTGCTACAGTCAAGTACACTGATCCAATCCAATTCTGCTACAGTCAAGTACACTGATCCAATCCAATTCTGCTACAGTCAAGTACACTGATCCAATCCAATTCCGTTACAGTCAAGTACACTGATCCAATCCAATTCCGTTACAGTCAAGTACACTGATCCAATCCAATTCCGTTACAGTCAAGTACACTGATCCAATCCAATTCCGTTACAGTCAAGTACACTGATCCAATCCAATTCTGCTACAGTCAAGTACACTGATCCAATCCAATTCCGTTACAGTCAAGTACACTGATCCAATCCAATTCTGCTACAGTCAAGTACACTGATCAAATCCAATTCCGTTACAGTCAAGTACACTGATCCAATCCAATTCTGCTACAGTCAAGTACACTGATCAAATCCAATTCCGTTACAGTCAAGTACACTGATATCACATCAACCTCTGTTACCGAGGAGAGTTGTACGGCTGTCACATGACATCAAATGAACATCACATAAAAAAGTTTGTCGTTCTGCATGTAGCCCAGTCGATTACCAGATTTTTTTTTCTGGGCTCTTCATGGTTTTTCAAAACAGGAACGCAACACTTTGACTTCATCATTACGGAAATACGCACGTACATACACATACAGAGAGAGAGAGAGAGAGAGAGAGAGAGAGAGAGAGAGAGAGAGAGAGAGAGAGAGAGAGAGAGAGAGAGAGAGAGACAATGACAATGACAAATATTTTAATCGAACTAGGCCTCGTGCCCGTGTCAATGGGGACATTGGGATGGGGGGAAAAACAACAACATTGTGGAAAAAGCAAATGTAACAACAACACCACCTTGCAAGTATACATGCATTTTCTCGGCCAAGTAGATACTTTCACATTCTTCCTCAGTCATGGATGTATACATAATGATCAAAATACGTACCAATATAGATTAGGGCATATCATTTACAAATCTCACAGAGGTTACATTCATTTGTAGTTGCCTAAACACCTGTAAACCTATTCATGATCACACACACACACACACACACACACACACACACACACACACACACACACACTCACACTTCACACACACACACACACACACACACACACACACACACACACACACACACACACACACACACTCGCACGCATACACTCACATATACAAGCTCTTTTGCTTTTAAAGGGGAAAATGTACCCCGAATTATACATAAAAATATATGAACTTTACGTCCCATTCGTTTTTTTTGCATCTGATTTCAAAAGCTTTAGTTATGAAAGCAGCAACATCTTTAGCCATTTTATCATTGGCAAGTAATAATGACATCTTGAAAGCCGACGCTCTTGCATAATATTTAGTGGGTATGAAATGCTCTCGAACATCTTTATATTTAGGGCATACAATAAAAAAGTGATATTCAGATTCCAACTGACTTGGACAAAAAGGACAGCAGAGTGCCTCTCGGGGAACACTCGAATGCCGCAGTTTGTGAGTATTTAAACAAGATACGCCTAACCTGAATCTTATGAGATTTTTACGATTGTTCAAATTACTTACCGTAAACAGATAATTCGGTATTTGTCTAAATTGCTTAAAGGAAGAATAGAAGGAAAAGCGATCACTAACATCCATTCGGGTGTACCATTCTTGAAGATGACAATCAATCAACCGATTTCTAAATTCTAAGAGAAAACCTTTGACATTGTAAACGTTCTGGTTTTCCCATACATACCCAAAGCCATAGCGATTTAACGTAGAGCAAACTGATGAAACCCAGTTGTTCTTGCCTCGATGATGTAAATCATATAACGTGATGTAAGCTTTCTTAGGAAGGCGATTATCCGGCATATTAACGACACGTAACCAATACTTGATACATTTAGTATAATTGTTTATATAGAGTGGATACCGACCAGTTTCTCCGTAGACTAAGGCGCTGGGTGTTTTTAGGGAAACATTTAAGAATCTCTTGAGTGCAAACAAATGTACTTTTTCAATAATTGAGTTGTTTGCAGTCAAACCCCATACTTCGGCACCATAGCTAAGCATTGGCTGGACTTGACAGTCGAAAAGTTTAAAGAACAATTTCGGGGAAAGACTTTGAAACTTCCACAGTAGTTTTATAATATTGATGACTTGACGTTTTGCCTTGGATGCTGAATCCTCAAGGCAATGGGAAAAAGAAAGACCCGTGGAAAAGATAACACCTAAATATTTATACTGATTAACAATTTCTAGTTGCCTACCGTCGTAGAACCATCTTTCCCTTGAGGCGATATACCCCCCCATTTCTAAACACAATAACTTTTGATTTTTCTAAATTTACGATCAAATCGAGTTTTTTCGCTGTGCTACACAAAACATTTAGTTGATGCTGGAGACCAATGACGGTAGATGCTACGAGTGCAACATCGTCGGCAAAAAGCATAATTAGTATCTCTATGAAGTCTGGTAATAAGGGAATACCATGTTTACCGTATTGAATTATTTCTTCAGCAAGCTCATTGATGAATAGCGAAAATAAAACCGGACTGCATATTTCTCCTTGCTTCAGTCCCCGGGGACACATAAAAGTGTCAGTTAAATCTCCCCCCACTTTAACCCTAGCTTTGACATCTGTGTATATGCTTTTAAGTGCATTGTACATCTTACCGTTTATACCTTTTTTCTTTAAGATTGACCAGAGTTGGTTTCTATCTACCGAATCGAAAGCCTTTTTAAAGTCAATAAAAGCAACGTATAATTTCTTGTGGTTAGAGAGTTGCTTTTGTACCAGAGAAAAAAGGGTAAATATATGATCAGTAGTACTATAATTCTTTCTAAAGCCAGCCTGCACATCGTTTATTACATCACAATCTTCAATCCATTTTGTTAAACGCTTGTTTAATATATAAGTATATAATTTTGAACTAATGTTTAAAAGAGAGATACCTCTGTAGTTGTCTGGGTTGTTTATATCACCCTTTTTGTGCAAAGGTTGAATCAGAGCTTCGCACCACATAGAAGGGAAGATGCCAAAATCAAAGAGTTTGTTGAAAAATTTCTTAAGGAAAAAGAGAATAGTGGGGGTGCAATACTTATAAAATTCCCCAATTAGTCCGTCTGGACCTGGTGCTTTATTTGATTTTAAAGCCTTAACTGAATCAAGAATTTCCCCTTCAGTTATACAGACATCCAATTCATCAACGTTACTATCAGCAACAGGAAAATACTCAGTTTGAAGTTCCTGAGAATTAGGACCAGAAGGAATAAGCTCATCATTAAAGACTTATTTGAAATGCTGAAACCATTCTTCATTGGATATTGTGTTTGGTACATGAGAACTACTTTTTAAAGACCTTACAGTGCTCCAAAACCGCTTAGAATCTTTGGCGTTTTCGTTAAGTGTATTTAAAACTTGCTGTCTATATAACTGCTGCTTGTCTCGAAGTAAGTCTTTATACTCGTTTCTAATTATAGAATAGTTAAGTCTCAGTTGAACAGCATCGGGGTTGTCATTAACTTTCACCCGACTGTACGTTCTCAATGCTTGTCTCACCTGACGGCGTTTAACATAGCACTCAGAGTCAAACCATGGGCTGTGCTTGGTGTTACCTGTGACAGTTTCTTTACACATTATTTGACCAGCCATAAACAGACCTTCGTTTAGTTTCTTCAGTGCACTCTCAAAATTGACATCAATCAATTCAATTGCTTCATTAAAGGTTGAATTGACCTCGTCAGACTGAAGCGCACTGATAAAATCACCTTCTTTTGCTGGATCCCATGCATATTTTTTAAATTTGGTTACCTTTAACCTTTTTGAAACCGTCTCCTGATTCGGACTGGGAAGCATTAGTACAAATTCAACAGGCATGTGCTTTGATTCTACCCGTGGGGTTACTTTCAATTCACGGCACAGTGGAACTAAGGATTGGGAGGAAATAAAATAATCAATAACACTTGAACCATTGTGAGCGATATAAGTGTAATCCCCGCTTTTATCACCAGGCAGAAAACCATTTAGAATAACCAACTCAAAATTCTGACAGATGATAATTAAATAAAGACCAAATTCATTAGTGGAGCAATCTTTTGATACACGAGAAAAGCAGTCATCACCGGTGGTATTTTCATTTATCAAGTCACCTAAATATACGGGTAGTTCTTGTGCGTTCAGCCGACCAGTTCTTGCATTTAAATCGCCGAGGATGATCACTGGAAGATCACCCGCTTGTTCAAAAGTATCCATCAGACATTGTTCAAGAAGGGAAACCCCATTATCAATCTCGGTATCTGCATAATAAACACTGTTAGCAGGGGGCAAATAAATTCCAATTAAAAGAACTTCAAGATCTAGAGCTTTAAGATGGAGAACAATAGTATGGTCATATTCCACTGTAAGTTGTTTGACTAGTTTGGCATATGTCTTTCTTACAAGAAACACGATCCCTCCTGACAAACGTGCAGTAACAGCATCGGTTAATCTGATTCCAGGTGAAAGAAAAACTTCGTAATCCAAAAAGAGAAAAGAAGGAAATGTTCTTGAGAACGTTTCCGTCAAAACAACAAAATCGAACTGAGATATATAATTATTTACATCAGGGTCATAAACTGACGATACACCCTCAATATTATAAGTCAGAAAGGAGAGACTGTTTTTCTGACAAGTCTTGACACGGGCACGGCCGTTATCCTAGGTGACTTCATTGTAAGAAGGACACGGGGGCAGCAGGGAAGCACAGTTTTGTTCATTATTACGTCCAGGACTACCTCTTGAATGGGCCCTTAAAAATCTTTCTGTGAGCTGTGTCTGTCTGGTTCGTACTCGACTGCGAGTACAAGGACCGGAGCCAGAGAACTGGCCCTCGGTTTCACTGACCATAGACACCTGCCACGGAGAGGGCCTAGGGTTCTCCACCACCTCGGTACTGTGACTCTCGCCAGTGTTGAGACCCTCTGTCACTGTACCTATCACACCCTTGGACTGGTTTTCCACGTCGTGCGGAGGGTTTACCAAGGACACTCTCTGTTTTAATAGAGTCATGCTGTCATCAAGAACGTCTGGTGAATGTGATGGCAAGGTCGGTAGACCCTCTGATGTAGGGTCAGTCACTCCTGCTAGGTGCGGGTCAATGCAATCCTCAGTTGTTGTAGGAATCGACGGATCCCCACTTTGAGAAGAATCAGGACTGCAACCATGGCGGCCTGGGGACGCCTCAAGCAGGTTGCTTTGGTTTTGATTTTGTTTAGGACATGTAACAGTAGTCCTACTCCTGAGAGAGAGAGAGAGAGAGAGAGAGAGAGAGAGAGAGAGAGAGAGAGAGAGAGAGAGAAGGGTTCATCACGCAAGATCTGTGGTTCAATTCATTTACAGCACCGTCTACGATGAGCACATATGTATGTTCTTTAAAAAAAGCAGTAAGAAAATAAACAACACATCTGGACACACACACACACACACACACACACACACACACACACACACACACACACACACACAATGTCACTACCCAACATGTCCTTCTCACCATCACCGACAGTCATCATCTCGCTCTGATTCAGCGCTGGCGCTTAAAGGCTGGGAAATCTGGAACCATGACAGACTGCCGGGGTCGAGTGGTTCTGTGTGGAGGGTACCCAGCCATGGCTAACCACTCTGGAATCGTGCATTAGCTTTGTCAGCGAATGCGCGTCATCAGTCAGACCCCTGCCCTGCCCGTCACTTCCTTATCATGTGATTGTTATTTACCCTGCGCAACGGGTCACCGGTCTTTTATGCAGACACACCGCGCAGGATGTACACCTGTCATCTACACCATCGGTTTTGGGGGGTGGAGGTGAGGGGTGGGGGTGGGGGTGGGGGCCACTCTTCCGGACCATGGTGATGAGGTTTCACAAGATGTTATGCATGCGTCCACAC
>CM065727.1:5369856-5374856 GCA_033310375.1 Conus canariensis
TGGCTTTAAAATATTTCAGTTTCAAGGTTTTATTAATTTTGAAAAATATAACAATGGCTACCTAACATTCCTTGTCCATGGATATATCAAAACAAATGGCAATATTATAAAAACCTGGTTCACACACACACACACACACACATATATATACACACACACATATATAAAACACAAAGCGAATCTTTGTGTGAAAACTTTGATATCCTGACAAATCATTTTTGATGATAATGACATAAAAATGAAATAAAACACAATACAGCCAAATCTTAGCTTTCAAACAAAACCATGCGCACACTACTGTCATACAAGCATATATACGCGCTCGTGTGCACACGCACACACACAAATGGCGCCAACAATGTGAGCTATGCACTTCAGTATTGGTCAGCACGTTAGGGTAATGGTCATCTGCTAAGTCCAGGAGCCCGTCCATGTACCTACCTATTTAATTTCTCTCTTTCTTAATTTGTTCCTTTAGCTGTAGCTCCTGGTATTGTGACGTCATGGCTTACATGTTTGGCGAAACGAATATGTACTAATCCACTCACAGTGATACATGTGAACACAGAAATCGAAGAAGGCTGGACCAAGAAATACATGGTGGAGTCAGATGATGACAGCGTAGGAGTTAATACCCCCTCCCCCCTTCCTCTAATTTCCCCTATCCCACCCTCTGTCACTCAACAACGGTTTACAAAAGAAAGAACCCCCCCACCCCGCCCCCCTCCCCCCCCAAAAAAAAAAAGGTAAGAAAAATCGAAGTTAAGCAAACAAATAAGAATCCACTACACATAAAACAAATAAACGAACTAAACCCCAGTAACACAAAATGCTGAAGCACAACTAGCTCCCCTCCAACCTCAAGCGAGCACGAGCGCGCGCGCGCACACACACACACACACACCGAGGTCATGGCATTAGTTTGTGAGGGAGGGGGGTGGGTGGGGTGGGGTGGGGGTGGGGGTCACTGGGAGAGAGGGGTGATGGGGCGACATGGGAGTGAGGGGAAGTAATCTCTTCTCGTGCCTGCGCTTCAAAATGTGATTATGCGGTTATCTCCCTTGTACATGTTTTGAAAAGTTCATTTGCCGATTGGGAGCGCGAAACTCCGTTTGTCTGACCAAATTTGCATTCGATTATTATTTTACAAAATGGTAAAGTCAGTGAAGCCTTTCACTGGTGAAGACACAACACTAAACAGCTCTTGTCTTTCACTTTAAGCAGCCAGCCATCTTTATCACATTAGAAACAACAACAACAACAACACACACACACGCACGCACGCACGCACGCACGCACGAACCCACGCACAGACAGACAGACAGACACACACACAGAGCACTGTTGATTGAAACATTCTTTGTCTAGCAAGCAGCTGCGGCGAGAGGGGGTGGGGGGGGGGGGGGGAGGGTGGAGAGCGGTAGTGAGGGCGATTGTTAGGTGGGGAAGATGTGGAAGGTTGTAAGGGCTGGAGGCTTTGCTGACATTACACAGACTTTTGTTGTTACGGAAAGAGAGTTGAGAGAATGCTGTCGTTATAGGGCCTATCACATGATGCATAAAACACTGTCATCATCGTCATCATCATCACCATCGTCAACTTCATCGGGGGCAGTATAAGAAGAACAATGGGCAGTATTGGGAGGCTGTCGGAGACTTACTTCCATCCATGTCGCACAGCGCAATGCGCAGGTCACTCAGGGGTCAAGTGTGTTGTCACGTGGTTTACTGCCCAGCTGACGACAGAGGATGATCAAGTCGGGGCCAACTCACTACCGACAGAAAGATAAGACAATGGGAGACAACAACAACAACAACAACACGGGGGTCATCCAGGAAGAACACATGCGATCTAACGAACAACTACCGCAACAAGATACGACCAAGGGAGACAAAAACAACAACAACAACAACTACTACAAAAAATAAGAAAAAAAAAAAGAAAACCAGACACACACAAAATACACGCACACAAACCTACCAAAAAATCCAAACAAAAACAAAACCCGATGCAAAACCTGTCTATCCTCGACAACGTCAACTTCGGTGCGAAAAAAGAACGATGCCGTTTATGGACCTGCCTTGTTGGTGGCTGGTGGGACAGGGGAAAGGATAAAGAAAGAGGGAAAGGGGGGGGGGGGGGAGGGAGGGAGGATGGGGTAACTGGTGGAGGCTGATCACCATTTGCTACAAGCAGGTGCAATCCATTATCCCCCCCGGCCTCTGCCCACGATGCGCGGGTGATCGATATGAGAGAGAGAGAGAGAGAGAGAGAGAGAGAGAGAGAGAGAGAGAGAGAGAGAGAGAGCATTATCTTACAAGCAGACTCTGACGGTATTCACACAATACGTTTTCCTTTTTTTTTCCTTCACAGTGTTGTAAAAATATAAAACATTCTCTGTGTCCATCTCACTTTGAGGGTGGAAAACCACACACGCGAGCAGCTAGCTACTTCAGGGTGAACTGTGCGTATCATACAATGTGGATTTTCCGGGCGCCGGGTTCTGTTTGTTTTTTTTTTTTACCGATAGATTGGGGAAGAAAGAATCCGGAACTCTTTCGTCAACATTCAGTCTCTTCCTGATGACTTTGACCATCCGCTGTGACGTGTTCTAGTAATTTGCGCTATGACGTCACACAAAAAAGTGACATTGTATGCTTTTCCTTTTTTTTTTTTTTTAAACACAATGAGACACTTCCGGCGACTGGTTTCCGGCAGACATCAAGCGCAAACATGCTTTGTTATCTCCCATGAATGTTTTCCTCCCACTCTTTTGAAGGATAACAGGAAAATTGTTTTGACTTCCGGTTACAACAACACACACTTCCGCTCCTTCCGTTTCCTGGCAGACTTGAGCGCCAGTCTCCTCTGTGTGTATATCTCCTGTGTGGAGGGTGATCGACACTTTGAAGGCTGACACGACAACTTTTCTGACCGTTCTCCAGATGGAGACGAACAACAACAACAACAACAACAACAACAACAACGACACACAACTGTTTGTTTCTTTTCTTCGCGAGTTTTCAGCCAGGCGGGACAGTGGGAGCACACGCCCAAAGTCACACAGCAGCACCATCATTTTCTCAAAGAACTCTTGGCTACACACACACACACACACACACACACACACACATATATATATATATATATATATGTGTGTGTGTGTGTGTGTGTGTGTGTGTGTGTGTGTGTGTGTGTGTGTGTGTAAATATAGCAGTAACACAGGACAAAGTCTGACAGACGGGACTTAGAAAAAAAGAAAAGCACACGCACAACTGGTTTTGTTTCCTTTCTGAAGGCTGGTTGCCACCAGGGTATGCAAACTAAGACATGTTGTGTCTGTGGAGACGTGTGCACGGTTCAGTGGGAGGGAAAGCTTCTCCGCATTCTCTTATATGCTAGTGCCATGAGTGGACATACCGATATCCTTGTGAGATGATGGTTTTTCCCCACAAGGAAGATGCGCTGTCTTGCAGACACTGATAACCTTTCAGGGTAGCGCCACGTCTGCCAATGCATGGCGAGATTCACAGCAAGTTCGTGGTCGGTGCACACACACACAGAAACCAGGCTGAGGACCTTGTTGGCGGCGGACACTCACTCACACCACGGTCACGGACGACACTGAAACAAAGGCAGGTCAAGAGTCTCCAGACCTTGAGCCGTCACCATGGGACCTGAACTCCTCAACGTCATCTAGAGGCCGGGGAAGCGTCCACTGACACCACACACACACACACTACACTACACTACACACACACAAACAGAAACATCCACCCCCCCCCCCGCCCACACACACACATAACCCACACACACACACACGCACACGCACACCACACACACAGAGGCTGCCGCCGTGCAGCGCAGGGGCACAGGGGAGAGTCCCTCATCCTCATCCCATGGGGGTGGAGTCAGTGGAGTCCTCGGTGGACTGGCGCTGACGCAGGCAGCACTTGCCGTTGTGGGCGGCCAGGGAGGGCGGCAGGGGCAGGTGCTCCAGCAGGGGGTACCACTGGGCCACCGGCTTGCGCGTGTTCTCCAGCATCTCGTACCAGTGGTCCCGGCCCTGCCCGTTGAACATGGGGCCCAGCCCGCACGACCCCATCAGCTCGTCACTGCCGATCCTGTCAGGGAGTGGTGAGAGGGGGTGGGGGGGGGGGGGGAGGGGGTTGGGTTACTGTTAGAATCATCATTATAGCTGTCTTCATCATCATCGTCATCATTAACATCATCATCATCATCGTCATCATCATCATCAGTAGTAGTAGTGGTAGTATAGTAGTGGTGGTGATGGTAGAAGTTGTAGCAGTAGTAGTAGTAGCAGCAGTAGTTGTAGTAGTAGTAGTAGCAGCAGTAGTAGTAGTAGACAGCATCATCGCCATTATTGTTACCATCATCATCGATCATCATCATCAGTAGTAGTATTAGTAATAGCAATAGTAGTAGTAGTAGCTATCATCATCATCATCATCATCATCATCATCATCATCATCGTATCATCATCATAGTAGTAGTAGTGGTGTTGGAAGGAGGAATAGGAGGAGGAGGAGGAGGAGGAAGAGGAGTAGCAGTAGCAGCAGCAACAGCAGTAGCAGTAGTAGTAGTGGTAGTTGTAGTAGGATACTAGTATCAGTAGTCATCGCAGTAAAAGTCGTTAGTAGCATTGGCAAGCAGGAGCAATATTACCACTACTGCTACTTACCATCCCCATCACCCCGCCACAATCACCCTCCACCACTAACGTCTCTCTTTCACACTGCCATGTCTTCGACACAGCCATCTGCTAGGCATTGTTTTGTGCGCTGCTGATGTCACTTATTTCGTCAAATTGGAAGATGATACACTGGTCCCCGAAAATCCACTTGTCTGTTTTGTATTGTGCGTTCCATAACCGTTGCTTTGCTGCTTCTTTCGTCTGTTTATCATATCTCGGCAAAGCAATGCTTCCTGTCTGTGTTTGGTGTTTATTGACATACTGCCAACGACCAACAACAAGACC
>CM065727.1:5379856-5397356 GCA_033310375.1 Conus canariensis
TTCCAATGACGTCAGGCGCGCGCGCCGGCAAGGCAAAGACGTTCACGTTTCGCCAAACTCAATTACCTTCCCCTGATTGGCTCCGCAGTGTGTGATCAGTGACGTCACATCCGGCTCTCCCCCTTGCCCCGTCCCAGGCAAATGGAGGAGAGGAGCGCGGGGGGAATGGGGTGGGGGGTGGGGGTGGGTGTTGAATGAACGACAGTGAGGGGAACCAGTGACTTCCGAACTGTGGCTGTGTAAGACCTAGGGCGTCTTCACTAACCAGATTCACCCTACAGTTTTTAAAACTCCTCTCCCCCCCCCTCCCCCGTACCCATTTTCTCCTACTTTCCCTACCCCTTTTTTACTTCTATGTGGTACCTTTCCCTACGTTCCCCTAGTCCTGGTCTTTCGTAACTTTGTTTTTAAAACCTTTACTTTTTGCCCCGCTTCCTTTACCTGTTTCTAGGTTATGTTTGTCATCTCTGCAATGGCTTGCCTCTTTCTCCCTCTTTGTTACTCATCTTCTTTGCCACCCCAGTGGCATCACCCCCATGCCGCTCACTCCGGCTCCCTGTCCAAAAATCACATCCCGGCTTGTCCCGTCCTACCTCTGGCATCGGCAATCCACAGGGAGCAGTCAATGTCAAGTCGTCATGAGGCAACCCACCGGAGGAGACACTGCAGAGCTGCCGAGTCATTTCCGTGGTGTTCAGTGGTGCCTGATCTGAGCCAACATACGCAGGATACCACCCACCTAAGCCCCTTGCTGACAACGACAATGGCGTGGTCGTGAAGCAAGCATGAGTGAGACTCCCCTCCCGGTGGGTGCCACCACGTCCGTCCGACGACAGCCCCCGTGAACTGACCGCCACTGGCGACCTCGACAACACGAACCCAGCCAGGGTACAGACATGGAGAGGAAAGCAAAACACAGCAGGACATGTGGGCCACAGAATGTTGATACTTTTCAAATGCTGATCCCATGAAGATGAGGATGATGCTACGGATTTCCATTCTGGTCTGAAACTGCATGACAAGATCCGCACTCGACGCTTACTTTCACAACATGTCCTGGCGTCAACCAGGCCCGTGAGATACAATGCTGGTCAGGAAATTGGAGCAACACTCTGAGAGACGAATCCATTAAGTGGATGAAATTCGACGGTGATGTTCCTGTCTTCCCCAACTGAGCCCATGGCAAATTCAGCTCTGGGCAGAAGCCGGTCACGGACCTCCAAATCCCCACACATATATCTGGCTCTGATGGGAATCGAACCCACCATCTGTCAGGTGGGTATCCGCGACGCGACCCCCCGCGCCATGGCAGCCGGCTTGGCTTGCCTCCTCCTATTTTTCCTCTACATTTCCAGCTTTTTTCCATCTTGCCCAATACTTTCCTGACACTTTGTATTTTGCCCTTCTTTTCCCTGCCTTCTCTTCTTTTTATCATGCTTGTCTGTTTCTTCCTCACTTTCTGCTGGGACCTGCCGCTGTCTACTTTTTCCCATTCTATCTGCTCGTATTTTTCTTGACATCTTCCTGCTTTCTTCCAGGGGAGAGGGGTGTGTGTGTGTGTGGAAAAGTATGAAAAAGTGACCAAACTTCGGGCAGAATCGGAAACATTGTACCGCCAGCTGAATGTGCACCAGGTACTTTAATGACGGTGATTGAATGTGATGCCTCGGCAGACTATACCTACATAAATACGCACTTTAATGACGGTATTTGAATGTGCTGTCTCAGTGGATTATACCTATATAAACATGCACTTTAATGATGGTGTTTGAATGTGATATATCTGTAGATCATACCTCTATAAATATGCACTTTATTGGCGGTATTTGAATGTGATGCCTCTGTAGACATTTTTTTTTCTTTTCTGCTGTCCCATCTTCTGTGCCACCCCAGTGGCAGTGCACCCACGCCGCTCATTCCGACACCCCGTCCACAGTCGCAGCCCGGCCCGGCCTGCCGCAACCACGGCTGTGGCAATCCACAGGGAGCAGTCAATGTCAAGTTGTCAAGCGGCAACCCACCGGAGGAGACACTGCACCGCTTCTGAGTCATTTCGGTGGTGTTCAGTAGTGCCTGTAGATTATCTCTATAATTTCCTGAGAAATGTTCGCCACCACCGTCACGACCGTCAGTTAACAAGACCAACAGCCAGAGCGGAAGCAGCAGCAGCAGCAGCAGCAGCAGCATCTGTAATGATCGTGGATGTCAGTTCCATGGGCAATGAGGACAGTACCAGTCTCACTGACCAGTAATTAGTGTATAATACCTAGAGATAGTCGGGGTATTACGGTTAATCAAGACTGGAGACAGGAAAGGATTGTCAGGAAGTTCCAACATTAAAGCTGTGACGACGGTCGTGTTGAAGAAATCATGGTTATGATAAAATGAGCCGCTGTATTTTTTTCTTTTTCTTTCTTTTTTCTTCTTTTTTTCTTTTTTTTTTGAGAGAGACAGACAGAGAGAGAGAGAGAGAGAGAGAGAGAGAGAGAGAGAGAGAGAGAGAGAGAGAGACAGAGACAGAGAGAGAGAGACAGACAGACAGACAGAGTTGATGAGGGTTGTAGGGGGAGGCTGGGGTCTGTCGTGTATGAAGTAACTCCATCAGACCAAACCAGGTTCGTTTATGGTTAATTCAGAACGAACAACAGTTAGTCTGCGGCAACAGTCTGCATCAACGACGGTTCGTATGTGCGGATGTATATATTTTGAATAGGAGGGAGGGAGGGAGGGAGGGAGGGAGGGACAGAGAGAGAGAGAGAGAGAGAGAGAGAGAGAGAGAGAGAGAGAGAGAGAGAGAGAGAGAGAGAGAGTTCGGAGCAGTGATGTTATGCGTGAAGTGATTATCACCACACCAGACACACAATGTGGTGTCGAGACACTTGTATGACACTGCATTAAAGGCGTTCCGTTTTCATACCCATGTTTTGGCATTTCTCTCTCTCTCTCTCTCTCTCTCTCTGATTGAACGGTTGAGCTTATTGACGGAAATGAATGGCTTTGGGCCTGCCCACCTGTGACAACTAACGCATGAAAGTGGCAGGTCAGTCTCGCTGAATGCGACCTCTAAAACAGATGACCTCTCTTCCCAACACGGTCCATAGGGAAGACTGGAATCACACAGTCGAGTTTCATCCACTTAATGGATGCGTCTCCGAAAGTGTTGCTCAAATCTTCTGACCAACACCGCAGGTATTTGTATCTCTCAGGCCTGGTTGAAGCCGGGATATATATATATATATATATATATATATATATATATACATTATGAAAGTAAGCATAGAGTCCAGCCCTGTCATGCAGCCTCAGAGCAGAACAGAACTCCACAACATCATCTTTATCAACCACATCCTCGTCGATCAGCGTGAACAAAGCAAACGGTCTTACTCTCTGTGGCCCTTTCATGCTCTATCTTCAAGGTGACCTCAGTTCTGATTTCCTCTCCACCATCTCTGCCCTGAGTGAGTTCGTGTGGGGGTCACCGGTCTCGGCGAGTTCATGGGGACTGTCGGTGGACGGCAGGTGATGGCTCCCTCTGGAGGAGGATCGCTCATTCAAAGCAATTACTGTCGTTAACAGGGCGCTTAATAGGCGGTGTCCTGCGTGTGTTGGATCAGAACAGGCACAGCTGAACACACTGAAGCGACTCAGCAGCTGTGTATCCCCTGGTGGGGTGCCTCATGATGATTTGACACTGCTCGCTCCCTGTGGATTGCTTGTGCTGGGTCTGCAGCGGGCCAAGCCGGGGTGTGACTGTGGACGAAGATCCGGAATCAGCTGCGTGGGGGAAATGCCACTGGAGTGGCGAGCTGCGTGGGGGAAATGCCACTGGAGTGGCGAGCTGCGTGGGGGAAATGCCACTGGAGTGGCGAGCTGCGTGGGGGAAATGCCACTGGAGTGGCGCAGATGATAAGATAGAAACACGAAGAAATTTTCACCCCATCAGACATTACACACATGCACATAAAGCGACTAAATGACGGCAAAGTGGTGCTGTGATGGTATGTGTAATGTGATATCACCACACCAGACATAGAATGGCAGAGTGACGGTGTAAGTGATTATCACCACACCAGACATAGAATGGCAGAGTGACGGTGTAAGTGATTATCACCACACCAGACATAGAATGGCAGAGTGATGGTATAAGTGATCATCACCACACCAGACATAGAATGGCAGAGTGACGGTGTAAGTGATTATCACCACACCAGACATAGAATGGCAGAGTGACGGTGTAAGTGATTATCACCACACCAGACATAGAATGGTGGAGTGATGGTATAAGTGATTATCACCACACCAGACATGAAATGGCGGAGTGACAAGTGATTATCACCACACCAGACATAAAATGGCAGAGTGACGGCATAAGTGATTATCACCCCACCAGACATAGAATGGCGGAGTGATGGTATAAGTGATTATCACCACACCAGACATGAAATGGCGGAGTGACAAGTGATTATCACCACACCAGACATAAAATGGCAGAGTGACGGCATAAGTGATTATCACCCCACCAGACATAGAATGGCGGGGTGATGGTATAAGTGATTATCACCACACCAGACATGAAATGGCGGAGTGACAAGTGATTATCACCACACCAGACTCATAAAAAAGGCGGAGTGAATGTGTAAGTGATTATCACCACACCAGACATAAAATGGCAGAGTGACGGCATAAGTGATTATCACCACACCAGACTCATAAAAAGGCGAAGTGAATGTATAAGTGATTATCACCACACCAGACATAAAATGGCGGAGTGACGGCATAAGTGATTATCACCACACCAGACATAAAATGGCGGAGTGACGGTGGCGGAGTGTCGGTACAAGACATTATCACCACACCAGACACCTAAAACAGCAGAGCGAGGGTAAAATGGCGGAGTCCGGGTATCTGACAAGTGATTATCACAATATCAGACACCTAAAACAGCAGAGCGAGGGTAAAATGGCGGAGTCCGGGTATCTGACAAGTGATTATCACAATATCAGACACCTAAAACAGCAGAGAGAGGGTAAAATGGCGGAGTCCGGGTATCTGACAAGTGATTATCACAATATCAGACACATAAACCGCAGGAGGGGACCTGACGCGTCAACTGTATACTGTGTATTGTCACCGCATCAAACCCAATATGACAGAGTGACGCACGTGATAATCATCACCCGGCACTGCGGCCCTAGTGATTTTAATAATGCAGTGACCAAGGCCAGCCATCAACCCGTCGGCTGTTGGGGCGATGCCTACATCGATTTGTGTTCTCTCTGTGGTTTTCTGGCTCCATGATTTCCTCTTTGTCTGTCTGTCTCTCCTCCCCTTTCTTTCTCTGTGTGTGTGTGTGTGTGTGTGTGTGTGTGTGTGTGTGTGTGTGTGTGTGTGTGTGTGTGTGTGTGTGGTGTCTGTGTGTGTGTGTGTGTATGTGTGTGTGTGAGTGTGTGTGTGTGAGTGTGTGTGTGTGTGTGTGTGTGAGTGTGTGTGTGTGTGTGTGTGTGTGTGTGTGTGTGTGTGTGTGTGTGTGTGTGTGTGTGTAGTGTGTGTGTGTGTGTGTGTGTGTGTGTGTGTGTGTGTGTGTGTGTGTGTGTGTGAGAGAGAGAGAGAGAGAGAGAGAGAGAGAGAGAGAGAGATAGAGAGTGTGTATGTGTGTTCGTGCATGCATGCATGCATGAGTGCGCGCGCGCGCGCGTGTGTGTGTGTGTGTATATGTGTGTGTGCGCGTGTGCATGTGTGAATGCATGAGATGCAACAGCCATGCACGCTTTGTGTATGCATTAGCGCGTATGCGTAAAATGTAGTGATGTATGCATATAATTTATTATGCACGAGTATGGGATGGGTGGACAAACTGAACTCGAAAACGTTCATGCACGTGTGCATGTGTGTGGGCAGGCGAAACTGACATATTCGCTCCATACAGCTTATAGACAGCGGGAAGAGAGAGAGAGAGAGAGAGAGAGAGAGAGAGAGAGAGAGAGAGAGAGAGAGAGAGAGAGAGAGAGAGAGATGCAAAATGGTTTATCCAGTATAGACCGCTGCCTCATCTGAAGAGGGGATCCACATTCACACAATCACACGTTAACAACAAAGCGAAGCAAAGATACACAAAAATATTGATAACAAATTCCACCAATTTTTAAACGAAGAGTGCAGGAAGTATACGATTTTACATCAGCATTCATGTCATTCCACTACAGTCGCACGCCTTTTGAATGCCTTGTATTACATACATGCGCAAGTTCTGCAGTATACGATTGTTATTACATGACATCAGTAAGGCCACACAGAAGAGAGGGACTTGCATGAAATGTTCGTGAAATGCATCTTGCCGAAGGTCAGGCAGACTTACACTGCAGAACTCTTCAAATATGTGCTTAACCTTCTTCAGCATCTTTACACAAAAGGCATGTAAAAAAATTGATAAAAACCGTACCGTATTAGTTATGATATATTCTAATGTCTCTGCTCTAAATTTTGCGAGATAACATTTAATTTGCCTGTCAGTGTCAATTAGATGATACCTTTCACAGCTCCTAGATTATCTGATGAATGTCCTACGCAAAAACAAACAGACAAACAAATGAAACCGGTCGCTATGTTGGACATGTTCAATCCAGTTTTGGCATCGGCAGTCAATAAGTCCCCGGTTGAATTAATGTAGAAATACATGTATATTTTCACCCCCTTGAATGAACCAAGCCATTCCAGACATATTGTGAAGTAACATGTTCTTGATCACTTGAAACCCATGTCTATTTTCCGCTGGAGTCTAGCAACATCAGCATTCTATGCATTTACAGGCAGTCTGTTGCCGTTCAAATCTATCGTTTTAAACCAGAATCTATCACACTGAGCAGACGTATTGACATAAACGAGGTGGTGTCCTGTCTCTCCATACTCTAAATCATTCGATGTTTTAAGCAGTTCCTAAATTCAAATAAGCAGACCTTTACAGTACGAGCAACAGCTTCGGAAATTACCCATATTTCAACACTGTAGACCTTCCAAGCAATAGATGGAACCTGCGTACAAAATGTTTTTCAAGAATACTTCCGTTGAATAATTTCTAATGATTTAAAACTTCTGCATAATACACATTAAGACTTTTTTGGGGCCAGATTTGCAAGGTCTTCACAGGTGAATACAAAACTGAACCAGGTGGGAAAATGTGTACTAATATACTCATAACAGTTTAGTCATCTTTATTTCCTCTCCATCAAGAAACCACCCCCCTCTAGCTGCCCTATAACTTCCTCGCTCTGTGCAACAACCCAACAACCTTGCTCTTTTTCATATCAATCTGCAGCTGAAGTGTTACGGCAGCACTGCTCAAATTGTTCAACTGTGTTAGAAGACCAACAGGGGTTTCAGAACGTAAAGCAATTTCATACGCAAATAACAAAATCAACAGATCGATAACATCAGGAGATAATGTTGCACGTGCCTTCCGTTCTGTGCTATTTCCGGGGCTAATTCACTGATGGGAAAAGTATACGGTTGCACACCTCTTCCTGTTTAACCCCTTTTGTACACATGATTTTGGGTCAAACTGGCACCAGATCTGACTTTTACTTCAACACTACCCTACATACTTCAATACGTTGATGGGGCTTCCTTTGAATCCACTCTGTTGGAGCACAGGTCAGAACAATAATCTTGATACACAGTCGAAAGTTTTTCTTTCTGTGGCAGAATCAATAAAGGTTGTATATATAATGGCTACCAGACTAAACAGGTCACTCAGTTAAAGAAGGCTACTCACTGGTTGTATATAGTTTAGGATTTTGTGAAAATTATTTGTGTACTATTTCTTATGAGTGAAAATTTGATCAACAGTTGAATAGCCTTTCTTAAACACTGCTAGATGGTCATTGATCAAGTTATTTTGCTGAGAGAGAGAGAGAGAGAGAGAGAGAGAGAGAGAGAGAGAGAGAGAGAAAGTGAGAGAGAGCGAGAGAAGGAAAGACAGAGAGATAGAGGGAGAGAGAGAGACACACACACAGACAGACTGGCAGAGAGACAGGCAGAGAGACAGACAGACAGACAGATCGACAGCCAGCCAGCCAACCAGACAGACGGACATAGACAGGGAGTGACATAGAATAAAACCAACAGACAAACAGATAGGCCGAGACCAGAGCAGTCTGTTTCAGTGACACACAGCACACTGGGGAGCCATAGCCAAACACCATCGCAGACGCAGACACCACCCAGACTGCTCTTGAATTACATCCAGTACCAAAGAGAAACAGACACCATCAAGCGTGTTTTCTTTTTTGATTGGACAAGCTGTTCGGTCCCATCAGGACCACAACAAACCCTGGTCTGTATCTGAACTCAACTTACACGAACGATCCAGTCTTGTCTGCTGTCTATTTGTACTACAAGCTGCTGGCTGTTTGGGAAAGATTATGCCATAAATGCAGAAAACCTGTGGAAAGCAGTAATATGAGAGAGAGAGAAAGAGAGACAGGGAGAGAGAGAGAGAGAAAGAGAGAAAGACAGGCAGAGAGAGAGAGAGAGAGAGAGAGAGAAAGAGAGAGACAGAAGACAGACAGATAGATAGATAGATAGATAGATAGAGAGAGAGAGAGAGAGAGAGAGAGAGAGAGAGAGAGAGATTGAGACAGAGAGAGAGAGACAGAGAGAGAGAGAGGCTTACGTTAAAGAGAGCGAAGAGCAAACCACTAGCACAGAATTTCCCCAGAAGACAGGGACCACACAGTTCCACCCTTCCCAGCGTGCCCACGAGGAAAGGACAGAAGGGGCAGATGGAGGGAATGGAATACTCGCTGACAGCTGTACCTCGATCTTTACCTTTGAAACATTGCTGTCGTCTAGGCTGACTCCTACGGTTGAAAAAAAAAAAAAAAAAAAGCGGCGGAATTAATTGTTGCAATCTCTCCGTAAACGTCGTGTACTCATTTGCAAGGTACCGTTAAATTTGACAACGGCACCGAACCAAAATCGGAATCGAGAATGCACATTTAGAATAATGTGTGATTTCGCGCATACGCCAGATTACTGACCCGATACAAATTCATCATCGCCTCAAAGAGCATTGCATACTTCTGTGACATCAGCACTGCATACTTGTAGGTCCTTAACGTCAGCAATGCATACTTGTGGTTCATTGACGTCACCATTGCATCCTTGTAGTTTCTTGACGTCACCATTGCATCCTTGTAGTTCCTTGACGTCACCATTGTATCTTTGTGGTTCCTTGACGTCACCATTGCATCCTTGTGGTTCCCTGACATCACCATTGCATCCTTGTGGTTCCTTGACGTCAGCATTGTATACTTATGGTTCCTTGACGTCAGCATTGCATCCTTGTGGTTCCTTGACGTCACCATTGCATCCTTATGCCTCCTTGACGTCAGCATTGCATCCTTGTGGTTCCTTGACGTCACCATTGCATCCTTGTGGTTCCTTGACGTCACCATTGCATCCTTGTGGTTCCTTGACGTCAGCACTGCATCCTTGTGGTTCCTTGACGTCACCATTGTATACTTATGGTTCCTTGGTGTCAGCATTGCATCCTTGTGGTTCCTTGACGTCACCATTGCATTCTTGTGGTTCCTTGACGTCACCATTGCATACATATAGTTCCTTGACGTCAGCATTGCATCCTTGTGGTTTCTTGACGTCAGCATTGCATCCTTGTGGTTCCTTGACGTCAGCATTGCATCCTTGTGGTTCCTTGACGTCAGCATTGCATCCTTGTGGTTCCTTGACGTCACCATTGCATCCTTATAATAATAATGAATATTTCTATAGCGGAAATCCTAGATTAGCTCTAAGCGCTTTACAATACAAGGACGAACGAAAACGCACGCACGCACGCACACACACACACACGCGCACGCAAACACACACCACACACACGCACACGCACACACACACACACACGCACACAAACCGCACACTCAGGCACGGGGAAGCAGATACGCACAGCACACACGGGAAAGCAGACACGCACAACCACCCACGCGCACCTTCGCACACACGCACCCACACAAACTGACATCTGTGTATGACCGGGACTTTTGAATTATCAGCCGAAATAGACGGTAAAAAGATGAGTTTTTAGTCTCGTTTTAAAAACTGGAAAAGAGTCACAGTGCCTTATGTCGTGTGGAAGAGAATTCCAAGTTTTAGGAGCCAAGAAGGAGAAAGAGCGATCCCCCCTTCTTTTGCATTTGAATCTGGGAGGAACCAGGAGCAACGAGTCAGAAGACGAGCGAAGGGTTCTAGCTGGGCAGTATGAGTTTAGAAGGTCAGACAGATAGGCTGGAGTTCCAGATTTAACAGCATTGAAACAGAGGCATGCGATTTTATATGTCACCCTGGCTTTGACCGGCAACCAGTGAAGTCTGCGTAATAATAGTTGACGGTGTTCTTTGAAGGGAGCTTTGAGGATTAGTCTAGCTGCACAGTTTTGAACGTGCTGAAGTTTTTTGGTGAGGTAGTCGGGAAGGCCTGCTAGTAGAGAATTACAGTAATAGAGACGCGAAAGCACGAGAGAAGTGGTGAGAGTTTTGGTTGCTTCAGTGGTAAGGAGATGTCGGATAGCACCTATATGTCTAATTTCCAGAAAGCATATTTTACAGACATGGTTCACCTGTGCCTTCATATCAAGATCGCTGTCGATAAAGACACCAAGGTTTTTCACCTTTTCTGAGAAGGGAATAACAGTACTGCAGATCAGAAGTGAAGAATTTACAGAAAGAGCGGGTGTTTTTGCTCCTGGTAAGCTGAACAGTAAGGCTTCAGTTTTGTCATGGTTTAGCTGAAGTTTGTTTTCAGCCATCCAGTCCCGAACGACGGACACACATTCAGACAATTCGCCCTTCATTTGGTCGAGATCAGAGGTATTCCCCGAGCGTCTTAGCTGGGTATCGTCGGCAAACATCTGGTGAGGACAGGAGTGAGTTTCAAGGATCTGAGAAAGAGGATGCGTGTACATTACAAAGAGTACAGGTCAAAGGACGGAGCCCTGTGGAACCCCAGATTCCAGCTTGGCTAAACGAGATCTGACGTTGTTGACAATGACTGACTGGTGTCTATCTGACAGGTATGACTTGAACCATTGAAGGGCTGTTCCTGTAACGGCCGAAATAGTGCTGCAGACGTTGCACAAGAATGGAGTGATCAATTGTGTCGAAAGCAGCGGATAGATCGAGTAGAGCAAGGATAGAGACCTTTTGTTCATCGGCAGCGACAAGGAGATCATTTACAACGCGAAGAAGAGCAGTTTCAGTACTGTGACCAGCACGATAGGCAGACTGAAAGGGATTTTGAAGACAGTTAATCTCGAGATGGGATAGGAGCTGTGAGAGAACAACTCTCTCTATGAGTTTGGAAACAAAGGGAAGATTTGAGACTGGACGGTAGTTTTTCAGCTGATTTGGGTCCATACCAGCCCTTTTCAGTAGAGGCCTGACGAGAGCGAGCTTGTGTTCCTTTGGAAACTCACTAGACTGAACAGACTCATTGACAAGGCGGGTAAGAATGGGAATGAAGAGATCCGAGTTCTCAAACAGAAGTGACGTGGGTATCGGATCCAGTTCACATGTTTTGTGGGGCACGTCTTTCAGGATTTTACTCACTGTGTCTTCAGACACTGGTGAAAAGAAAGCAAGGGGTGTTTCAACATCAGGACAGGTTGTGGGAACATGAGAAGTCTGCATGCTGTCAATGTTCTGTCTGATTAATTGGATTTTGCTGTTGAAAAAGTCGCTGAACGACTGGGCAAGTTCGGTATGAGGAATGTTGCTAGGGAGGGGGGACGTGTTGATCTTTCCCAGCAGAGAGTTAGTTATCGCAAACAGTTCTTTACAAGTCTGACTTTCATTGATTTTGGAAGAATAGAAATCTTGTTTTGCTTCAAGAAGTAAACAGTTTACCTCATCCTTCTTATGTGTGAAAATCTGCTTGTGTACTGAGAGACCAGTCTTCCGCCAGGCACGCTCCGCACCTCGACGAGCACGCTTGGCTTCATGCAGCACTGGAGTGAACCACGGTTTAGCTTTCTTGTTGGTGGGCACACGTTTAGGGGTCTCTGGGGCATGTTTATCAAGCAATGCACTGAGACGTGTGTTATAATCACTGACTGTATTGTCACGGGTGTCGGACAGAGTATTCTCAAGATCAGACCTAAACGATGATCTGTCAATGGCACGAATATTCCTGCGCTGAACTACTGTGGAGGGGAATACAGGCTTTTTAATATTAAGTTCACAAACAACTGACATGTGATCAGAGGTGAGGTAGTGGGAGACACTAGTCGACTGAACAAGGGGGTCAGACTGACTGTCAACAACCCAGTCAATGATATGACCTGACCTGTGTGTGGGTTCAGTCACAAGCTGTACCAGATCGAACTGTGTAAACATGTCTTTCAACCTGGCTACCTGTTGCTCTACGTCGTGATGAAAATTAAAATCCCTAGGATTACAGACTTTCCCCTGCTCATGTTGCAATAGGCGAGAAAGTCTGAAAACTGTTGGTGAAAGAGGGCATCAGTCATCCTATTGGTTTTGCTTGGAGGGGGCGGTACAACAAACAGAAGTTAATGTGTAATTGTGACAGCGACAGTGACATGACAACAAGTTCGAAACTATAATGCGCAAATGGAAAAGAATTTGTAATCGTAACACATGTGTTGTAAGACTCTCTTAAAATGATAGCCAGACCACCACCACGTGAAACACGAGGAAAGGATTTCATCGCGTACCCTGTGGGGGTGCTGTCGGCACACTTGGACTCGTCACCATGCGTTTTCAACCAAGACTCCGTAAGAAACATGAAATCAACATCATTTTCAATGATAAAGTCAGAAATCGCTGCTCTTTTCAGTTTTTTTTCCCGATAGACTTTCCCGATTTTTCCTTGTGGTTTCTTGACGTCACCATTGCATACATATAGTTCCTTGACGTCAGCATTGCACCCTTGTGGTTCCTTGACATCACCATTGTATACTTATGGTTTCTTGACTCAGCATTGCATCCTTGTGGTTCCTTGACGTCAGCATTGCATCCTTGTGGTTCCTTGACGTCAGCATTGTATCCTTGTGCCTCCTTGACGTCAGCATTGCATCCTTGTGTTTCCTTGACTCAGCATTGCATCCTTCTGTTTCCTTGACGTCAGCATTGCATTCTTGTGGTTTCCTGACTCAGCATTGCATCCTTGTGGTTCCTTGACGTCAGCATTGCATCCTTGTGGTTCCTTGACGTCAGCATTGCATCCTTGTGGTTCCTTGACGTCAGTATAGCATCCTTGTGGTTCCTTGACGTCAGCATTGCATCCTTGTGATTCCTTGACGTCAGCATTGCATCCTTGTGGTTCCTTGACGTCACCATTGCATCCTTGTGGTTCCTTGACGTCAGCATTGCATCCTTGTGGTTCCTTGACGTCAGCACTGCATCCTTGTGGTTCCTTGACATCACCATTGTATACTTATGGTTTCCTGACTCAGCATTGCATCCTTGTGGTTCCTTGACGTCACTATTGCATCCCTGTGGTTCCTTGACGTCAGCATTGCATCCTTGTGGTTTCTTGACGTCAGCATTGCATCCTTGTGGTTCCTTGACGTCAGCATTGCATCCTTGTGGTTTCTTGACATTACCATTGCATACTTATGGTTCCTTGACGTCACCATTGCATCCTTATGGTTCCTTGACGTCACCATTGCACACATACAGTTCCTTGACGTCACCATTGCATTCTTGTGGTTCCTTGACATCACCATTGTATACTTATGGTTTCTTGACTCAGCATTGCATCCTTGTGGTTCCTTGACGTCACCATTGCATCCTTGTGGTTCCTTGACGTCACCATTGCATCCTTGTGGCTCCTTGACGTCACCATTGCATACATATAGTTCCTTGACGTCAGCATTGCATCGTTGTGGTTCCTTGACGTCAGCATTGCATCGTTGTGGTTCCTTGACGTCAGCATTGCATCCTTGTGGTTCCTTGACGTCAGCATTGCATCCTTGTGGTTCTTTGACTCAGCATTGCATTCTTATTGTTCCTTGACGTCAGCATTGCATCCGTGTGGTTCCTTGACGTCACCATTGCATACTTATAGTTCCTTGGCGTCACCATTGCATATATGTGGTTCCTTGAAATCAATTAAAATATTTCCCAGCACATGATGAGCTAACAGTTTCCCCTGGCCATTCCTTGAATCACTGGGTTACGTCAAGTCATATATGCGGTTGTCATGTCAAAGTTCATGTAACTGAGGACCAACTTGCCGCAGACCGCTTGCTTACACGAGTTCAGACGAACTAGATTTGTGAAGAAGTTCGTCTAGATTAGAACAACCTTCACTAAAATTCGGAGTTCTCGCGCCACGTAAACCGTCATAGTCTCAGGTCGTTTTGGTGCTTTCTTCGCGTCACATCCTTAGCCTTGACCACTAGCAAACTTTGCACATTCTTGAAAGCTGGCAAAAGGGTAGAACAGTTTACGGACCAACTACTTCTTTAACGCTGATTTTTACGGTACATTTTTACAGCCACAATAAACTTCATCTCTCAGCACGCGATGACCAACACTTTGTATAAAAACAGTGTATACGATGTTCATTACCCATTTCAGAATTTTTTTCTTCTCTCGTTTCCTCAGATTAGTTTCGCATTTCTGCACGGAACATCTACCACAGAACCGTGCGGAACAGCCACCACAGAACCCCATTTCCATGTAGAACAGCCACAACAGAACCCCATTTCCATGTAGAACAGCCACCACAGAACCCCATTTCCATGTAGAACAGCCACAGGAGAACCCCATTTCCATGTAGAACAGCCACAGCAGAACCCCATTTCCATGTAGAACAGCCACCACAGAACCCCATTTCCATGTAGAACAGCCACCACAGAACCACGTTTACATGTGGAACAGCCACCGCAGAACCACATTTCCATGTAGAACAGCCACCACAGAACCACATTTCCATGTAGAACAGCCACCACAGAACCCCATTTCCACGTGGAACAGCCACCACAGAACCACATTTACATGTAGAACAGCCACCACAGAACCCCATTTACATGTAGAACAGCCATAGCAGAACCACATTTCCATGTAGAACAGCCACCACAGAACCACATTTACATGTAGAACAGCCATCGCAGAACCACATTTCCATGTAGACCAGCCACCGCAGAACCACATTTACATGTAGAGCAGCCAACAGCAGAACCCCATTTCCATGTAGAACAGCAACCGCAGAACCCCATTTCCATGTAAACAGCCACCACAGAACCACATTTCCATGTAGAACAGCCACCGCAGAACCACATTTCCATGTAGAACAGCCACCGCAGAACCACATTTCCATGTAGAACAGCCACAGCAGAACCACATTTCCATGTAGAACAGCCACCGCAGAACCCCATTTCCATGTAGAACAGCCACAGCAGAACCACATTTCCATGTAGAACAGCCACCGCAGAACCCCATTTCCATGTAGAACAGCCACCACAGAACCACATTTCCATGTAGAACATCCACCACAGAACCCCATTTCCATGTAGAACAGCCACCACAGAACCACATTTCCACGCGGAATAGCCACCACAGAACCACATTTCCACGCGGAATAGCCACCACAGAACCACATTTCCATGTAGAACAGCCACACCAGAACCACATTCACATGTAGAACAGCCATAGCAGAACCACATTTCCATGTAGAACAGCCACCACAGAACCACATTTACATGTAGAACAGCCATCGCAGAACCACATTTCCATGTAGAACAGGCAACAGCAGAACCCCATTTCCATGTAGAACAGCCACAGCAGAACCCCATTTCCATGTAGAACAGGCAACAGCAGAACCCCATTTCCATGTAGAACAGCCATCTCAGAATCACATTTCCATGTAGAACAGCCACCGCAGAACCCCATTTCCATGTAGAACAGCCACCACAGAACCCCATTTCCATGTAGAACAGCCACCACAGAACCACATTTCCACGTGGAACAGCCACCACAGAACCACATTTCCATGTGGAACAGCCACCACAGAACCACATTTTCATGTAGAACCACCACAGAACCACATTTCCATGTAGAACAGCCACCAAAGAACCACATTTCCACTCGGAACAGCTACCACAGGACCACATTTCCACTCGGAACAGCCACCACAAAATCACATTTCCGTGCAGAACAGCTACAACAGAACCACATTTCCATGTAGAACAGCCACCAAAGAACACATTTCCATGTGGAACAGCCACCACAGAACCACATTTCCATGTGGAGCAGCCACCACAGAACCACATTTCCATGTGGAGCAGCCACCACAGAACCACATTTCCATGTAGAACAGCCACCACAGAACCACATTTCCATGTAGAACAGCCACCACAGAACCACATTTCCATGTAGAACAGCCACAGCAGAACCACATTTCCATGTAGACCAGCCACCACAGAACCCCATTTCCATGTAGAACAGCCACAGCAGAACCCCATTTCCATGTAGAACAGCCACCACAGAACCACATTTCCATGCGGAACGGCCACCGCAGAACCACATTTCCATGTAGAACAGCCACCACAGAACCACATTTCCATGCGGAACAGCCACAGCAGAACCACGTGGAACAGCCACCACAGAACCACATTTCCACGTGGAACAGCCACCACAGAACCACATTTCGATGCGGAAAGTCACCACAGAACCACATTTATATGCAGAACAGGCATCAAAGAACCACATTTCTGTGCGGAACAGCCACAACAGAACCAGTGGAACAGCCACCACTGAACCACATTTCCACGTGGAACAGCCACAACAGAACCACATTTCCATGAGGAACAGCCACCACAGAACCACATTTCTACGTGGAACAGCCACCACAGAACCACAGTTCCATGTTGAACAGCCACCACAGAACCACATACATCTATGTGGAACAGCCACCACAAAACCATGCAATACGCCTATGACATCCGGGGTATTTCCAGGACACAGCATATTCGTCTTGCCTCGGACAGTGATGCCGAATGATGTCAAAGGTCACACAGCCAGGCTGCTTCTGTCGCAGGAGGGTTTGGCAGCATGTGTAAAGGATGGTCGATGGACCCCACACATGAGATGAAGGAATTAGGATAGGCGAGTTAGTTCAGGAAAATGACTTATCTCAATACTTTACTCGTAGGTCAACGTACTCGGATCAACGTACTAAGCCACCATAGACCCAAAGGTCAAATGAAATGTTGCAGAATCGCGAAATGCGTCGTCAAAACTGGGGGGCCCTAAAACAAGTTTTGCTGGAATGTGCACAGACGGATAGAACTCGGGAGGATCAATCTATCAGCTCCTTCTTCCAAGAAAGTTACTCTCTTCGGTCAATACTTAGGGGTGGGAAACCGGAGGGTGGAAGAGAAGGGTTGTGGTGTCGGAAGGGTGGGGGTGGTAGAAGGGTGAGACAGAATTCCAAGAGTCCGTGGCAGGTTACCGTTGAGAAA
>CM065727.1:5402356-5404856 GCA_033310375.1 Conus canariensis
AAATGGAGAACGAGCAATCACTCATCTTCTCAAATTCGGCGCAAGGTGGGCGTTTATTTCAAATACCTGTTAAAATTTGTTTCAATTTCCGACCGCAGTCACCTCACTTTGCAGCCTCCAGCTGATAAGCCAATCCCCTTGTGTTGTTTGTTCTCCACATTCAATGCATGAAAGCTGCAAGGTTTCCATGACCAGGTGGACCGAGGCACAAAGAAGATAAGCAAGCAAAAATTCTTCTCTTTTCAAAACTTTGCATAATTAATCTGTATTTTCCGTCAGTATACTCGTTTCATGTTCCAACACTTATCAAACGACCAGGAACTTAGACACAGTCTTTTAATTTAATTACATATGAATAAAACAGCGGGGAAAACAAAAGACAGTTTCATACGTCTCTTATGCAGATTCTGTACCCGTTTGTACTGGACTTCATCTTTGATGGAAAGATGACAGATAATGCATCTCAGAGGTGGAGGCTAAGAATGGATCTCTCTTAGTGTGTACAGGTATACCCCCCCTCCCCCCCCCCCCCCCCCACACTCCATTAAGTAGTAATGTCCAGTGATTGGTGGAGGAAACAAGCGGCATTCTCATTCTCCTGGGCGTGGTTGACCTTTCACGGTGAAGCCGGACAACTCTCATGGCTTCCGTCTCAGACCGGCTGCTGAACGCAATTAGATCATCAGGAACACTCTGCGGCTGTATGAAACAGTCATCGATATGAATGGACCGCATGCCACACCTTAAGACACAACTATCGTTCTGGTGGTATCAGTGTAGTGTTAGATAACCCCCTTCCCCAGCGACTCTACTGGAATGGTTCCTTCCCCCCTCCTCCCCAATCCCCCCCCCCCACCCCTCGCACGGGCCACATTTCCTTTGGTGGATATGGCCGTGGAATCCGAATATCACGGAGTAACCAAGCCTGCACTAGCAGTTTAGACTCCGACTCGTCACTGTGGGTCGGAGTGAGCACAGACACTCGTTTTCCTATGGACAGATACACATCAGGGGCGGATCAGGAAGGGAAGGAGAGATTGGAGGTGGGCAGGTGGTGGATGTTTTTATTTTAAAAATGGAATCTAGGTCGAGTCCAGATAAACTGAAATGCATTGCTCACAGCCTGATGACTGGGGTTGGGAGGTGGGTACAAGAACTCTCACTATAAACCTCGAAAAGCCAACGCTATTCCAAAAAGAAAAAAAGAATTTCTTTGTGGAAGGCGATTTTCGATTCTTTTTTGATGTTTCGGATCGGGGCTTTGGTGCTAGTGGTGTGGGGGATTGGAGGTGGTGGGAACAGGAGGGAGGTCTGACAACCATGTGACCCCCACCTACTTCCCACCACCTCATGCCGAACTGTTTCTTGGTTCGTGCCAGACAAGTACGTTTCTAATATTGGGTGATAAACTGCGCTGTTCTCCCCATCTTTGGTGATTTAGCTTGTTTGATCTTGGTGGTTTCTTTAGTGACATCGGCTGGGCCATAAGCAACATTCTCTCTCTCTCTCTCTCTCTCTCTCTCTCTCTCTCTCTCTCTCTCTCTCTCTCTCTCTAGCGAATGTACGGCTACCCTGCTCTCGCCGTCTTCGATCCTCATTTCCCTACAATCTCATGGACTGAAAATCCACTCTCTGTCCTGACTTTTGCCATGTTCTCCTTGATGTTTCTATCACCAAGTATGTGCTCAGACGCTGCTTCAGGTGCGCTGTGGCTCTTCAGACTCATCCTTGTGTCGTACCATCCACCAGACATCCACGTCTTTCTTCTTGCCGCGGTTCAGCACCTCCGACTGCCTTACAAAGTTGGACATCGCCGGCCTGTTCGTCTTCGTCTTGGCGTTGGCAGGGGAGACCATCAGTCCCTATCGGGTGATAACCAGCGCAGCTCCTGTTAGCGGCCCTACAGCTTGGTCTTCAATGGAGCGTCCTGTGACCACACGTCTTGCCTGGCTGGTCCACATCCGTGGACCACATGGCACATAGTCTGGTCTCCCTGGATATCTTGTGTAGCTGATCCACATCTCTAGACCACATGGTGCACACTGTGGTATTTCTGCACAATTTGTCCAGCCGATCCACGACTCCGGACCGCAGTCTGGTCTTTGTGGACACGAACCATTCAGTTCTTCTCCGGCTTGGGTCAGGAATCACTGGGGCAGCAGTCAGGTGCGCCGAGTCCCGACCGTCACTCTCTGTTCCCCGAAGTCTGGTCATCGCTCAACCTGCTGCATATTTCATGGCTCTCGCACCTTTTTCGTCCGCCTGATCTCCCCTGAAAGACCGGCACACTGACTTTTCTGGCCGACAGGCGGCGCTGGTGTTGGACACGCGAGATGAACGACGCCATGGATCTCATCCCTCATGCCCTGTCTGACCGACTTAGGACTGGGGAGTCGTGGTTGCGCCGTACAGCGAGGGTTTCCATGCATTTCACAGTTGACACCTAGGTTTCTCATCCAGCGGTGACACAGCTTGATTTTCAAAGTTTCACTGTCTACAC
>CM065727.1:5407356-5439856 GCA_033310375.1 Conus canariensis
CCTGTTAGGTCTTCTTCAGGCGAGACAAACAACACTCAGGACAACAAAAATGAAAAATTTGACAGTGTAAGTGAATGCTCGTTCTTTCTTTTCGCTGTCCCGAGTGTTGTTTACCTTGCCTGAAGAAGATCTACGAGGTCAAAACGCGTCATATTTTGTCCTGTAATTCATTTGTCCATGTTATCTGGCGACGTTATTTCAAATACCTTTAAAAATTCATGTCAGAAAGTGTTTGTTCTGTCATAAACAACTCGCTTTGCTCGACCTTGTACCCTTTAGAAGTGAAGGAAAAGAAAGGCAGAAGTGAATACGAAGAAGATGTGCGAATCATGATAATTTGTTGGCGGCTGATTTTCAGTACCACAGCCTCTCTATGTACCACAGTATCCCTCTAGACCTTAAAGAGATGATGTGGCACTGGTCTCTCAGCTGAGGTTTGGTCCTTCCTGCCCCCCCCCCCCCTCCCCACACACACACACCGTCACTACTTCTGCCGTCTGCCTTGAAAATCCTCGCTCAAAGGAGTAACTGTCCCATAGAACAGACACTGGTTCCCGTACGCTGCTGCCGAATCGACCTGAACTTTGACCTGACTGTTTTGACGTTTTACTGTCGTAACAGCATGGCATCGTGACAGCTTTGGGCTCCTTTGCCCAGATCCCTGTTTGCTCTTCGGTGGGGCACCTGTCTGGTCATACCTTAAAAGCTGGCGTGTCGCCGAAGCACCTGTCTGGTCATACCTTAAAAGCTGGCGTATCGCTGAGGCACCTGTCTGGTCATACCTTAAAAACTGGCGTATCGCTGAGGCACCTGTCTGGTCATACCTTAAAAGCTGGCGTGTCGCTGAGGCACCTGTCTGGTCATACCTTAAAAGCTGGCGTATCGCTGAGGCACCTGTCTGGTCATACCTTAAAAGCTGGCGTATCGCTGAGGCACCTGTCTGGTCATACCTTAAAAGCTGGCGTATCGCTGAGGCACCTGTCTGGTCATACATTACAAGCTGGCGTATCGCTAACGACTCGCCATGACTCCCATCCCTCAGGCGGTCGGTAGAGTTTTTGTGCAAGACATACAGCTCACTAATTGTGAAGTCGTACAGCTGACTGGCCATATGAGAGTTTTGAGGCCTACCATAAGTTCAGCATTTCACTGTTAACAGTTAAACTGATAAGTGACCAAAAGAACAACTCTCCACCAATTATTTCCCTCGTTTTAGGGGATTTCCACGGATGAAATCATATACAATCTTCAAATACATGACCTTCCCCTTAGCTGACGTCACATTTCAGGCCTTTGCACTCGCCCGTGAGCCTATCTTTGCACCAGGTGGTCTCCCCCAAACAGTCCCATTTCTTTGCTTTTAATCTGTCTGCCTGGAACCACCTGGCTTGTACCTTGATGGCCATAGGAAAGAAAATGAGGAGAATCAACTTTCAGATACACTAAAAATTCCCAAAATATTGATAAGTGCGCCAGTCTATAAATACTCGACTCCTTAAGCAAGGCCTTAGCGCATTAACTTTTGGGTGTGCAGCCACCTCTACCTTCCCTTACTTCTCCTACCCACCCATCCTCCACTCTTCACCATCCATTTCCACTCAGCGAGAGAGAGAGAGAGAGAGAGAGAGAGAGAGTGCGTGTGTTGGTCTGTTCATGCTAGTTTCTATCAAATACATCACAAAAATGGCATGGTGGGATTCTCGTTGTGAAAGCAACCCCCTATACACCAAACCAACCAACCAACAAAATTATGGTACGTCTAAAATATTTGCCATTCTGGTTGAAATTAATGACATGTGAGTCGAAATAGGCAGACTGTCTCTTTTGTTTGTTGCTGTTGTTGGTCTGATAATCGGTTAATAGACATTCGGGAGTGGTGTTGCAGATTGACACAAAGTGGTAGCGTGAGTAGTGAGACCTTAGTTCGCCCCTCGAATTTTTTCGCCCCCTCCCCCCTCCCCATTGTTTGGCATGGAGTCAGCTGTTACATTACAATGGTTTGTGGACGATTTTTTCCCTAGCTGCCGTTCGAGAATATGCATTAGGAACAAACCAAAGAACCAGTCAGCAGATGCTTAGGGGAAATTATGGTATATATTCAATTTCTTTTCTGGCTTGTCACCCTATCAGGAAACACTGGTCCTGTTTGCACTGAACAGTGGAATGGGTTTAAAACAGTGACTAGGTTGTGTAAATTTGGTCTTTCCTTTTTCCATCTCTCTCTAAATTGCTGATGTGTATTGATATGTATGTCAGGGTGCGCATTTTGCCGAATTCTGTCAGCCTGCTAGCGATTGGTGATTATCAAGGTCTTCATTCCCAGTTGTTTTGTCCGTTTTGCATGTAACAAATCTCACTATCTAAAGACACGCAGACACTGGTCTTCCAACGAATTTGTCAAGTGGGGGTGAACAACTGCACACCGAATTTGGAGTCATTAGGCTGACAAAGGGAAAGCCAAGACCAATGGTCTCCCCCCATCTCCTAAATCCTCTCATTTCAAGCTTGGAAATCTTTAGTATGTACACCCCCTCCCTTCCCCCGCCTCCCCAGTCCGCCTCCTCTTCACAGGCGGCAGTCAGTCAAGGCTTCAGAGAAGTTACAACGTCTGTCTCGTTCCCGGCGCTAGTCTCGCAAGACCAGCACCAACGCCGTCTGTCGGCCGCCAAAGTCTCAGTGCTGGCCTATCAGGGGAGATCAGCCGGAGAGAGAAGGCGCGCGAGCTATGAAATATGCAGCAGGATCAGTCAGCTTTGGCGAGAACACTCTGACATCTGTATGGAGAACAAAGAAAGGCTGCTGACGGACCAACTGCTTTTTGTTTGTTTGTAATGGTTTTTTTTTTGTTGGATGACTTTTTTTTCTTTCTTCTAGAAAACAACCGCACTTGTCCTAAATCATAAGCTCACTGGGATGTGAATTGTCACACATGGATGCCTACTATCATACTTATATTTAGAGGACCGAACGAATCGAAAAAGTTACGTTCCAAAAAACATTTCCATGGCATTCTTGTTTGTTATTTTTGCTTTCAGTTTAATCTTACATCACTCACTAGACGTGTTCCCTAATGAGCTAAATCCAGGTTTTTCCTGTCGGTAGTCGCGTCACCAGAAAATCACAAGAAACCCCGGAATGTGTCACAGGGACCAACCGCCGAGGCCAGAGGCTACCTTATGTAATAAAACCTGAGCGGGGGGGGGGGGGGGGGGGGGGGGGGGGGGGGGGGGGGGGGGGGGGGGGGGGGGGGGGTCATGGTTCGAATTTCACAGAGCACGAGACGTCCTCAGTTGGTTGATTCGTTGCCATGGTCAGTTCCTGATTCAAGTGAACGAGGTGGGTCAGAACGCAGGATTCAGACGGCAGAGAAGAGGCCACCTCGCTTCACGGACTGGTCTTTGAGAGTGTTGCCCGAGCCGCCCCCCCCCCCCCCCCCCCCCCCCCCCCCCCCGTCTGTGTGCCTCGCGCCGTGCTGTCTCTCTGGAGTGCAGCCCTGCTGCCGTAGTTTTTTTCTTTTCTCAAGAAAACGTGGAATGTTCATGGCAAAATCATGAACTCCCCCCAGGCCCACCATCTCATCACTCGTCCTGAATAAAGGACCATCAAATTCACTCATCTTCTATCCAATGACCTGGCCTCAGGGTGCTGAGTTTGTATCCAAGTGTTCCCTTTTGGCAGATCCAAGGACAAAGTCCTTGGGCAGGGAGGAGATGGAGAGGAAAAGGATGGTGGTGGTGGTGGTGGTGGTAGTGGTGGTTGTGGTGGACTTGACTCCAGTGAGGACATTCATGTCGTCTGTTTTCATGACCAATTCATGACCATCAGTGTGTATTGCCAGTAGATGGCTGACAACTCAAATCCTGGGTTCGTTAAACGAGAACAGACAACTATCGTTTCAGCGGATGGCATATTACGTTATGTCATCCATCGGTTATACCAGAAGAGACAAAGGCTACCGTCAGCAGATGGCGTAACATTGATGCCCTGGGCGAGCTGAAGTCGGAACAGGTTAGTGTTAGTTTCAGTAGTCGGTATACCATGCAATACTAGTCGTAGATGAACTCAGAACAGACACATCTTAGCACTGGTAGATCGCTCAACACGCCATACTCGTGACTCATATGCGTGACTTGAGTCAAAACAGGCACTTCTGAAAACTGCATTAATCCTGCGGCAGCGCTGAGCCTGCTCTGGTGGGCGTCCATGCAATGATCTGATGCCAACACAACTGTTCTGCTCCCTGGACGGATTAACAAAAATAACCTACACAAACCCTGGATGTGGAAGTGCATGTGGGAAGAGAGAGGGGGCAGGGGACGGGGCTGGGGCGGCGAGAGGGTAACGGAAAAATGTGACATAATGGTAATGTGGTTGAGAGGGAGAGAGAGAGACACAGGGAGAGCGAGCGAGCGAGCGAGCGAGCGAGAGAGAGAGAGAGAGAGAGAGAGAGAGAGAGAGCGAGAGAGAGAGAGAGAGCGAGAGAGAGAGAGAGAGAGAGGAAAATGAAACAACCTGCCTCCCTTCACTTCCTCTCATCAGTACATCTCCCTCTTCCCCCACAAAAAGCTGTAAGTACACACATCTATAAACACAATAATACCAAACAAACAAAGTGCATTGTGGTGGAGCGTCATCTCATCGGGACTGTCACAACATAAAGTACACTCAAGGACTATCGTCATCCATAATCAGTGGTCTCTTACAATGTCAGTAAATAACTGGACCCAGTACTCCCTGGTGCCCTGTCTTTCATCAGTACACACGATCCCCAAGTCACGCTACTGGCTCATGAATTCATTCCCAACTCCACAGTACCATAGGGCCGTGGCCGTGATTAGCTCATTCAACTGAGCCGTTGGTTACCGGTGATTCAGTCCACGCTGACTGACACAGGGTCGTTCACTTGGTGTCCACAATAAGGGAGGTAACTGATCGCTCATTTGTCCCAATCAACGGAAGTTAGAAGCTGGTCTCTTGAGGGGGCACTTCCTCTCATGCAGGTCGTAGCTTGCTCTGTCAGAGCGAGAAGGTCAAGGACAATGATGTGAGCTCAGTAATGGCGTCTCTCGTGTACTCATGGTGGTAGCATAGCTAGCTCTCTGGTCACAAAAGGGAAGCGTTATTTGTGGGAAGCGACTGCAACGAAAGCTTCTTTTATCCCCCCCCCCCCCTCATCCCCCGCCTTTTTTGTTTTCTTTCACTGAAATGCGTAAGAATCATGGGAGTTCACTTTCGGTTCACGTTTTACATTGTACGGCCATTCAGAATTCAGTCCAAAAGTCACCTTGTGGCTCATGTGCAGGTTTTCCTTTTCTTCTCCTTCTTTTTCATCGTCGTCGTCGTCGTTGTTGTCATCGTCGTCACGTCCGTCGTCGTCGTCTCCTTTTTTTGCAGTTTCATATTTTGTCCATTGTCAAATAATCAAATTTAAAACTAAGGTCGTAATGGCAGTAGAGCACGAAGAAGCACAGAATATCAGACAAGGCATTAAAAGAAACCTACAGCGAGGAAGAGGATGCTGAAGACGATGCTGTACAGTTCTGTTCTTTTCATAGACAACATACAGGTCTGCACTCCAAGTTTCCTTTCACCATCTATCCCAGATTCAGCCAAGCCCGAGAGAAACAGACACCTGCAGTGTTACAGACATCCATGAAATAGAAAGAGCACAACCCGGCGTTTCCAATCATGCCGACTGAGCCTGCAGCACATTCAGCTCTGGGTAGCAGCCGCTGGGATCAAGAATCCTATGCCCTGCCACCTCTGCACGGGTGTACGTTTTTTTCTTCTGCTGCTGCTTCTGTCTCTTTCCTTCTTCATCACCCCCATTCCCGCTCTCTGTATCTCTCGCTTCTCTTTCTCAATCCCTTTTCTATTTAAAAAAGAAATTCCACCCCCCCCCTTTTTTTTGGGGGGGGGGGGGGGGTCATCTCCGTACCTATTGATTTGTTTCTATTTTTTCCCTTTCATAAGGTTTAAGTTCCTTACTTGTCTTTTTCAGGTGTGCATGTAAACAAACAACGCTCATGAATTCTGCACCAACGAAACATATGCAAAAAGTATTTGCTTTTCTCCATTTCTCGGGAGATAATCACAAGGTTGCGACATAACCAGACAACGTGTGTGAACATGACAACGCGAAGACAGACGCAAAGTAATTTGTTCTTTCTATTTGAGAGATCATTCATAAACCGTTACTGCAGGGCTTGACTTGGCCTGGGATTTAAGTCCTGGCATTTTAACGAGGGCATGGTTCCGTTCGGAAATGGCTTGCAACCCTGATGTGGCCTCCCTAGCCAGGTGGGCAATAAACAGTCTGGTTGAAGGTGATGGGAGCAGCGACCGTGGGTATTAGAGCGGATGAGGCCCCCAGGGGGAGATAAAGGACATTTACCCTGACAGCCTGTTCCATCCCGATTACAAGCAGCAGAGTTGCTCTCACACAAAACAGAATGGAAAAAAATTGGAGCAGAACAAAATAAACATTGAGCGGACCAGGACTGAATACCGAGGTCACCTGTGTTTGTCACTGTTCGTCCATGTGTTCGTCTGACTATAATCGAGATAAAAAAGGCTGTTCCAGTCTTGAATAAATGTTGATTAATGTGAGTTCATCTTGGGAGCAGGAGTTACCATACTTGTTAATGATACATTATTGAATACACAGAGCTAAAGAAATATAGAAGAGTAAAAAAAAATTCCCGATAGCGTGGAACAACATGGAATAAAATAGAATGGAATGTAACAGTACAGATGGGAAAAAGAACAGGTGGCAATTACATGGACACAGCAGAATGGATATCATGTATCAAGTACAGCGATGGGAAAAAGAAAAACAGGTGGCAATTAAATGAATACAGCAAGAATGATCAGTACAATGGAAAGAAATGGCATAATAATAGCGAGAAGTACAGTACATGGGAAAAAGAACAGGTGGCATTAATGAATCAGCATAACATGAATGAAAGACAGTGCTATGATAGCGAATGGAATATAACAGTACAGATGGGAAAAGAACATGGCATAATGATACAGCAAATGAAGCAACGAGAAAAAAAGGTGGCAATTAAATGAATACAGCAGAATGGAACGGCACTGAATTGAGTAGAAGTCGAACCGAATGAAACAAAAACCGATGAGGACGAAACAGAAAGGAACAGAATACAGCAGAAACAAACTGAATGGAAGAGAACAAAAAGGATACTGACAGAAAAAGAATAATGATAAAAAAAAAACCCAGATGAAACAAAACGGAATCCAACAGAACAGACCTGAATGAAGAATCTACCTTCATCCACCAGAACAATAAAACTAGTCCCTTTGTCAAAGAACTCATCAAGACGAAACTGTTAAAGGTCAAAACATCAATATAGGCCATGGGGGTAAAGGACGTCAGCACACGAATTGTCTGAGGCCGTGCCTAAGGTGCATGGAGACTGTGTATTCGCTATACTCGGCAACGAACTACAGGAATTTGGAGCTCACCAGTAGAAAGCCAGGAAGGCATAAGTTGACAACCGTCAGAAGAAACCATTACCAAACTCATGCATGCAGAGGTCCAATTCTTCATGCAAACAAAGCGCACAAGTGAAAAAGAGACGCACGCTCCGTGTACTTTGGACAGAGAAGACAGAAGCCCCTGGAGGTGTGTTTGTCAAGATGAAGCCATGTACGAAGAAAGAGGAGATGTCTTGTTTGAGGAGCAGGCGGTCGACAAACTCTGCTGAAACCTATGCACATCGGAGCAGCTCCCCAGTGTAGGCTGACAGCAGCACTGTGAAGAAAGACTAGGGAACAGACAGACCGACAGATTCTCTCTATCTCACACACACACACACACACACACACGCACCACACACACACACGCAACACACAGACAACACATACACTACACACACACGACACAACCACGCGCGCACGCGCGCGCGCACACACACACACGCACGCACGCACACAACACACACACACACATGCGCGCACGCACAATGAGAGAGAGAGAGAGAGAGAGAGAGAGAGAGAGAGAGAGAGAGAGAGAGAGAGAGAGAGAGGAGAATACGTATACGAATACGAATGGTTTAATGCGTAAGGTTTTCGGCCCATTGACACATCAGGAGGGGGGGTTTGGGGTAAGGGGGCGGAGTGAGACATCAAGATAGAAATAAACATGAACAATATTTGATACATGTAGTACTGGACATGCGACATGGAAGCCAGATCGAGGTACATCACTTTGATTATTAGGGGGACACACACACACACGCACGCGCGCGCGCACACACACAGACAGACAGACAGACACACGCACGCACAATGAGAGAGAGAGAGAGAGAGAGAGAGAGAGAGAGAGAGAGAGAGAGAGAGTAAAAGAGAGAGAAAGAAAGAAAGAGAGACAGACAGACGCACAGACAGACAGACAGAGAGAGGGTAGGAGGAGGGATGGTGTTGTCGACAGAGCCGTAGTGGAACCTTTGAGACTGGTATCGTACTCTGTGAGCTGACTATAGTACTGAAGAAGCCGACAGCAATGAAATACCACAGTCCAGATGACAGTTGAATAGCTGACCCAGCTTGGCAGTGAAACACTATGAAAACACACTTTTAGACACATCTAACTGCAGCCGGGAAGACGGGTCATTGCCTTAGATCCCCGCAGTGGCCATTGTGAGCCGATCACCGACAAAGGAAAGGATCCACAGAAGGCAACCCTCATTAGCCGGCAGGCGTCACGAGAAGATAACACAGACCAGTAAACCATGGAACTATTGGGCCCCGCTCAAACACGGCTTCACTGCGTGGTCAACCACTACCAATAGTAATTTGCAAGTCCAAAAAACAGGCCCTCGTTCTCATCTGGTATGGTGGGATCTGTCAAGAAAATAAACCAACCTAATTGCAAAAAGTTCCCAACCTCTCAGTCAAATATATGGGCGCCAAGCATGTGTTTGTATTTATAGAGTTCAGAAGTCTGCCACATATCCCCATGTAACAGAGAAAAAAGACAGCTAAAGATGCCAGTGCGACCCACAGAAGAACTGTCCTCAACCGCCGAACCAACCTCCCGGGGGAGTCCTGCATTATCCTTGGAAGCCTGAGCTGAGTGACAGGTCTCGAAACCTCGGTGAGTTAGGGCTTGTCTACTTATGCATGCGAAGACTGGTTTCGGTAGACTGCGCGAAAGAAACCTCGAGATGATTCAAGGGGCAAGAAGGCGGATCCAGCAAAGCGTTGTGGAGCACCAACAGGACTCAGTGTGACACGAAGGACACTGCTGGCCATCCACGGCATCTAGGCTCATCTCCAGCCTGTCTTGACTTCGTCTTGCCACTGGATTTAGATGGCAGGGACGAGACCCTGCGCAACCCTCTCTCTCTGTAATCCGATTTGCACACAAGCACGACCTCATCTTCTTCATGCCAGGATCGGCCTGATCAACCGTCTTCGTACACACACCACCACCCAGTGATAGCAGAAGTCGTGGTCGTCTTCGCCCGCGAAGGACAGACAAACAACAACAACCATAACTGTGGTGCCCAGACTACGAAGTCTCACACTTTCGTCTTGTATGTCGCGACGCTGTTTTTATGAAGGCAATGACCGGCGGGAAGCATCCATGAGAGGCATGGCAATATGTGTATACCGATGGGTCAGTCACTTACACTGTGACTGCGGAGCAAGCATCATCAGTTTTCCCGGGGGAACAGGCCACTGCTACCAGTGTGCGATTTAAAATAACCACACACATTCTGCAGCACGGACACACGCTCTCTGGAACGCCACCTCCATGATTCACGTACAGACTAGTTCTTGCCATCACGTGGTCTTCCTCCCGATGCTCTGTGTGCTCTACAAGTCCTGAAGAACGAGTTCCTCCGGCTGACCAAGGTTCCCCAGCAAGTCAACAGAACCCCAAGAGCAGTCCTTCACTGGACCACCAGTCCCCCACCCACCTGCCCATCGCAGATTCTCAGGCAGCGACAGGGCAGATGAGGTCTCATTGTCAGAACCCAGAAGGAGCGATCAAATAACCTTCTCAACTTCACCGAGCAGAGGAGTTACAGCTTCAGACTGCAGAGACAACTGTGACCCTAGGTACACAGCTGCAGACAACAGGGACAACTGTCACCCTAGGTATACAGCTGCAGACAGCAGGACACCTGTCACCCTAGGTATATAGCTGCAGACAGCAGGGACAACTGTGACCTTAGGTATACAGCTGCAGACAGCAGAGACAACTGTCACCCTAGGTATACAGTTGCAGACAGCAGGGACATCTGTCACCCTAGGCATACAGCTGCAGACAGCAGGGACAACTGTCACCCTAGGTATACAGCTGCAGACAGCAGGGACAACTGTCAACCTAGGTATACAGCTGCAGACAGCAGGGAAACTGTCCACTCATGGTATACAGCTGCAGACAGCAGGGAAACTGTCCACTCATGGTATACAGCTGCAGACAGCAGGGACAACTGTCACTAGGTATACAGCTGCAGACAGCAGGGACAACTGTCACCTAGGTATACAGCTGCAGACAGCAGGGACAACTGTCACCCTAGGTATACAGCTGCAGACAGCAGGGACAACTGTCACCCTAGGTATACAGCTGCAGACAGCAGGGACAATTGTCACCCTAGGTATACAGCTGCAGACAGCAGGGACAATTGTCACCCTAGGTATACAGCTGCAGACAGCAGGGACAACTGTCACCCTAGGTATACAGCTGCAGACAGCAGGGACAACTGTCACCCTAGGTATACAGCTGCAGACAGCAGGAACAACTGTCACCCTAGGTATACAGCTGCAGACAACAGGGACAACTATCACCCTAGGTATACAGCTGCAGACTGCAGAGACAACTGTGACCTTAGGTATACAGCTGCAGACAGCAGGGATAACTGTGACCCTAGGTATACAGCTGCAGACAGCAGGGACAAATGTCACCCTAGGTATACAGCTTCAAACAGCAGGGACAACTGGCACCCTTGATATACAGCTGCAGACAGCTGGGACAACTGACCCTATGTATACAGCTGCAGACTGCAGCAGAGACAATTGTGACCCTAGGTATAGAGCTGCAGACTGCAGAGACAATTGTGACCCTAGGTATAGAGCTGCAAACAGCAGGGAGAACTGTGACCCTGGGTCACGAGAGCAGCAGGTGATCCCAGTGAGGCTCCACACTGGACACACACAGCTACACCGCTGAACTGCAGGTTGAAGATCACCCCGCCGACCTAACACCAGACTCCACTGCAGCTGACAGGACCTCAGACGACAGGCCTGTTGTGGACACAAAAAAAAAAAAAAAATCAGGGAAAGATAACGCCTGTCTGTCCATTGCAAACAGAGCTACCTGTCCTCAGTCCATGGGCCAAACAAATACTTCTAGAGAGGCAGATCGTTGATTTGTAGCGCACGCCAGGATAACGATCGGGATTTTGACTGTCTGGGTCACAAGCGTACCCGTTTCGCACCCGTGTTTTGGTGTTTTGGATCTGGGTGTGCTCACCACCGACGTTTGTCCCACTAAAAATGGCGAGGTTACTTTGCTGAGCGCGAACTCTAACATGGATTAATTCCCTTGCAAATTTCAGAGACTATGACATCCGTCGCCTCATGTGGACCGGCCTGAATGTGCAGTTTGTGAACCCGAGATAAAGATGATTTATCTAAATTCTTTGTTAGCACGGCTTTATCAGGACAAGGGTTTTAACACTGGTGAATCGATGATGTTCGTGATTTGTTCCTATGACTGCATAGACTGAAGCAGCAGTTTGGTGAACACTCTACTCATGAAATTTGGTCTTGATTTATTAGAGGGTTTAGCAACATGTTTCAGGCGTTCAAGAGGAGCGGGTTGAATATCAGGATGATTATTTCAGTTGCTGTCACTCGTTTACATGTTGCAGTTTTATTTTCAGTTTGACATCCTGCGACACCTTTCAATTGTAAAACTACTGAACTGAAGCTGACTTGTAATCCACAGGTCTGGGATTCACGTTACACACGTGGCACACTGGTCCCAGCCTTGCTTTAGAGTAAGTCGGCAGAGTCTTGGTCCTGATGTCAGTTCGTTGTCAGAAACAGTGGCTTACACCATCTGGATTCTGGAGTGATTCAAAACCAGGCCCTCTGTTCCATGTCACGTGCATGCTTAACTGAAGTCAAGGTCATTGCTCTCCTTCGTTCTCTGTCTTCCGCTGGTCCTTTGTGTGTAATTACAGAACTTTGTGAACATGAAAATAATGTTAATCTTGTTCCCACTCCCCTTCTTCTCCATACCCTCCTCTTCGATCCCTGTCCATCCTGACTCCCCCCAACCTCTCCCTTTCCCCATCGCCTCCCCTCTCGCTCCCACCTTCTTTCCCGAGTCACTCTCTGCTTTTAGTCCACTTCGAATCCATTGAAGAAGGAAGTGTCGGAACCCAGGTACCCAACCAGGGACCTTTAGATATTTAGTTAGTTTCAATGCCCATCTTGCGTCGAATTCGAGAAGACAAGTGATTGCTCGTTCCTCGTATTCATTGACCTGAATGGTTGTCTTGCCTGAAGAAGACCTGAGAGGTCGAAACGCGTCGTGTTTTGTCTTGTAATTTGTTTGTCCTTGTTAATCGGCGGAGTTACCTAAAATCCCTTTTAAAATTTAGATATTCAGCTGACCTTTTCCCAAGTGAGTTTTTCCGGCTGACTCAAAATGACTGCATTTTTATGCTCAGATGAATTCAACGGCGAAGTGTGTCTAATTCCCTTCGAATCCCAGCATCGTTTTGCTTTGCCTTATGATGGTCGCTTTGAAAAATACAACTAGCGCGATTTTCTAGCATAAGAGTGGTTTGCTCTTGATGTGCCCATTGTGCTAATGAACCGCTATATCCAAGCTGAAGACCACCTGACAAATAATTGCTGATGTTTATGACGAACAGTAAAGACAGGTTGCACCGTACCCCAGACACACACACAGACAGAGACACGCTTTATTACAAGACTAACGATTCTTTGTCCACTCATAGACGGGAGCTATATTGCACGACGCGCACGTGCAAAATCGCTGTAAACAGGAACACCATTTCACGTCACATACATGATTTTTTTTTCTCTTTCGGCGCATTGACCAGAACAAACATAACAATTCCGCAGCTGCATCATAAATCCAACGGAAGGGGAGGGGTATGGATGCGGCGAGGGAGGGAGGGGGGACGTGGTGGGGGGGTGGGGTGTGGGGGACAAAACACAAACACGCTTGAAAGGTGCCAATTGAGCGGTGCGTGCAATATGCGGAGAAGTGTCGGCTGTATCGACCTGCTCTGTGTTGGGGTCTGTGCGGACCGGCTAATGCCACTGGTTGTCTCATACAGCTGCCCTGGCCAGACAACGAAAACCACCTGCCTCTGTGTGCCGTTTATTTCCGTTATCCTCTGCCTTCCTCTGTCATCTGAGCATCGTAACTAGCAAGGCCCGGAGACACCCAGCTTGGTTTGTTTTTAAACGGCTGCTCTCTCTCTCTCTCTCTCTCTCTCTCTCTCTCTCTCTCTCTCTCCATTTTATGTGCGTGTGGGTAAGTACATATGTGCAGGTGAAGATGCAGGGATGCGGGTAGTTAGCTGGAAAGGAGAGTCAATCCCTGTTCCAAATCCCACGTGTCATATGTTTGGACTGAACGCACATGTAAAGGGCACAGGGTCAGTCGTTTCTTCCGCCTTTCGCTGGCTGGAGTGCCATCGCACACATAGAAGGCATTCCCCACTTCCTGCCGATCTGAGGAGCTGTACGTGTGTCTTTTGCTCGTGGGCTGGTTCTCTGTTCACCACACTCTACAGCTGACAGTATCAAACTGTCCAGATTGAGGCATTCATGTGGTGGTAGCAAAGACTACGTGCAGGCAACAGGTCGCCCTCCCTGAACTGCAAACCACAAGAAGGTGGCATGCATGGTTCCCGGAAAGGGCGGCCCGCACAACTGACCACTTCTCTCACCCATAAGTAGTCAGTGACCTGCGTGTGCAAACGGGACTCCGACAAAGGTGAGTCAATGGAAAGGGAGGCTGTCCTGTTTTCATCAGTTTTGTATCGATCATCAGAAAAGTGTTGTGCTGTCTGACGATTTCAATTTTCATTTTTGGAGATTCATGAATGTTACCATCAGAAACTTCTGTGAGTAATTAAGTAAGTTTATTCTCTTTAAGTCAACGAATCTGCTCTTGTGAGTGGCTGCATGCATTATCTGTTCATGCACAAAGATGTTGACGATCTTGATTAGTCCACCTAATACACTCTACGAACTGCCGTCTAATTATTAGCCTGTTCCTTGCTATGGAAGTCTCAAATGCTTAGTAAAATTTGTGCCCACCTGAAAAGCTAGCAACATCAATCATGAACAATTATCCACTGATATCGCTCGGTTTGTGAACCCCTAACATATCTGTCTCAGACGTAGACACTTCTCTCACCGCCAATTTTGAGAAGCATGCGTCTTGTTCAGTCTTGTCAGAACTGGGTCTCTGACTGTTCAATTCAGAATGTCGGACAGCTTCTGACACTCGCTCTGTATACTGTTCTTCTCCACCCTCTACCCCCCCCCCTCCCCGTTTTTGGGAAAGATCGCCGGGTTGTTCACTGACCTTGTGCCTGGCCTTAGTTTTGCCTTATCAGTCCAGAACATTGGGGAAGCGTGTCGGGCTCTTAAGCCGATTCCAGGCATGCCTAGTCAGTTTGCTAGTGCCTCACACCATGCGTAGCCAAGGCCTAAATTGGCACACGCATTCGCTGTAGACGGGACCAGTGTAATTCACTTCTCGCCGGCTGTCCACCAAAACTCCTCCGAACTCGCCAATAAGTTCGCACTGCCGTTGCCAAACGATCTTTATAGCATTTGAACTTCAGCCTTGTTCATATTTCTTTCAACAACGATAGAGACATTCGGCTGTTAAACAAAAAGTAAAGTGTAAAATATACTGTCGTTCACCTACCACCTATCCCGGAGTCTTGAAGACTGTTGGGACGCTACAGCAAACTTCGAAACTGGCTTCCTCCACTCCTCCCAGTTCTCAGTCGCTTTTAGGCAGTTGCTGAGTATGAGGCCAGTCCATGCACTCCGGAGGCAGAAGGAGAGGAAGACGGAGAAAGAGATGAGAGGAAAACGCCAGTGCTGCCTTGCTTCCATATTTACTTCAGTGTCTTTATAAGCTTTTCCACCTCGTAAGTCTTAACCTCTGTTGATGACAGGATTGTCGGACCTGTTTACCCTAACACTGCTACTGATTTTTTTTTTCAACAAAGAATGACCGTATTTTCTTCACGGAGAGTGCGGATAAAACTTAACCTCTGCTGATGACAGGATTGTCGGACCTGTTTACCCTAACACTGCTACTGATTTTTTTTTCAACAAAGAATGACCGTATTTTCTTCACGGAGAGTGCAGATAAAACTTCCTAATTTCCGTAAAAGTGTGTGAGTGGGAGGGGGGGGAGGGGTGGAATGGGGATGGGGTGGGGTGGGGTGGGGTGGGGGCATTCGTGTCGTTTTCATCCGTCATCACACTGCAAAGGCTTGTTCTGAGAAGCAGTCTTGAATTAGTTATGGAAACTGTAGGCTCCTCCTTAACACAAATCACTTTTAAACCTTATTCATCGACATTTTGACACAAAATCATGCTCTCTCGCTGTTTTTTTTTTCTTCTTTTCGACAGTCAGATGCAATTTCGCGCGCGAAAGTTAGCATGGGTTGTCACTCTTAGGTCAAAGCCCTCTCCCTCCACCCCCGTCCCGCTTGCCCGTTCCGTTCCCGCCATGGTCATACTCGCAAGTGCAATTACTTAGCAAGAACCGCACTATATTTTTTCCACGTAGTTTTTTTTCGTGTTTTAGTTCGTCGTACATGTCACATTTTCGCCGAACGTCAAAAAACAACAACAACAACGAAGAAATCGTATGGGGGAGTCAACAGGTGTGGACTGTGCTCTCCCCAAACTTGAAGAGAGAGAAGCACGGCAGAAGAGCGTGTCCTGCTTCTGCTGTAGAGTTGTAGAACTCCTTCAGAGGGGACGCCAGGGCTGCTGTCGGTGTGCACACTGGCCCCTCAGCCAGGCACACCGGATGAGCAAGACCTGGCCCGCACAGGACTGTTCCGCTCTTACACCAGGCTGCTCTCTCTCTCTCTCTCTCTCTCTCTCTGTGTCTCGGAAATCCCGAGTTGCCATAAGCACCATTCCTACACTTTACCGTTTCTGTTCATATTCACGATGTTGCTGTAATTCATATAAACATTGTCGATAGTATCGCACTGTGAAGCAGGGTCGAACAGCTGTGGGTCAAGACATATATGTAACTCCTTCAACCAACAGTTGAAGAAGATAAAAAAAGGGTTCAAATCCTGTTTGGTAATCAAACTGCTGATGGTCGTATTTTCACACACACACACACACACACACACACACACACACACACACACACACACACACACACACATCTATCTATCTATGTATATATACATGTATAACACACACACACACACACACACACACACACACACACACACACACACATAAAAGCAGCAGGATAATCTTTCAACCCACAACGGTGAACAGATGATTGACTACCATTTGCATGTAGGTTTTGAGAGAAATGATTGGGGAATGGATAGCGTTTGTGCCTCCTCTCTTCTCCGTTCTCTTCAGGACCAGTTCACTCCCCCTGGTGTTTGTGTGTCATGCACTGTACAGTGGACAGCAGTACGACCTCAGTGACCTTAAACTTGATCACGTGCTGATGGCTAGCAGTGCGCGTGCTGCTGCCCGCTCTCTCCCGCGCCAGAGGAGCGCCGCATGCCACTACATTTGCGCCGGTTGGCCTGGTAGGGCGTCACGTGCCACGTTCCCCATCTGTCTCATGTCCTAACTGCTTTGCTTCACGCAACCTCCTGAATTTTGGTGTCAACGACGATGGATGACACCGTCCTTCTTTACCTTTTCTGTGTTTTGTTCTCTTAGGCCTCGTCCATCTTAGTGTACCGTCAGTTACACACACACACACACACACACACACACACACACACACGCACACACACACACACACACACAATGCAAACAGAGAGAGAGAGAGAAACAGACAGACAGAGGAGTGGGGGTAGAGGATGAGTGCAAGGTAGTAACGAACGTGGCAGACAGAGAAGGAGGTTGGGTGGGGGTTGATAGTAACAAATATGACACATGAGGAGAGAGAGAGAGAGAGAGAGAGAGAGAGAGAGAGAGAGAGAGAGAGAGAGAGAGAGAGAGAGAGAACTGAACCCGAATCCTATAGAAGAAGGAGACTGACTGTCGCTTACTGACCACCATCATCATCACCACCACCACCACTATTCCCACCACTCAGCAAATGAACGGCAACTTAACGGCGCTGCAGTCCACCGTCATGTAGCCTCAACAACGAGAGACAATGAAGGCCAGAGAAATCCCATCATCCCTCATGAATATTTATGACTGCCAATGCCTGTGACTGAGCCCTTTGGTCAGCACACTACGGAGATGAACTGGTCAACAATACGGCCATCGTGATACTGACCATCGCAGAGGGAAGAGTCCAACACAATACCGATAACTCTCCCATCCCCAGAGAGTTCCGAGTGGGCACTTATACAGCGACGTCACGTGTTCCTTCAGTTGCATTTTGACTTTGGTTTTTCTGCCCCTCGGAACAGATCTCTCGCCAATGAGCTTGACGTTCTCATCCCAACCTGTACTCAATCAGTGATCTAATATTACGGTTCCAGTTTCACTTATCACTGTGGCCACTGTTCACCTTTGTCACAGTCCCGTTTGCTTGTGGGTCAGAGTTCGGGGTTATAGCAAAGCTCAAATAGTATCCACAGAGTTTGAACAGATGAAAATCGCATGGCTCTGTGAGAAAAAAAACCCAATGTGAAACAGTTCAATGCTGTATGTCAGCAAAAATAGCAGAATAATGCATGACTTGTGGACTCCTTGTGTTTTTACGCCATTGGTAGGGCTCTAGTATTTTGGAGTGAAAAGTCCAGTAGACGACAGGAAAATGAAGGGTCATGTGGATCGTGCTTGCATAGAAAAAGGAACTGGACACGAGACCTGTCTCAGAGTCAGGTATGGTAAGGGTCAAGAGCTGGGCATGACACCTGTCTCAGAGTCAGGTATGGTATGGGTCAAGAGCTGGGCATGACACCTGTCTCAGAGTCAGGTATGGTATGGGTCAAGAGCTGGGCTGTATGTTGAACATGTTTTGGTACTGGCTGATCTTCTGAAAAAAAGCCAGGTGCAGCTTCAAGTGTAATAGTGTATATATAGCGTTTTGTGCCTAAACTATAACCGTGGACTCGGTCCTGTCTGTGGAGACCTCTGACTCTTTCTGAGCGAGTGAAATTGTTCAAAAGGTAGGCTGTCCTCTCAAATGACCTTGTATGTTAACTTCACGTCTATATGCAGCCCTCACCCCACGGGTGAACCACCCTGTGTGTGCTATTCAGCTATGATGACGTGCTGGCCACTCTATATGTCCAATTTTCCCGTTCCTTTTTTTTCTGTGTTGTTATTGATTTATTCATTTCATTTCTTATTAGATTATTGTGTGAACTTCAGCGTAAATGATTCTTGAAGTATGGTGTCTTTTTTGTTTTGTTTTTAAAAGAGATTGGGTTTTTACGTCTGCCAGTTAAGGAAACGTTAAGCGTAATGCAAATGTGTCTTAGAGCACAACATAAGCAGTACGCGTATTGTTAATTTGATGTGTAAATTAATTCGTTATGATTCTGAATAAAGTTGTGTTTAAACCAAGAGAAAGTCGTTGGGCATAACACAATTTTCCTGTCATAAAATCCATGTCGTGACAAAGGATTTAAAGAAGTGGAGAAAAGAGGAGAGACAATGGAAGAGGTGGGTAAGTGCAATTAGGCAGGCCTTTACCCGAATCAATCGGAGACCGTCTAAATCTCTTTTACAAAATAACGCCATGAGTACCTATTCAGGGTCGACTTACGTCATCCAACAACGAGCCATGTGTAGAATTTGACAAGCTTTGTTACGCTAATGCTTAGTATCCAAATTGAAACAGATCACCTACAATTCAGTGGTATTCTCACCACCAAAGGGACACAGATGGAAACAGACCACCTACAATTCAGTGGCATTCTCACCACCAAAGGGACACAGATAGAAACAGACCACCTACAGTTCAGTTCTCACCATCAAAGAAGCACAGATGGAAACAGACCACCTACAATGCAGTGGTGTTCTCACCACCAAAGGGACACAGATGGAAACAGACCACCTACAATTTAGTGGTATTCTCACCACCAAAGGGACACAGAGGGAAACAGACCACCTACAATTCAGTGGTATTCTCACCACCAAAGAAGCACAGATGGAAACAGACCACCTACAATTTAGTGGTATTCTCACCACCAAAGGAACACAGATAGAAACAGACCACCTACAATTCAGTGGTATTCTCACCACCAACGGGACTCAGATAAAAACTGAATGGCCTCCCACAGAGCTGGTGAAGGGCAGAAAATGGAAATTACATGCAAGTGCCATTAGCGAATAACCTGCACAAAAAATGACATCAATAAGTAAAGAGTAATCAATATCAGAGGTAATCTTATGTTTGAGCATCCATATTGGGTGCAGGGGAGGTAAGAACGCGCGCCAACAGTCTGAGTGGTCAGGTCTGCTGTTCAATAATGCAAGCATTATCAGTCCTATCAATGCTGACGGAAGCCAGGAATGGTGCTGGACTGCCTTCCACTGGATCCCCTCAAATATCCTGTCTCACTGTAGCTAGCTGACCCAACAACGAGGGTGGAGATAGGGCGAAAAAGCAGCCAAGCAGTTTCTCCGTCACGAAGACAATGGCTCTGTAACAATCTAATGACCACAACAACGGGGACGATATTGGGGTGGGTGAAAGAGTGTGGGATGAAGGTGATGACTCTCTCTCTCTCCCCATGTCTGTTTGTTTGTCTGTCTAACTATCTAATCCTTCTACATTTTGTGTGTGTGTGTGTGGGGTGTGTGTGTGTGTGTGTGTGTGTGTGTGTGTGTGTGTGTGAACCGGTTTATAGAGAGTAAAAAAAGACGAATTCTGTTTTGTGCGCATACACAAGATTTAAGATAGCCACAGAAATCCCCAGGAGTCTACTGGCTTCTTGGTGTTTTCTCCATGTCTTTTTCTGTCTCTGTCTGTCTGTCTCTGTTTAATTTGATTTACAAAACAAGAAACAAAGTGGAGGCGGAGTCCAGTTTCAGTTATGAACAACTTTCCCTCCCCACCGTTATGGGTGCGCGCACTCACGCACACACACACACACACACACACACACACACACACACACACACACACACACGCATACCTGCATACACATACACGCACGCACACACACGTGCGTGCGCGCAAACACACGCACGCTAGGAAGTGGGGGGTGGAAGTGGGGGTGGGTGGACGAATGCTGTTCAGAATGTTCCATCCCAAATTGAATCTAAATTGCAGGCTGTTAGATGTAAGTAAAAAAATCTTCAAGCTCTGCAAGACATTCCCAGCCACAAAATGGCCCTTGAGGTCAGGTCTGTGCCCAAGTGACCGCCCCTAAATTACACTGCCAACATCTGGCGTGAAGGAAACACAACAAACAAAACAACACTTCGCTCAATAACACGCGGCCACAGGCCGTAGAAGAGAACGGCTGAACGCGTGAGCTGTGCCAATTTGTTGGCTGTATCATTACGTAATCCCACGGTGCTCATCCCGGCTCTGCCATACACACCTACACCCAGGAAGTTCTGTCTCCCTCACAGCTCAAGAGGTCCCCAGGGAGCTAGCAATGTGAGATCATCATGAGCACCCCCTTCCCCTCTCTCCGGTGGATTTGTAAGCCCTTGATAACTGTTCCCTTTCTTCCTGTGGAAACTAGCTGTGTGTCTTTAAAAGACATCAGTGATAATGTCCGTTTCCACAGAGTTCACTCATTACCATTGTTTTCAAGCAATGGAACAACTGTTACTCCGCTGATAACTGATTTTCCTTTCATTACTGGTTCCATAAAGGGTCAGATCTATTTTTTTCCTCCGGGGAAAAAAGGGAAAACAATTATGATGGACATGAGAACCTACAAGCTTTATAAGCCCACAGGACATATTCTTGTGATGGATCTAAACCAGAGGCTCTCTCCAGGGCAGCGAAGGTCTTATCGGCACGGTACAGGCTTCAAGCTGTATGGAATGACTGACACAAGATCCATCGGTCTTGCTGGAAGAAGCCCACAGGGAACCGTTGCAGGAGGGAGAGGCAGGGAAGAAGAACCGATGGACTGACAACATTGCAGAGTGGACAGAGAAACGATTGGCAGAGACCCAGACCTTGGCACACATGTTCAGAACTGAAGCAACCTAATGTACTGTTCTTCAGTGTTGCCCAGCGACTCCCCACGCAGTTAAGGGATAAGGAGAAGAAGAAAAAATACCTGTTTTCCCTGTATGACAGTAGAAAACAGTTACTTTTTTTTCAAGAAAATAATGGTGATGCTAGTTTTTTCCAGGAAATATTTCATTATCAGCGTCTCCTTGATGGATGATTACTGGTTTCCACGTAAAAACAATGCCACTGACCCATGACACCAGTGTGCTCCCATACAATCCAGCTGGTGAGAGGTTCAGTGAAGAAAAGGAACAACTACGCACTCTCACAGGCAGAGATCGCTTCCCTCGATCTTGGTCAGTGCGCCCTTTGACCCCTGTCCGGATGCCCTTGTCCACGCCATGTGATTCCAAAGAAACTGACAGGCCCGACAAACCACAGCACAGTGAGATGTGAACACAGAGCAGGAAGAGGACGGGGAGAATGAGCATGTATTGCTTAAAGGCCAGCAAAGAATGATTAGACAAAATTCCTTATTTCTGTGAAAGTGGGGGTGGGGGAGGGGTGGAGTGAGGATGGGGTGGGGTGGGGGTGAGGTATTCGCTTCATTGTGACTTTTCATCACACTGAACAGGCTTCTTCTGGATAGCAACCTCCTGATCTGGAATGAATTATGGTAACTATAGGTTCTTTCTAATACAGATCACTTTTAAATCTGATTCATCAAAGTACTTTGGCACAAACTAATGCTCTCTTGCCGTTTTATTTCCCCGACAGTCTGACGCAATTTCGCACTCGGAAGTTAGCATTTGTTGTCACTCTTAGGTCAAAGCCCCACCCCCCTCCCTTTCACCCCTTTCCCCTCCCATGGTAACACTTACAAGTGCAATTATTGCTCAAGAACCCCTCTAGATTTTTTTTTTACCTTTTTTTTTTGAGTTCGACTTATATTTTCGCCAAACGTAAAAATTACGGCGAAATCGAGTTTGTAAACAGGTGCAGATTGTGCTCACCCCAAATTTAAACAGTGAGAAGCATGGTAGAGAAGAGCGTGTCCTTTTTCTGCAGTACGAACATAGAACTCCTTCAGATGGGATGCCTGGGCAGCTGTCTGGCTGAACACCAGCCCCTCAGCCAGGGACTCCAGATGAACAAGATCTGGACTGTGCCATTCTTATAGCAGGTGGAAATCCTAAGTCGTCACAAGCACCACCCCTACACCTCACCGTTTCTGTTCATATTTGTGATGCTGCTTTAATCAATGTAAATACTGTCAACAATATCGCGCTGTGAAGCAGGGTCGAACAGTTGTGGGTCAAAACGTGTATGGAACTTCAAGCATCAGTTAAAAAACCGCAAAAAACAAACAAAAAACCCAACTGTTCTAATCCTGTTTGGTGCTGATGGTCATGTTTTCATGAGGAGATGGAGGATCTTTTAACCCACAACGGTGAACAGATAACTGACTACCATTTGCACGCAGCTTTGACAGAAATGATTGGGGAATGGATAGCATTTGTACCTCCTCTCCTCTCACCGTTCTCTTTAGGATCAGTTCACTCCCCCTGGTGTGTGTGTCATGCACTGCACGGCGGACAGCAGAACGACCTCAGTGGCCCTCAGCTTCATCATGTGGTGATGGCCGTCAGTGCACATGCTGCTCTCGTGCACCAGAGGAGCACCATATGCCACTACACATGCGCCGGTTGGCCTGGTAGGGCGTCACGTGCCACGTTCCCCATCTGTCTCATGTCCTAACTGCTTTGCTTCACGCAACCTCCTGAATTTGGGTGTCAACGACGATGGATGACACCGTCCTTCTTTACCTTTTCTGTGTTTTGTTCTCTTGGGCCTCGTCCATCTTAGGGTACCGTCAGTTACACACACACACACACACACACACACACACACACACACACACACACACACACACACATACACACAATGCAATGGCCTGTCACTTGAGTAATAATTCATGGGTACTAATACCTTTACTTTGCTTGATCATAACAGATTCAAACAAGTTTACGAATTAGAGAGAGAGAGAGAGAGAGAGAGAGAGGAGTGGGTGTAGGGGATGAGTGCAAGATAGAACTGAACATGGCAGAGAGAGAAGGGGGTTGGGTTGGGGTAATAGTAACATATATGGGAGAGAGAGAGAGAGAGAGAGAGAGAGAGAGAGAGAGAGAGAGAGAGAGAGAGAGAACTGAACCCGAATCCTACAGAAAAAAGGAGACTGACTGTCGTTTACTGACCACCATCATCACCACCACCACCACTATTCCCACCACTCAGCAAATGAACGGCAACTTAACGGCGCTGCAGTCCACCGTCATGTAGCCTCAATAACGAGAGACAATGAAGGCCAGAGAAATCCCATCATCCCTCATGAATATTTATGACTGCCAATACCTGTGACTGAGCCCTTTGGTCAGTACACTATGGAGATGAACTGGCCAACAATACGGCCATTGTGATACTGACCATAGCAGAGGGAGGAGTCCAACACAATACTGATAACTCTCCCATCCCTAGAGAGTTCTGAGTGGGCACTTATACAGCGACGTCACGTGTTCCGTCAGCTGCGTTTTGACTGGGTAGTTTTTCTGTCCCCCGGAACAGATCTCTCGCCAATGAGCTTGACGTTCTCATCCAAACCTGTACTCAATCAGTGATCTAATATTTCGGTTCCAGTTTCACTTATCACTGTGGCCACTGTTCACCTTTGTCACAATCCCGTTTGCTTGTGGGTCAGAGTTCGGGGTTATAGCAAAACTCAAGTTGTAACCACAGAGTTTGAACAGATGAAAATCGCATGGCTCTGTGAGAAAAAAAAAAACAATGTGAAAAAGATGATCTTATCCTGGAATTTGGGGTCTGTAAATTAGTTCAATGCCATATGTTCACAAAAATAGCAGAATAATGGATGACTTGTGGACTCCTCGTGTTTTTACGCCATCGGAAAGTCCAGCAGACGACAGGAAAATGAAGGGTCATGTGGACCGTGCTTGCACAGAAAAAGGAACGGACATAATCTCTCTCAGAGTCAGGTATAGTATGGGTCAAGGGCTGGACTGTGTGATTAATATGTTTTGGTACTGGCTGATCTTCTGAGAAAAATCCAGGTGCAGCTTCGAGTGTAATAGAGAATATAGAGTGTTTTGTGCCTAAACTGTAACTGTGGACTCTGTCCTGTCTGCGGAGACCTCTGACCCCTTTTGAGCGAGTGAAATTGTTCAAAAGGTGGGCTGTCCTCTCAAATGACCATGTATGTTAACCTCACGTCTATATGCAGCCTTCAGCCCACGGGCTGTCCTCTCCAATGACCATGTGTGTTAACTTCACGTCTATATGCTGCCTTCAACCCATGGGTGAGCCACCCTGTGTGTGCTTCCACTTTGACACTTTGACACTGATGGCAGTGAAGCGTGGTCAACAGCTGACTTTGACACTTTGACACTGATGGCAGTGAAGCGTGGTCAACTGCTGACTTTGACACTTTGACACTGATGGCAGTGAAGCGTGGTCAACTGCTGACTTTGACACTGATGGCAGTGAAGCGTGGTCAACAGCTGACTCGTCAACTGGAGGTAGAGTCGGAGCCAATCAGACCAACAGGAAGTAGCGAATGCCTTCAATGTGCGCAAATGAAACTTTTATCTTTATACATATTCATAGAACGATGTTCATTGTTATTTTTTCTAATAAGAATATGCCAAAGGCTTTTCACTCAACAACTGATGAAGTTTTGCTTATCAATCTTAGATAATTTAAATCGTTTTTTAACGGAATATCGTCGTCAGTCTTGGAGTGTGTGGGCACGCCCCTGACTGGTATGATGAATACTGACGTATACAAATTTTCATATAAACGTAAAATTCAGCTATGATGACGTACCGGCCACTCTATATCTCCCATTTTTTTGTTCCTTATTTACTATGTTATTATTGATTTATTTATTTCATTTCTTATTTGGATCAATAGATCAATGTGTTAATTTTAGCGTAATGTTTCTTTAAGTATGGTGTCGTTTTCTTTGTCTTTTTTATTTTAAAGATAATGTATTTTATATCTACCAGTTAAGGGACCCGTTCGCTGCTTGAAAATGTTACAAACAAAGGCTTTCCCAGTGCCAGGGAAATCTAATGATTTGGGGGTAATAATTAACAAAAAATTCTAGCTCAGAAACTACAAAAGATATAACAATGAAATATATATGATTTTTGAAGGAAATTGAATGAAGATTTTGAATCTGGGCTTCTTTTGTTTTAATTTTGATAATAAAAAAGTATTTAGGCAATTAGATTTGGACAGATTTTTTTGCACGATCAAAAGCATATGTATTTACCACTACATCTTCACATCCAAACAAGAACACAAAGCAAAAAAGTTGAAAATAAAGTTTGTATTGTCATACTACACCTGTAAATGAAAGTAAAACAGTTTAGAAGTCTATCAAGACGCTCACACTCTATGCAGACAGGTCAGTCCACGACCACGCCCCCCTCTCCCCACCACGCCCCCTTGCTGGACTTCAACCCTCTCTTTCACTGCTCCTCTTCCCCTACCTTTCCCTCTGCCCCGTGCCACGCCGCGAGCAGGCCGCGCTCCCCTCTTGCGCTGACTATCACGTCACTGACCACTGGCACGCAGTGCAGAGTACACACTAGGCGAGCTCGTTCGACGCTGGCAAACCAGTCAGCTGAACACACACTGAGGTCACACAGCCCGACACAATAACTGACGAATACGGTCGGCAATTCCATCACTATCATCATCTCACCTTCATGCTCGAGTGAGTCGTTGAATAAAAGATTATTGTCTTTGTCAAAAATCATTAGCAGAGCCTGCTCAGCTGTGTAAATACGTTGATTTGGTCGCTGCGCTTGTCGAAGGTTGTGCCGCCATCTTTGCAAGCGAGACGAAGTGCTGGCTGGTCATCCAGTCAGTGATGAGAATAAATGGGCTTTCCCCTCACGTGTGGTCATTTACATATCATTTTAATACTACAGACATATAAGGCTTACTACGCACACTCTATTTAAGTCCGTTGATAGAAATAGTAACGAATGAAAATTCAAGAAAAATGCATGACGTCAGTGGACGGCCCATAGGCACTGGGAAAGCATTTTTAATGCGGCGTCAGCTGACGGCTTAAAGGCACTCAACGGGTTAAGTGTAATGCAAATGTGTCTTAGAGCACAACATAAGCAGTATGCGTATTGCTAATTTGACATGGAAATTCATTCTGTTATGGTTCTGAATAAAGTTCTGTTTAAACCAAGAGAAAGTCGTGGGGCATAACATAATTTTCCTGTCATAAAACCAATGTCATGACAAAGGATTTAAAGAAGTGGAAAAAAGAAGAGAGACAAAGGAAGAGGTTGGTAAAATGCAATCAGGCAGGCCTTTACCCGACTCAATCGGAGACCGTCTAAATCTCCTTTACATAATAATGTCATGAGCACCTATCCGTGGTCGACCTTTGTCATCTTACAACAAACCGTAAGTAGAATTTGACAAGCTTTGTAACTCGAATGCTTAGTGTGAACCTACAACTTAAATGTATTCTCACCACCAAAAGGACAAAAACGGAAACAGACCACCTACAATAAGTGGTATTCTCACCACCAAAGGGACACAAACAAAAACACACCACCTACAGTTTAGTCCTATTCTCACCTCCAAAGGGACACAAATGAAAACACACCACCAACAGTTTAGTCCTATTCTCACCACCAAAGGGACCAGATGAAATCAAATGGCCTCCCACAGAGCCGGTGAAGGACAGAAAATGGATATTACATGCAAGTGCCATTAGCGAATAACCTGCACAAAAAATGACATCAATAAGTAAAGAGTAATCAATATCAGAGGTAATCTTATGTTTGAGCATCCATATTGGGTGCAGGGGAGGTAAGAACGCGCGCCAACAGTCTGAGTGGTCAGGTCTGCTGTTTAATAATGCAAGCATTATCAGTCCCATCAATGCTGACGGAAGCCAGGAATGATGCTGGACTGCCTTCCATTGTATCTCCTCAAACATCCTGTCTCAACATAGTTGATCCAACGAAGGGGGTGGGGATGGGGGGTGGGGAAACAGGAGGAAGTATGCAGTTTCACCGTCACGAAAATGGCTTAGTATCAATTTAATAACAAAAAAACAAAAACAAAACAAAAACAAAAAAACAAAACAAAAAAAAAAAAACGGACACGATATTGGAGTGGGTGAAAGAGTGGGGATGAAGAAGGAGTTCATTCTCTGTCTGTCTGTCTATCTATCTATACAGTGTGTGTGTGTGTGTGTGTGTGTGTGTGTATGTGTGTGTGTGTGTGCGTGCGTGTGTGTGTGTGTGTGTGTGTGTGTGTGTGTGTGTGTGTGTGTGTGTGTGTGTGTGTGGTGTGTGTGCGTGCGTGCGTGCATACGTGCGTGTACGAGTGTGCTCCTGCGCACGCATGTGTGTGTGTGTGTGTGTGTGTGTGTGTGTGTGTGTGTGTGTGTGTGTGTGTGTGTGTGTGATAATCGTTTGACGCAGAGTAAAAAAAAAAAAGACAAATATTGTTTTGTGCCCTTATACAAGAGTTAAGATGGCGACAGAAATCCCCAGGAGTCTACTGGCTTCTTGGTGTTTTTTCTCTTACTCTGTCTGTCTCTCAGTTTGATTTGATTTAATATACAAAGCAAGAAACAAAGTGGAGGCGGAGTCCCGTTTCAATTATGAACAACTCCCCCCCCCCCCCCAACATATATATGCGCCTGCAAGCGCGCGCACACACACACGCACACACACACACACATGTACGCGGGTGCACACACACATACACGTATGCACACATACGTGCACGCGGGGGAGGGGGGGAGGAGGGGGAGCTGGTGGACAAATGCTGCTCAGAATGTTTTCCTCCAAATTTAATCTGAATTGCAGGCTTTTAGCTGCAAGTAAAACACAGAGTTCTTCAAGTTCTACGAAACATTCCCAGCCACAATATGGCCCTTGAGGACAGGTCTGTGCCCAAGTGACCGCCCGTGAATTACACTGCCAACATCTGGCGTGAAGGAAACACAACAAACAAAACGACACTTTGCTCAATAACAGGCGGTCACAGGCCGTAGAAGAGAACGGCTGAACGCGTGAGCTGCGCTGATTTGTTGGCTGTATCATTACGTAATCCCACGGTGCTCATCCCGGCTCTCCCACACACACCTACACCCAGGCCGTTCTGTCTCCCTCACAGCTCAAGAGGTCCCCAGGGAGCTATCAATGTGAGATTATCATGAGCACCCCCCCCCCTCTCTCCTGTGAGAGATGCTTGATAAGTGTTTCCTTTCTTCCTGTGGAAACTAGTTGTGTGTCCTAAGGACATCAGTGGTAATGTCCGTTTCCACAGAGTTCACTCATTACCATTGTTTTCAAGCAAGATAACAACTGTTACTCCGATGATAACTGATTTTCCTTTCATTAGTTTCCATAAAGGGTCAAATCTATCTTTTTCTTCCAAAAAAAGGGAAAACAATTATGACGGACATGAGAACCTACAAGCTTTATAAGCCCACAGGACATATTCTTGTGATGGATCTAAACCAGAGGCTCTCTCCAGGGCAGCAAAGGTCTTATCAGCACGGTGCAGGCTTCAACCTGTATGGAATGACTGAAACAAGATCCATCGGTCTTGCTGGAAGAAGCCCACAGGGAACCGTTGCAGGAGGGAGAGGCGGGGAAGAAGAACCGATGGACTGACAACATTGCGGAGTGGACGGAGAAACGATTGGCAGAGACCCAGACCTTGGCACACATGTACAGAACTGAAGCAACCCAATGTACTGTTCTTCAGTGTTGCCCAGCGACTCCCCACGCAGTTAAGGGATAAGGAGAAGAAGAAGAAAAAAAAAACCCTGCTCTCCTTGTATGACGGAAGAAACAGTTACTCTATTTCAAGAAAATAATGATGATACTAGTTTTTCCCGGAAATATTTCATTATCACTGTCTTCTCAATGGACGATTTCTGGTTTCCACGTGGAAACAATGCCATTGACCTATGACACCAGTGTGCTCCCACACGATCCAGCTGGCGAGAGGTTCAGCGAAGAAAAGGAATTACAGCACACTCTCACAGGCAGGGCTCGCTTCCCTCGATCTCTGTGTGTTAATGCGCCCTTTGACCCCTGTCCGGTGGCCCCCTTGTCCGCGCCATGTGATTCCAAAGAAACGGACAGGCCCGACAAACCAAAACACAGTGAGATGTGAACACAGAGCAGGACGAGGGCGGGAAGAATGAGCATGTGTGATCACTATATTGCTTAAAGGCCAGCCGCAACACAAGTTACGTCAGGTTGTCACCACGTCAAAATCACGGCTTGCTTAGAGTGGGGGCATGAAAACATAATCCCTTCCCTTAAACACACAAGTACGCGCGCGCGCGCGCGCGCACACACACACACACACACACAGTGCGCGCGTACGCACATGAGACGACGAGTACATTACAATGCAACATAACAGTGAGTTTTCTTCGGTCAGTGAAAGCCATTCACAACACTGACTTACATAACGTATTGTCACTTCAGAGGCAACAGCACCTGAAAAAGAAAAAAACGGTGAAGGACGTTGCTTTGCATCGCATTGATTATTTCTTTTTCTTTTAATCACACACGACAGCCTCTCTCACCGTAGCATAGCGCTGGCGCTCGATTCTCATTCAAATTTCATGGAACGAAGAAACCTGCGTTCCCAGCCGACACTTCTCTCATAGCACTGGGCAGGCTCACAGGCCACGCGCCACAATCAGGATTTTGCGCTAAAACACTATAGACTCCATGAAAGCGTTTTGAGGCCTACCAAAAATTTGAGCCAGCATAACTGATCGAAAGAACAACTCCCCACGAATTATTTCCTTTGTTTTGGGGAGGATATCCACCGATAAAATCGCAAACAATCGTCGTCTAAGTTGACGTCACATTCATAGCTGTCTTGAAAATGGGGTAAAGGCAATTCTATGACTATACTATAACAGTTCATAAGTTTACTTTCGTGCCCCCCCCCCCCCCTTTTTTTTTTTTTTTGCTTTAGATTTTCGACGTTTTTTTTTTTATGAATGTCTGGAAAATGGTATAAAAAATACTTCCAACAATTACACTATAACTGCTCACAGGTTCTGTTTCGTGTTTTCTTTCGGCCTTTTTTTTCTGTTTTAAGTTTGCAGCAGTTCTCCCTCTCATTTCACAAAAGTGCAATACGAATAGCATATACTTAACAATACTTTTTCCACGCCACTTAAGTCAGAGGGAAATATCTACACTTGCTACGGGGCGATCCAACAAATGAGCTAAGCGAACAGAAATAAATCAATATGTCCACTGCATGGCACGGTCTATGGAATTCAATGTATGAATAAAACAGAGAGAACACAGAGCAAGACATGTGTCATGGGGAACGCGCACAGACTGGGGAAGTCAGGAGAAGACAGGTCAGATTTCCTACAGGCTCCACACCCGGTTCACATCGGTAACAGGAGCACGTTTGTATTGATGTATATATATATATATTTTTGCTTGAAAATGGGGGTTCAAAAGGACATTGGTGTAAACTATAGAACAAGAGGAACCTTCACGAACTGCCATGAACTGGGACAGTTCATGTCTCGTTCTACCGTTTGTAAGCGCGCGCGCACGCGCGCACAGAGAGAGAGAGAGAGAGAGAGAGAGAGAGAGAGAGAGAGAGAGAGAGAGAGCGTAAACCACTTTATATTTCACTCTGACCGAATGACAATCTGCTGTACATATTCATGTGTGCGCACGCATGTGTACCCATACATTATGTGAGCACGTTCATCAGCACGACAAACACACTACCTGGAGACTGTCCCCTCAAATTTGATTGCTTTTTTTTTTGCCCCTATAAACCCCCGCACGACAAACACCCTACCTGGAGACTGTCCCCTCAAATTTGATTGCTTTTTTTTTTGCCCCTATAACCAGCACGACAAACACACTACCTGGAGATGTCCCCTCAAATTTGATTGCTTTTTTTTTTTGCCCCTATAACCAGCACGACAAACACACTACCTGGAGACTGTCCCCTCAAATTTGATTGCTTTTTTTTTTTGCCCCTATAACCAGCACGACAAACACACTACCTGGAGACTGTCCCCTCAAATTTGATTGCTTTTTTTTTTGCCCCTATAACCAGCACGACAAACACACTACCTGGAGACTGTCCCCTCAAATTTGATTGCTTTTTTTTTTGCCCCTATAACCAGCACGACAAACACACTACCTGGAGACTGTCCCCTCAAATTTGATTGCTTTTTTTTTGCCCCTATAACCATGACTTTTTTTCCTTTTCATCCTCTTCCCAGGTCCTTCTCCTCCCCCTGTCTATTTTCTGCCCCCTCCTCCTCCCTCTTTCCTCCCCACAGGTCCCAGAGAAACTCCGGCTGTGGGAAGGAGCCTGTCGGCACAAACAATCTCACAAATGAATGGATCTGTTGGGAATCAGACCCACGATCTCTCAGTCGGGAGTCCGCGACGCTAACCACTTCGCAACGGCGGCTTCTATCAACAATAATTTGCACATACTCGTCTAGCTACCTTCTAGTGATGTGCCGCTCTTTCTCTCAACCATCCGGTATATTAACTTGGTGGCGAACAGTAAAGCTTACATCCTTTTGTTTTCATTACAACTTTTCTTCTCCCCTCCCCTCCCCACCCCCCAGAGACGCTGATGACAAAATGCAAATAGTTATGAGTTAATCTAATTTTTCATCCCAAAACTAGATGTAAAAAAAATCCTTTGAATCAGCACGTATTATGCCTACTGCTTGCAGAATCAGTGTGTGTGTGTGTGTTGTGTGTGTGTGTGTGTGTGTGTGTGTGTGTGTGTGTGTGTGTGTGTGTGAGTGAGTGAGTGAGTGAGTGTGTGTGTGTGTGTGTGTGTGTGTGTGTGTGTGTGTGTGTGTGTGTGTGTGTGTGTGTGTGTGTGAATCACATGAGCTTAGGGAGTTCATGGTGTGCAAAGCAATCAAGTTTATTATTTCAATATTAGCCCCTCCCCACCCCCTTCTGACTTTACACACACACACACACACACACACACACACACACACACGCACACACGCACACACATTCGCGT